>JBCNJP010000025.1:95992732-96107961 GCA_039602395.1 Deinandra increscens subsp. villosa
GTAACTCCAGTTCTTAGGGTGCATGTTCCAGTTTAAAAGGAGTTATTGATATGGTTGAGAATGAGGATGAATTGTGAATTTGATCTCAAATTAAACTTGAATGAACCTCAAATCTGATTGCACCAATATATTCGTATGATCAAACCGAAGCTAATGACATCAACATTGAATTCAAAGAACATGTTACATCGAATCCGCCATGGAAGAACTTGGTAAAGAACCGGGAAAGATGATTAGCGATTTGCTTCAAAGATGTACCAAAAATGATTTGAAAGAACAAAAAGATTATGTTGATACACCAAGTCCTCTCGAATCAACCAAAACAAGTAATTAATTCAATTTAAGGTTCAATTGCATGATCAAAGTAAGAGTAGCTTGACTTCAAAAAGTCAAACATGAAGAAATTCATCGATTTGAACCAGAAAGTCGATCCAGATTCAGGAAAATGTTGAATTCTTTCATGTAATATTCTCTAGTAGGTTTGAAATCATAACCTGATTCATCATCATCATCTGGCGACGAGATTATCTCTGTCACCCCCATCTTCGGTGACCCTCCGTCACCGCAACAACATTCATCACCATTACCTACTCCGAGTAATTTTTTGCCGATTTCTCCTACTCCGGCGCCATGGGAATTGCGTTCATTTTAACGGAGGAAGAGGGGGGGGGGGGGGTTGGGATTAAACATTTGACATGGGGGTTGGGGGTGGGGGGTTATAATTTCATTTTTATCAAAATTAAATAAAAGGTTAGGAACATAATAATAGGAATTTTAAAAAAGTTAACAGATTTTTTAACAGACAAACGGTGAAAGGACGATATCCGAAACGATTTGACAAAACTTTGGAATCGTTCGCCTCCGCAACAAATAAAGAAATACGGCCGCAACACGTTTCTAATCCGCTTGGTGAACCATGACTACGTGCCTTAAACATATATAAATTAGAGGATATGAAGTATGAAAAATCAATTTTCTATTAAAAATGTTAGAAGATTTGCACAATTATCAATTAACTACATAGAATGTCATTTAAAAACTATAATTTTCTTATGTTTATTGCTATCACTTAACTTTTTATTTATTTAATAACCTTTTTTTATTTGCAATTTTTTTTTGAATGGGACCCATTTTTTTAGTTCGAACAGGGCTTCTAAATCCTCGGATCCGACCCTGTGAATATATACTAGCCTACATGTACTAAAGTTTATGTAGCAATTAATGGATGAAGAAGGTTATCAACTTCTAATATTTGTATTTAATCATCCTACTTATAAGCTCACAAGTCACAATAACAAATCATAAATGGGTGGCCCCTCTAGAGTCATAATATATCTTGTTTCTTTCAAATTTAAATTTGTATAACCTCAACACGAAAAATTTCATATAATACGAAGCTTACAATAGCTTGAACACACGTAACAATAACCATCGTACTGTTACAACGAAGAATAATATTACACTCGTAACAAAACTGTTAAACTACTTTTGAGAAGAAAAAAGCAAAACACTATCCCCTACAAAATTATGTTGAAGTGGTTAATAACTCCAACAAAGTTGAAATAAATGCAACAACATATAAGATGTAATAAACATCTTTTAGGATCTTGTAACAACAAAGGTACAGGTTATGATTAGGCGAGTTTGAGTTGTCTAAACGCTCATATATCCAAAATACGATGCCGAGATCCAGAGAAGCAATGACAAGGATAACAATAGATGGACTTTCCTCCTTACGTTTCCAAAAATGGACTCCAAAAATTGGTAGACTCACACGAAGCAAATCTGCAGCTCTTTTAGGATCCGAGAGATGAAATAGCCTGGTAAGAAGAAAAAAACATAGATAGCGGTTAGGATACTTGAATCAGACTTTGAATTTGGCAAACCTCAAAGCTCAAGAAGTACAAGTGAAATTAATTACCTTGTAGTGTGTGGTTCATCTCTTGTTTGGATACTTGAATCAGACTCAGAATTATCTGTGCTGGTGATTTCAACTCGAGAATCAAACCTTCAAAAGAAATCAAGTTCTAAAACGAAGAGGTATAAACAGATGAAAAACATGGGATCCTCAAAAAACATAAATACAACTTTTGAAACGAGAAGAATTAAAAGAAGAAAAGGGCAACCGAACATACTCTGTAGTATCGGGCATCACTTGTTCATCTCCGGTTATTGTGTCTTCACTTATGCCAACCGCAAACCTTCGACAATAATAAAAGTAACAACATAAGACAAATAACATTGGTTGGCACATATAAAATTGAACAAAATAACGAAGAACTAACTCAAGAGGTTGGGAATGACGATTGCCCTATTCTTCAATTGAATCGTTTAAGTATATGTTTTGAAATTCATATGTATTTAGCTATTTGAGATACTTAAGATACTTAATCAGTTCACGAATTTTTCACCCATAGCGTCCCAAGATGGTGATGTTAGGGGGCGTTATAGAACGTTATTTTTGACATTTCACGTCCATTACGAACGATCTTAGGATCAAATGGTTACATCACATCCGTCTTACTATATATATATAACACGTGCGTGTGATAGAATTCGTTTTTTGAAAAGAAAAAAAAATCAGATGTAGAAGAACCTTTTATTTGCGTTTTTTTTTCTTTTCAATTTTCAAAACTGCATTACAATTTAACAAATACGGGATTGACGAGTCAACTAATATATTTTATTATTGTATTGGTTATTAACCCGTGTATTACACGGATTTGAAATTACGCTCATAATATTAGATAAATATAAAAAAAATTAAGAGATTTGAAAATTATAAATGACGTAATTTATTATAAAATATTAATTGATAGTTTAATACATTAATTTATCAAATCTACATTAAGTTTGTCATTTTCTAAAATGAAAATATAGTTTGAACAAAATTGTTAATTACTCTTAATTGATAATTTACTAAAATTGATAAATGAATGTGGTTTTGACACGTGGCAATGTTTGATGTGGACCCTCTAGAAAGAAAACACGTGGCAACCATTATTAAAAAAAGCATGTTCTCCGTTACACCACCGTTATTTTACTTCCGCGTCTTTATTTTTTCCTTCAACAATTAACCCTTTTCTCATCTCCGCCGTCTCCATTCCCTTTTACGGAATTTCTTTTTTTTTTTAACAGCGAAATCTCAGTCGAAGCTGATGCTCAACCTACCTACTATAACATGAGTGTCTTAACCGTGCCTCGGTCTACGGGTGCGAGCGAGTCAGGACACCACCTCCTTGCCCCAGTTCAGGGGAAACCCGGCATGCGAGCAGCCACCGGTAAAACCCCCTCCTGTAAAACCCTCTCCCCTCGGGTTCGAACCCGGGTCTCTCAAAAGAGAGTTGCCCTTTGTGCCCTCAACCTTACACTGGGACGCCATTGCGCCAAAGCAGCAACCGCTTTTACGGAATTTCTCCCTCTTCAATTTCGTATCCCTCTTTCGATTCGTTTCAAACATTACGCAATCACTGTCGTAGATTCCTTACTTTTGACTTCTGTAATTTCTTGAATCTCCAGTTTCGTTTCCATTACGCGAAGAACTGGAATCGTCAATTTGTTTCTGTAGATGTTCATGAAATGACATTCGTTCGTGAAGATTATAGATTTGTTACGCCAAGAACCGGTATGCATATTGTTTAATGATTCTTGAAAGCCATGCTAATATGTCTTCTTCTTGCTTTAATTTGTGTTTCTGTGAACAAAAATTTAATATTTTTTCACCTTGATATGTTTTAAGTTCTGGTTATGATTTATGGAAATTGATTGCTTCGTAATAAGGTATCGGAATGACCAATGATCTCATCCAACTTAGAATTTTTATGAATCTTAACAACCATACAGGTTACAAAAAGAGTAGCATTACAAAATAAAATTAGAAGTACAAACTTGAAACAAAGGATTTAATTTCTCCATACACATTATCCACTTTTTTTTTAACGGTAAATTTGGATCATTGACGGGGATATTACACCAACGACCCGATCATCTCCAGTCCTATCACGAGGAAACTCACTACTGGTGAGAAACCCCCTGGCCAATTTGTAACCCCTATCTTTTATCTTTTTGTTATAAGCGGGACTTGAACCCAAGACCTCCTGATAAAGGGTCATACACTTTTACCATTAGGATAAGCCAGGGGTGTCCATTATTCACATACATACAGGTTACTAAAAGTGTAGCATCAAATAACAGAAATTCTACTTTTAGTTTGACAACTTAAAAGAACTTGGTTATACCGACATTTAGGGTCAAACATCAGTTTGTTTTCCTATAATAATCGTTGACTGATCAGACTGCGCTAATGTGTGTTTAGATCCTAAGTTCTTAACTGCCTATTTCACAAATGGCAGTGTGCAGTTTCCCAACCTTTTACACTATGTAATATGTTTACTACTTTATTGCTTTCTCTCTACTTCGGCAAAATTTAAGGTTTGATTGCTGAATAATCGTGAGTTAAGGGAAGAGAAAACGTTACTATTTATCCATATATTTGATAAAACACTGTTTATTCCCTATTTTTTTTTTCATATTTTTTAAAGTGGTTGTGAATGCTGAAAAAAAATAATAGTAAATACGTAAAAAATATTATTTAACTGAAAGAAGAAACAAAATATAATGGCAGAGGCGGAACCAGAAATTTATAACTAGAGGGTCACAACAAAACTTGTATTAGATTAAAAAGTATATACTAATTATTTCTAATCAACGTGTTTATGAGAACTATTAGTTGGTTTATATATCTTAATAGATATTAACAAGATGGTGACCCGCCCGCGCTTCGCGGCGGGCCACCCATTTTTCGAAACGCCGTGGTCAAAGTCGAAAACTCTAAAAGTGAATTAAAAGTTAACCACGTGTCGTAAAAACATTGGCCTAACACGTAGCCACGTATCGTCATACGTGACCTAACACATGACCACGTGTCGCAAAAGCATTGACCTACATATGACACGTGGACACGTGTCAGGCCACGTAGTTACCTATGCCAATCTATTATTGATTGAACATGACACGTGTTATGTTTATTAGTGGTGCAACATGACACGTATCATGTTCCTATTAGTGTAGATATGAATAGTGGTTATTGAGTGTATGACCACCAATTGCATTTGTAATATATATAAATAAAGCACCAGACCTTTATAAACTAATTGTATTTACTGTATAAGTATTGATGTCTCTTCCGTTAAAATTAAGCATTCAAACATTTAAGAAATACTTTAAGCATTCAAATATATGAGAAACATCGATTTAGATTTATGAGTAATGTTAGATGTGTATTTGTTATTTTGAAAAAAAATTATATATATTAAAAATTAAAGTTTAATTAATATTGGTGTATACTTGAATATCAAGAAAAGAACATAAGCCCATAAAAAATCAAATACAACAAAACAAAGATTATCCACACAACTTTTTCATGTACGATTAAAAAATAGAAATCAAAATTAAAAGGAAATCAAAGTTAATTTAAGAAAATATAAAAAAAAGAAATCAAAATAAAGGGCTCGTAAGTCAAGAAGGCTACTTTCTCTGGTTTCCATACATTAAAATAATAAATAAAATAATAAAATAATATACTTTGTTTTATATTGCCGTATCCTTCGTCTTCTTCAACTAAACAAACCCTATTACCAAGTTGTTGCAGGTTGTGCCGTCGCGACCGGAAAAACCACCGGCCATACTATTTTCACTTTCTTTTTCCATCTAATTCACTCTACGTTCTAACCACAACAATTTGAGAGGGTCACATTACAAAAACAGACGTCGGAGTTATATACACGTAGTGAAGAAGTTTCGGTCGGCCGGAGGGTCAACGGACCCTCCTGACCCCCCTGTAGTTCCGCCCCTGAATAATGGTATTTATTTAATTATATGGATAAGATTAAAAAATTAGTTGTGAATGCCTGTATATGAAAGATGTACGTAAGCAAATTTCAGACTTATAATTTCTAGGTAGAATCTCACTTTTTTTTTTGTTTTATAAATATTCTATCCAATACAAATCTGCAAACCTTATACTTTTAATTAAAATACTCTTTTATCACCAGAAAATATAAGTTTATATAATCTAATCGATTGTTTTCTAAAAGATGAAAACCCGTACAAACTAGTTGTAAGTAGATTTTACGATTTCAAATGGTGTATTATTATTTAATTTCGAATGAACCTTGATTTATTTTTACCCGACCTAACCCCGTCTTGATCAGGTGAATGTTAAAAATATAGAGCAATTATATATTTTTTTTTCTTAATTCCTCATATCAATTGTTTAATTTGATTTATTTCTATTGTGTTTTGGAATGCTTGACTGGACCGACTGGGCCGCTTGATGGGCTGCTGGATTAAACATTGGAACTGGGCTTGCTGTTGGGCTTATCTTGGATTGGATCAAGAGGCTGGATTGATGGATAATAGAGTTGGGTTCAGTATAAAAACCCTATAATCAAAGTTGTGGAGAATATAACACACTTGTGATTTCTGCCTACTACACACAGATCAATACAATCTCTTCCATTCGAAAAGCACGGAAGAAAACCCTAGCTCATCAGTTCTCTGCACATGGATGCTATCGATTAATTCCAAGACTTAGGGTTTCGTCTTCATCGCTCCTAAACATGTGCGCTTCTTCGAGTTGATTCATCACTTAGGTGAAATCAGGTTGTGTTAGTCTCATTCTATTCTTGAGAGTTTTATCAATTGTATTTTTCATGTTTGTGATAAACTGAGTTCGTGTTGTTCGTGTATGGTTTCACATAACGTTTTCTTCTCGAAGTGTTCTTAAAGATTTGAGTGTTGTTGAAATCATCTTGTGGACTTGAGTAATGAATCGGTTTTCATATCATAAATTTGACATGGTATCAGAGCCCTAGGGCTCGTAATACTCGTAATACATCTTAATCGGTGATAATTTATGAAAAAATCTGAGACTTAGTTCTAAGACTTCGAACCTGTTATAATTTCCGTTTATGGATTTGGTAGCGATCTTGGTTTTTCTGTATGTTTCCGCTCGATTCTACTGATTCTTAGTTTTGTGATTTAACAGGTAGTAGCTCTTGAGTTTTTTGCTGGTCTTCTCTGCTATTCTAATTGTGTAACCCTAGAAGGTTACCAATTAGGTCTTGATGCTTGGAACACCCTAACTTGGGTGCGATTTGGTGAGATCTTTCTTTTGCTGTCATTTTTTTTAATTGTATATGCATGTATGATCTGTGACTTGATTCTCAAATATACTTGTTGGTTCACATAATGCAGTATACATATTATAGGTTTCACTGATATTAACTTTTTTGTGATCTTGTGTGGATTTCATGTATTGTTTGTATGAGATGTCTTAAATTTTTAGACAACTCCGACTTGTTGGTGCGTACGAATTATCATGAGTGTCTTGGTGGTTCGTGTAGCATGTAGTTGGGAAATCTGTCCATAAATAAGAAGTTTTAATTTGTTTTTTTGTGAATTAAACATGGTCTTTGTAAGATGGGAAACATGGAATTGGTTCTGTATACTTCATGTCATAATGCTAGTAAGACTATTTTTTGGTACTTATAACTATGGTTATGGTTTTTAGCATAGTCTTATTACCAAACACATCTTCAAGCTTATTAAAAGTTTGGTTAAGTTTTTTTGATTTTTTATGCTCTCTGTTATCTTTGCCTTTGGTCACTGATTTCCAATGTTAGACTTCTTTCAAGTTTCATTTTGATTTTAAAGAGCATTTCAGTCAAGGTCAAATGACCATATCATTTGGGTATTCATTGTCTAACTTGTGGCTTTCAAGTACATATAATCAAAAAAAGTTTTAATTGACCTTATTAAATGGTTTAATATGTTGAAGTTTTCATTAAAAAAATATGTAAAAATGTCTTACTAGCACGTTTTGGTTTCATGATGGGTTATATGTTCCATGTTTTGTGTCAAAGATTGTTCTTTGTTAGTTGAACTACTTGGATCAAGTTTAACTAAGTTTTTTGTCTGTTTGGTTTGTGATATTGTAAAGTCATTAAAGTTTTTGAGAAAAACAAGTTACTCTTTAAATTCTTTACAAAGCTTCACGTATGTCCATCTTTCCAGACATGTATTTTGAATCGTGTGATTCAGTTTATTGGTTCTGTCTTTTGTGAAGTCGTAAAAGATTTTGAATAAATCAAATTGTCCTTAAGATCTTTACAAGTTGTTGACTTGGGTCCGATTCTTTCTAGACGTAATTCTAGATATCTTGAAGTCGTGCGACTTTCTTTTGTCTGATGTGTTTCTGATATTTTTTGATGAATCTTGTGAATTTTATTGATCCGTTTTCTTCAGACGTGTTTCCTGAAGTTTAAAAGTCTTGTGACTTTTGTTTGTTATTATCGGATAAGTATCTGATATTGTTATAGAATCGTTTGATTCTTTTCAGTCGGAATATGTGGTCTTACTTGGTTACTTCTCTGTTATAGAAAGTTCTTAGTATTTGACATGATTTTTTTCGCATGTTCCAAGTTACATAGAGGTTTGTGCCTTGTGGTTCTGTCACGTATGTTTGTGGTAGTGTTTCTTTGAATCTTGTGGTTCAAATTACCAAACATGTGCCTTGAATCTTGTTATGTGGTTTGTATGACCTGTGTTTTTCAGAATTGTTTGATAATGGTATTGTAGAATCATGTGATTCTTTCTGTCTAAATCTGTTGTTGAACTTATGTCTTGTGACATATTTTTTAGTCTTAAAGTTGTGTGGCTTTATGGTGTTATCAGATGTATAGCTGATGATTCTTGAACAATCAGGTATTCCTTTGGTTACTGGAATTGCCGTTTGATTGTTTTTCTTGTAAAGGTTATGCTATCTTGAATATGTGTTCTTCGATAGTGTTTGCCTTTATCTCACTGGTCTAGGATTCTTCATGTTTTTTGAGTCTGACTGTAGTGAGGTTTGTCTATGATCATCGTGTTGGTGATCATATTTGTTTCTTATTCGTCTCTTTGAGACTTCATCGCCGATCGTAGTGATTGTAGTTCACTGGTCTAGGTGATGCTTGATTTTTTTTTTTTGACGCTGGTCTAGGGTCGTTTGTAGATTCTTTGTGTTGTTGAGTCTAGTCCCGTTAGATCGTAGTGTTGGTTTCTATCAGTTTTTCATGTTGTTGATCTGATCATATATAGACTTGTTCTGTAGTTGCATTGGTTTAGAGCGGTCATTAGATTCTTGTATTGCTAGAATCTGAGCTCTTAAGATCGTAGTGCCGGTCTGTATCAGACTGTATATCTGATTTTGTATATGCATATTGAGTGTGCGTCTTCTTGTTCAGTTTGTGCTGGTGTGTTCAGTTTGAGAAGTTTGTTAACTAACTTTGGGTTTGATGTTTTGATTTGGGTTGAATAAACTGTGGTTACATCAGGTTTTGTGACTTTTTGTTTTACCAAATCTGTTTCTGGTATTGTTACTGAATCATGTGATTCATTGATTGTCAGTTATGTTCCGATTTATTGTTTGAATTGTGTAATTCATTTAGTAATTGGAATACTGATTTTGGTTTGTGATTGACACATGATTTATATCTGGATGTAAATCTGGAAGTTAATGTTCACTGCTCAAACTCATTAGTATTGGTTGTTCAAATCTTGAAAAATTTCTGTTTCATCATCCTTTCGTCTATATTCTTCACCATTTTAGGGTTCATGTTCATTTTGTTCTATGAGCGTATGTTCCTATTAGTAGTGAGTGGAAGTATATTGTAGATCTTTGTGTTGTTGACCTGCTGTATATTTTTTTGTGAGAAACCTATTTGTACAAGATTCTTTCTAATTACTGTTCATTTTGGATCAAGTAGATCTTGTTTTGGTGGTGCAATCTGGTTTGCAAATCTAGTTATGATATTGACAGGTTTGTTTATAAACATGCTTTTGAAATATTTGCTATACCTTCATGCCATTACATGTTACTTTGAATGTTGTGTGGCTGTGCTATGTGGTCTTGTTTGAGTAGTTCCTCTGTTAATAATGGATGTCGTTTGTGATTATGAATCTACTTCTGTAACTATGATTGGAAAGATATTATTGATAAGTACTTTTATTGCTTGCATGATATGTATGCACATTGCTTGTTTTTGGTAAAATGTATTTTTTTGCGTGATGTTATTATGGTTTGTTTTTTTTGAAACATCTACTTGAAAGGCTTGTGATATTGTGCTTCATCAAATGTGTATCTGATTTTGTTATGCAATCGTATGATAATATATTAATTGATATATGATATGATTGGTCTTGTCTGTGGTGATTACCTTGATTTAAAAAATAAAAAAGTAAAAATGATAGTGTTTTATGGCTTGGGGTATATCTTGATTGTGTTCTTTCCTACTAATTGTTTCTATTTGTCTTAACTGGAATTGGAAACTATGTAAAGACTCTTTGATTCCAAGCTACAACTCTATCTTGTCCTTTAGACGATGATTTTTTTTTCTTTTTCGAATATTGCTGTTGAACGGCATTCAATCATAATCTGTTTTATGATTGGTTTCCTTCTGGCTTATCAGATTGTTTCTCAGTAGTGGATTTAAAATCCTTGATCTATTTGATCTGGACTGTTTGAAAAATAAAAGGTTGTTTAAATTGATAAAGGGTTGTAAATATGTTCACTGTTGGATGACGATATCAATCTGTCATCTATGGCAAATGGAAATATTTTTTGTTACAATCTCTTGAAAGTTGTGGTTAATGTCTTTCATTTTTAATGGCACTTTAAAAAATATATGTGTGTGTTTTTTTACAGTTCTTAAAATAAATCAAATCTATGATGAACCAATTTACTGTTTTGTTTTCACATAGTCTTGTGAAATTGTTTAGATCATCTGTTTTTTAAAGTAAAATT
This sequence comes from Deinandra increscens subsp. villosa, assembly GCA_039602395.1. Classification (NCBI taxonomy): domain Eukaryota; kingdom Viridiplantae; phylum Streptophyta; class Magnoliopsida; order Asterales; family Asteraceae; genus Deinandra; species Deinandra increscens. The sequence goes on from JBCNJP010000025.1 coordinate 96,003,579, forward strand.
CCTATCTCATTTTGAAGTTTGGATTAAGGGTTGTATTAAAACTACTGGTGTAACTTTTTAAATCAAATAGTTGTTATTTTTTGCTAAAGGGGTGTTGGTTCATCAACATGGAAAGATATATGCTCTGTCATATTTCTCATATCCATTGTTTAAAAGATTTTGTTTTACACAATTGATCTGAGGGGGGGTGTTAAAAATATAGAGCAATTATATATTTTTTTTTCTTAATTCCTCATATCAATTGTTTAATTTGATTTATTTCTATTGTGTTTTGGAATGCTTGACTGGACCGACTGGGCCGCTTGATGGGCTGCTGGATTAAACATTGGAACTGGGCTTGCTGTTGGGCTTATCTTGGATTGGATCAAGAGGCTGGATTGATGGATGATGGAGTTGGGTTCAGTATAAAAACTAGGGGTGTTCATAAATATCCGAGTCCGAACCCGTATCCAAAATTTCCGAAATTCCGTATCCGAATTTTCCGAAAATTTCGGATACCCGGAATTTCGGATACCCGAAATTCGGATATCCGAATTTTCGGACTTGGACTTGGAATTTAGTTTTTAGATATTTCGGAAGTTTCGGGTACCCGGATTTCCGAAAGTTTTAATAAATTTAAATATATTTTATATAAAAAATAAAAGATAAAAGATTTAGGGTTTGAGTTATCTAATATGTTTGTTTTTTTGTTAATTTGATTTGTATTTGGAAGACTTAAACAATGTTTATTTGTATTGTCGTTTTTTTAGTTAGAACTTAGGTAACAAACAAGTCACGTTTATGTCTATTTAAATTTAAAATTTTATTGTTTTTGAAAAAAAAAAGCCATTTTCGGATATCCGATTAATTTCCAAGTCCAAGTCCGAATTTTCGGATACCCGGAATTCCGGGTATCCGGAAACCGGACTTGGACTTGGAAACTGAAATCCAAATTCCGAAATTTCCGGGTACCCGAAATTCGGGTATTCCGAAAAATCCGGGTACCCGGTTTTGAACACCCCTAATAAAAACCCTATAATCAAAGTTGTGGAGAATATAACACACTTGTGATTTCTGCCTACTACACACAGATCAATACAATCTCTTCCATTCGAAAAGCACGGAAGAAAACCCTAGCTCATCAGTTCTCTGCACATGGATGCTATCGATTAATTCCAAGACTTAGGGTTTCGTCTTCATCGCTCCTAAACATGTGCGCTTCTTCGAGTTGATTCATCACTTAGGTGAAATCAGGTTGTGTTAGTCTCATTCTATTCTTGAGAGTTTTATCAATTGTATTTTTCATGTTTGTGATAAACTGAGTTCGTGTTGTTCGTGTATGGTTTCACATAACGTTTTCTTCTCGAAGTGTTCTTAAAGATTTGAGTGTTGTTGAAATCATCTTGTGGACTTGAGTAATGAATCGGTTTTCATATCATAAATTTGACAGTGAAGGCCAACAATATGTTTAAATACGAAAAATTTCCAACACATCTGGAGTTCTTCAATTGATAGATTGTAATTATTTTATATAAACTAACGGATATGATAAATCTTGTGGCATAATATAATTAGAGTTAGAGATTATAAAATAAATATATATGAATATATATGTAAACATTTGTTTAAGAACCGGAATTGTTGAGGTTAATTACTGAAAGTGATTAGTTGGTGCAGGCAAGATACAAAATATATCTATATAATTTCTTTTTAATGGCTAAATTCGATTGATTGTCACGTCTCTAATGAGCCATACCATTATTATTTTATCATTTCAGGTGGAAACCTAGCACATGAAGAAAACCATAGAGTCATGATAAAACTTATACCTTAAAAAATCCCTAAGCTTAAATTAAATGTGTTTAACGGGTCAAACCGAATATGCATTAAATTTGTTTCAATTGTCAAGTTGATTTCAAGAATAAATAAAAGACACAAATTGATTTCAAGAATAAATAAAAGAACACAAATTGATTTCAAGAATAAATAAAAGAGCAAAATATCATTGATATATTTTTATTAGAAAATTGAATTTAAATAATGTAAACTTTTAAGGGTTTACTAGTAATGTTCTTACTTTCAATAATCACTCACACTTTTACTAACTTTCACCTTATTTAATAATATTGGTTCCACCATTAATAAATTTAACACAATTAAGTTTTCACTGACATGACAGCTACTAAGTAAGGCAAACTAAGTTGTCATGTCAATAAAGTCAGCCTCCCACGTAAGCAAAAACTTAACGATGTTAAGTTTTTTAATGATGGAACCAATATTAATAAATTTGATGAAAGTTAAAACCATTTAGAGTAATTATTGAAAATGAGACTATTGCCATCACTCAAAAGTTGAAATTATTTAAGTTTAATTTTTCTTATTATTTTTTTAATTTTTTAAATTCTTTTAAGGATTATTTGCATATACCCCCTTTAAAGTTAAAACTTAAGAAATTACATATTTTCCCAAATCATACATTAAAAATTTGTATTTTGGAGATATATACAATTTTTTTTCCAAAGTAAAGTAGATGATATATACCATTTTCCTTTTTTTTTTAATGTTAAGATTTTATTTCTAACTACTCCATCTTCACCGAACTCTCTCTGAGTTGACTTTTCTCCTCCACCCTTTCTACACGCAAAAGGCTGAAAATCCTGGCCGACCGTTGTCTCCGGCTGCCCGTCGCTGCATCTCCTATCAGATCCGGTCCGACCTCTAACTGCTGTCAGCCGGCTTCACGGGTAACCGCTCTAACCGGCCAGCCATGAGGATGACGGTTGAAAAGTAAAAACACCCAATTCAACTGCCTTTGATCATATATATCTATCTCAAAAACTTAATGAAACCTTAGAAAAGTATATTTGGTAGGGATATATGATAAGGTGGGATTTGGCAAACCATCAAGAATCACAAGTGAAATTAATTACCTTGTACTTATAGTGTGCTCTCCTCCTCCATCTAGGATGCTTGAATCAGACGCCTCAGAGATATCATCAGTCTGGCTGAACAATTTAAAATAGAATGAATTTCGGCCATCAAATAAAGGATATAAAAGTTAGAAAAACAGGGGATCACGATATTCTGAAAAAACATAGATTTTTAAGAGGCATACTCTGTAGACGAAGATATTTTGACGGATTCTTGTACATCAGCAGCAGTTGATGTGGATCCGGAAAAGTTACCGCTAATGGAAACCATAGGCCTTCAACAACAATAACAACTTAGGCCTCAATCAAACCTAGCTAGCTAAAACAGAAATACGTCTAGTAAATCAAATCTTCCAAAACGACATAAAGTAATATTGTAACCGACAAGACTAACTCACTCAGTAAGAAGAGGTGGACCGGAGGTGTGGTCTTGGTCTTGTTCAATGGCAACGCATTTGCTTCTGGTTGCTGAGGGTTCATGTAGAGTTCCACTGAAGAGAGCTAAACACCTGGGTTAAATCAAAGTTTTGAGAGTTAATTAGTTTCAAAAGAATATAACAAATTAAGAACTACACTAAACGGGCGGGGGAATTGATCATAGAATGTTTTGTTTACCACTGAATGATTGTATGACGTTGGTATTCGTGTTGGTGTTTGAGAAATACGGGAAGCACTGCTAGATCTGATTTTGTGATAGCCTTCATCTTCTGACGAGTTATGAGATAGATAAGTGATGAAGGTGAGATTTCCACAAGGGGTGGGTGTGGTATATATAGGCCAATGGATGCAATACCAGTTGTACCACCCGTTTCTACATTATTATTTTAGTTTTTATTTATTTTTTATATATCTAATATGTTAGTTAGACGCCGTTAACGCGGTAACCGTTTGCCTCTTTTTCCCCCAGTCTCCGTCCCACTCTCAGGTGATGCTTCGCTTCACGTTCGTTCTCGAACTTTCCTTATGGACTGGGCTGCATGAGGCCCAAATTTTATCAAACAAATTTCGTTTTATTATATACCAGAGCTATAGGAAAACTGAATTTCCTTTCTTTTTATTTACTAAAACACATTTTCTTCACGGTGTGTTTGGATCACCGACGGATTATTGGCACCAGCAGAACATCTTAATTTCCCGAGTATAAGAATCGAAGATCACCATCAGAAGGAAACTCATCATATGTGAGAAAACCACATAGCCCAACCTTAAACCCCTAATTTTTTATCACACGTGGGATTTGAATCTAAGATTCTCATTCTTAATATCTTTCGGTGTCTCATCTCAACCAATTTAGCTAGGTATCATTGATATTTCTAAGAAATTTATTTAATCTAAGAAACCTAATAAGAAATTGTAGTCATTAGATTTGTTATTAAAATGTAAACAATGGTTGAGATTAAATTGGTGGAAAAAAAATGTTGTATAGGTACTTTAGTATTGGCCACTTTTGTTGACTTTTTATCGAGTTTTCCCATTTTTTCAAATGTTCATAACTTACTACATTAGAGTAATATTTGCTATAAAATATGTACAATTTGATGTATATCAATATATCATGGCTTCACACAATGTTCAATAAGAGAAAAAAGCATATTATTATAACGAGAGAGTCATGGTTACAGAGAGAAAACACGTCAAGAACTATGAAATGGTGTAGATACCTTCACTCGTGCTGACTCTCTTCTATTTATAGACTTTCAGCTTTGCATCTGCTTCATTCTGTCTAGATCTGCAGCCTAATCACATTTATCCTTTCGGGCAAGCCCTCCCCCCCCCCCCCCCCATGTACCTATGACTTTTACATCTTATATATATATATCACATATGTCAGATATTAAGACATCCATAACACATAGTGCCGGTAAAATATCCAGTATCATCAGTCGACATTCTAGAATGCTGGTGGGGGTGGATGTGGTTAGAGGAATGGTGGTGGTGGTGGTGGAGATGTAATGGCGGACGATAAAATTGGTGGTGGAGCTATGGCTAAAATGGGTAGAGAAGAAGTGGTAAAGAAACACAAAACCCCATCTTCCGCCCGGTAACACAAAATCGAGCACCTCTCAACCCTGATTCAACACAAAAACAGTCCCATCACTCAAAATTGGAGCCCTAAATATGGTTAGTTCTTTATTCTGTTTCACCGGAGGGTGTTAGCAAGATAATGAAGGAAAGAGGTGCGATATAGATGATATATCCAGTGTTTTAAAAACAAGTTCGAACCGGCCGGTTGAACTGGTTTGACCGAAATTTTTGGGGGTCTCCGGTTTTTTATGTCTGGGTTTTTAAGAGATACGAACCGGTCGGTTTTTTCAGTTTGACCGGTTTTTCCCGGTTAAACCGGTCCGGTTCAACTGATTTTTTTTTGAATTATTTTTATTATATGTGTATACTTTATTGTTATTTGTATTATTTGTGAACTTTAAAACTTATATTTTCTTGTGGAATACCTATTTGATGTTATTTTTTAGTGGATTAAAATTATATGTTAAGTATTTTTGTTGGAGCGTACAATTTTATTAGCATTTCATACACACACACACACACATATATATATATATATATATATATATATATATATATATATATATATATATTAAATTCCCTAACCGGTTGAACAGGACTCCAAAACGTGGTTCCCAACCACCTTTTCACCAAAAGTAAAATTCAATCCATTTCTACACCAGTTTTGTAAAACATTTTGTTGAACACACCATTTTGAAAAAGAATTCAAACTTTGGCTATCCATAGTAAGGCAATGACAAAAAGACACCTTATAGAGAAGTAATAAAATAAAAAACTTTAAAATTTGTTCTTGAAAAAGATTAGAAAAATATAAAAACACAAAAATATATTATAAATCTCATCAAAGTACATGTTTACGACCTCTGGTCATGGGTGCGTCTCTAGAACACTGGCTTTGGCAAACACGTGTAATCCTCGCCGTTGAATTCTAATCGGCAAAACGTGAGGATCATGACACGTGTTTTGACAGTTGTAAAAAGTTGTTTCAAAACTACACAAAGCTCCCTAAGGCAACACATGTCCACTACGAAACAGCAACAGCTAACCGACGCTCCCACTATCGCCGAAAAAAGGGACTGACGTGTGACGGCTACGATGTACTTAAAGGACACTGCGACACTTTGGTGGCGACGTAGACATGGGGATATCATATGAGGTACTTGCACTATCAAGACTTGGGCTGAGTTTGTGCGAGATCTTAAAAGATAATTTTATCCGGTAAATGCTAAACATGAAGCGAAGAGCCGGTTACACAAACTCAGGCATGATAGGTCGATCCATGAGTACGACGAGGAGTTTACGACGTTAACTCTTGCGATCCCTGCTCTTTCGGACGATGACTCCCTATTCTACTTCCTTGATGGGTTACAACCATGGGCAAAGACTGAACTAGAACGTCATAAGTTCGAAGACTTGGCTAGGAGTGGTAGAGGTGGAAGCCACGAACCCGGAGGCTAAGTCTAGGGGCAAGCGTAAGGGACGCGCAAAGAAGATAACGATTAGAAAATCGATTGGTACAAAGTGCAATGGATGCACGAGGGAACCCAAGGGAATGGGTATGTTGGGGCCATGAGTGGCTAATAATGGAGCCATGAACCCGAAAGCGAAGTCGACTGTTGGACTTCACTTTGTACGAATAGAAGTAAACGGGACGCCAACAAGGGCCTTGGTCGACACAAGAGCGAGCCACAACTTTGTCTCAAAGGAGGAAGCTGCGAGGCTAAAACTCAAACCGACTAAGGAATTGGCATGGATTAAGGCTGCAAATTGGGATGCCAAGTTGATCTATGGGATGGTCCAAGGCGTTAAGACTAAGATTGGATATTAGAAAGGCACATTGGACTTGTCGGTAGTGCCAATGGACGATTATAAGTTTGTGCTAGGAATGGACTTCTTCGACAAGGTAAAAGCCTTCCCCATGCCGTTTACTATTTCTCTACGCATTTTAGACGAAGGACGAGTTAGCATGGTTGAGATGGAGCGAGACACCAAGAGTCGGGATAAGACGATGTCGGCCATGCGACTTATGTTTGGTCTCAATAGGTTGGGATTAAAAGAAAATGGGATGCATCTCATGATAGACACAAGATCAAGTGACTCAAGCCATGGTAGCCACAACTATGGAAGGGGTACAAGGCGAATACACAATTGTCAATGTGTCGTGACCATGTAGGCTAACCATATACTGACATTGCGCAAGCCGTGGGGAATGGAAACGAGCACTGCTGAAGATAAACGACAAGGACGTCCTTGGTTTAGGTGGGGGAGAATGTCACGACCCGCCTAAAGTACAAATCGTAGCTTAACATTTCCGGAAGATTCTAGCCCTCTCCACATCCTTCCTACTTAGTAGAATCTAGAAAACTCTATGAAAATATTATGGATATTATGGATGGATAATTCTAGATTATACATGTAATATCTAGATATAGAATTCTCTAGATTATGGAATAATCTAGAGAAATCAAGACTAATCTTAGAGTTAGTATAAATAGGTGAAAGGTAGTCATTTGCAAACCACCTCACAAAGTTGTAATCAATCATCTTGTAAAGGCTTCAAAGCTCTCTTGTAAACGTTGTCTTGTAACATATAAAGTTTACTTGATTACAAGTCTTGCAATTCCGCTGCATAGTCGCTTAGAATCGTTGCTCATTATTGGTTAAAGGCTGATCTTAGTAGGAGACTAAGAGCCGCACGTGAGTTAATAGAATTACTCCGTGAAAATTCTCTTTTATTTCGTAGCTTTCACTGATGCGAGACCTCAACTTTGAGCTTCAATATCTCATTCATACGAGCTCCGTTTTGGACGTGATTTAGCGCGTTAGAAAGCCCTCACAATGTACGTACTACACAAAACCATAAAATACTGAGGCAACAACCTATGTTATATGTAATTTATTTTAGTCCAAAGTTGTTGAAAAACTCATTTTCACACTTATTGAAAAAACCCATTTTCCACTAGAACTTTCTCCCAAAATTCCGACAATCCCCCACATGAATGGGTATCGATCTATCTTCAAGAATCAAAGGCAATTTCGGCAATCCGGTATTGCAGGATAGGTAGGTGTCCCCTTTGAACCTTTCTTTGTGAAGCATACTTGGGTTATTGGTGTTTGGTAGACGCGATGTCTTTGAACTAACCGACCGTTTGTGTAACCGTTATTATACCCACACAATACTTTCCCTAACTTGGTTAACCCTCATTTTCGTGTCCAATCATGGTCCTGGAACACTTGTCTGGTTTTGCTAGAGCTCTAGGATTTGTGCCCAACAAATCCATTTAAAGCGACCGCACTTCTCTCTTGCATAAGTGATTACCACATTCAAATTAAAATTAATAATTGAAACAACTAAAAAAAACCAACAAACTAATTATGCTTATTTCTTAACTTCTCCATAATTTTGTTATTCTCCTTCTCGACCATAGCATGTCGCTCTTCAAGCCTACCTCATTCAAGCTCGATTAATTCTCGTTCTTCTTCACTGAGGTGTTCAAAAACATGTCAAGTTCAATTATCTTCTACGAAAATACAAACGTATCAAAAAACGCTCACGAGACAAAAAATATTTAAAAAAAAAACTAGTCCGTTTTCGTTCAAACTTATACCGTTGTGTTCAGAAAATAAAAGTAAAGATGACTTCGATTTTATTTTTTAAAGTTTAACATGCAAAAGTTATTTGAGAAAAATCAGATTTTAGTCTAAATAAACATTTGGAATTTAATATATTATAATAGTGATGGTGTGGCATCATATTAGTGGTGGATGAATTATCTTTCTCCTCCTTCACGGAGAAAGTTGTGCGTTAACTTCTTCACGCCTAAAAATGGTGCAAACATTTCACAGGTCTTAGGAATGGTTTTAACGCCGCGAAAATATGCCAGGTGGACCACGCATACAATTTCACATTGGTATACCGGATGGTCGGCGTGATCAGCCCGTCTCCCCCCTTTGGCGTTAAAAACTCCTTCAGCCCAATTCCAGACCAGTTAAAAGCCCACCCACTCAGTTCATTTTGCATGCAACCACCCCTTCCCATAAAAAAAAAACAGTGATAATCGTCTTCTTTCACAAACCCTAACACACCATTTTCCAAAATTTAAAATTCAAATTAACTATGGAAGGTTCCAATGACAAGAACAACACACATGTTTCTGATGGCACCAACTCTGACTAGTCGGTCAATCCCCCCCCCCCCCCCATGTTCTTGATAAGGGATCCACCACGGATTCCCCTCCGGCTAACATTCTGGTTGAATTCGGCTTAGATGATGAGAATGTTGATAGGGCTTATCAGGTTCCTATTGTTCCATCAGAAGTTCCTAATGTTCTGGGGGTGTTAACTGAAACTGAAAATGAGACTACGGAGTTCTCAATGGTTAACAAATGTCACACCCCAACCGACGGCGGAATATGTCGGGGCGCAATGATTGTCCAGATGCACATGACAACTAAATTAAGTTGTAATACTTAAACATGCCCTTTTTCATTAATCACTAAAGATATTGTACAATAAAGTTAAACATGGAAAATACATATCAAATTGATTTAAAGTCTTTAATCTAGGTCCAGCAATCCTAGCGTGATCACAACATAGCTCAAGTATAAGTTCCTGCAACATGTATAAGATAAAGTGTCAACTACAAAAGTAGTTGGTGAGTAAACACATGTTTAAATAATATAAGTATAATATCAATAACAGCGATATATGTCTAATCAGATATTCTCGTATGTATAGTCAAATAAGTAATGAGTTAAAGCTAATGAATAAGCGCATCAAACCCTAGACAACTAGGCTTCCAATCACAAGGCGCTACACGCGAAGCATGCCAAGTGGGCTGTCAAACCAATAGATCTATTATTGTTACCCCGGCTCGGTATGTTAATGAATACGCATGCTAGATAAAGATAGTAACCGATGCTAGATCAAACCAATCACAATAATCCACACATATTTAACATACATAGAACGTATCAAATCATCATATAATCGCGTTTGTGTTTTGGATAAATGATTTGAATAAAGATACATGTTACACCCCAAAAATGTTTAAAAGATAATGCAGGTATGATTTCTCACAACTCGGATTATCATCCTAATGAATCACCATTAGAAATGATATTACGAATTGAATAGTCATAACCAACAGTATTAAAGGAGGGGGTTTAGTGGATACTCACCTGATAAGTAGATCGGAAACGAGAGATAGAACCAATCGCGAGAGATAACAATCCGGAGATTATCCTAATGGAACGAACATGCTAAATGAACATAGGGAATGATAATGATTATAGTTCTAAGGACACGAGGAACTTAATGAGTGTTTAGGTTTTATTTGCTAAAAGACCATTTTGCCCTTTTTAGAGAATTAGGGTTTTAGTAATTTATCCAATAATTAATTCATTTATAAATTTTGAACTCATATACACTTATTATATATATAAATATGTTCTAAAACCAAAATTCAAGTTTCAACACCTTCCGGTTTGTTTGATATTTAATTATCATATTTAAAACCCTAATCTTGAAATAATTATTAAATAAATAGCAAAATAATTTATAAAATCAAATAAAATTAGGGCTTTTACTTAAAATATTATTTTATAATATATTTTAAGAGATTTGCCCTAAAATTAACTTGTTTGCTTTATTTTGACAAAATAACGTCGAGGAAACCCTAATTTCATTGTATTTATTAAATAAATATCAAAACAATTTATAAAATTGTAAAAACTTAGGGTTTTATTCATTATGATATATTATAATATCCCTTAAAATAGTAAACCCTAATTCAAAACCGTTTATTCAATTTGGGCAGAACAACGACCCGAAAACCCTAATTTTGGCTCATTTTTATATAAAATATCAAACGTTTAGATATCATGAAATTGACTTAGGGGTTCTTTAATATATGTTATAACATCATATTCTGCAAAAACTCAGACCCTAACTCCTTCCCAATTACCCAGAATTAAAGAAATAAATCAAGAACCCTAATTTCTGTATATTTTTAGAACTCGATCAAAACAACGATATTAACAGAAATTGATAGAGGGCTTTTGTAGAGTCATACCAAATAACGTCGGACTGCAGGAGATGGGCTTCAAAGACCTCTTCGTTTGGTCGAATTTTGCAGATGAAGCTCCGGTTGCGGGTTTAGGGTTTTCTGAGTGATGTTTATGTGAATTGGTGAGTATAAACGAAGGATCTGAGATCGAATTTATAGTGGGTAGGGTCGCAGGTGAAGTTTACACGGTGTAGGGGGTGACTACTCGACCAAAAACGACGCGTGGAGGGGCTGATCTGGATCAAACGTGAAGAACAAGTCGCTAAAAGACAAAATCTGCGACCTGATCATGTCGCGTATCGCGCGGGGGTGCTGGGAGGCCGGCGCGTATCGCCTGCCATCTTTGGCCTATTGACAGTTTCAGTCCCTGTGGTTTTTATTTGCATTTCAGCCCCTGAACTTCTACCGAACTGTTATTTTATGCACCAAATCATTATAAAACATGTTTATAAAAGTTTTTAAGGCTCGGGATATGCTTGATGATATACGGATACGTGCGTTTTATAACTTTCACTAAATTACACATTTAGTCCCTCAACTTTCGTTTTATGTGTTTCCTCTTTGTATCCTTCGATGTAATCAATGTTTTAGACTTAACATGATATTATAATACTTCTTTAAGATTTATAAGGCTCGGGACACGTTTTAACGAGGTATAAAATATATAATTTATATATATATTTATTTTATTTTTAACCGTTCGTGCTCGTTTTAATTCGTTAACCTCTAAAAATTTACGAGTGACTTATATTGACCTTATAAAACACCAAGGAACATTAGAATATGATTTTTGAAATTTACGTGATTCCCGGTTATTAACGGATTTGCACGAAAAATGGTAAATTCATTTATTTGCAAAATAATTAATTAACAAAATTGATCTAAAATATAATCAATTGGTTTTAATGTTATAAAATGATTGTAGGACTTTAAATTTTATATATTTTGAAATATAAATACCGAGATTCCTGGTAAACGATAAATCGAATACCGAAATCGCGTAAAAACCAGAAATTGGTTTATTTTCATTTTAATCGAATCATTTAACCTAAAACCTTGTGAATGTATTATTTTGTTTGTCAAAAATGATTATCGAGTATCCCGAACATAATTTAATTGTATATTTTGGATAAATTCTTCCGATGATTCTTAAATCAAAACTCGATTTGCGTGACGAGTTCAAATTCGGGTCGGGTTTTGTAATTGGGTCGGACACAGGTGTTACAGTCTCCCCTACTTCAGGAAATTTCGTCCCGAAATTAGAAGAGATATTCGAGTTAGGAGGAAAAAAGAATATATTAATGGTGATAGGGAATTTGATACAGACAAACAACCAATGATCAGTTCTAGGCTCGATTCCTAATTCATTTTCAAAGTACCTTCGATGCTTATATATAGGGTGTACCGCAGCTAACCCACCACATCTGTAATACTTTAAGAATGCGCTAGTCATCTTACGAAGAACTACCATTTCCATATAATAACGAATGATTTTAAGATCGTGATAGAGATTAAATAACATCAGATATGATGGATTGTAAGATGATTAGATTCTAAAGCTAAGATTATGATTATACGAGCAACTGAATAAACAGATTATGGATTTGATTTATCATCGTCTCCCCTACTTCAGGGAAAAGACCGGTGGAATATGAAGAGAGTGGTGGGGGTAACATGATTTACTTTCAAATTGCTGAAACTGATAATTTGGCATTAAGTCAAGAATATCATTTCACACAATTAAATGGGATCACAGATTTCTTAACGAGAGAACGTGTCGAGTATTGGTGAGCTAAATGGGTAGCGAGCCACATTCAATTCACCTACGGGACGCGAGGTCTTGTTAATAGTCTGGATTAGAAATTGGCTAGAATCCAAGGTTAACGTCTATGACCAAAACCAAATGTATGCTAAGCTAGCATCACACACAAGTGTTTAGGTGTAGTACGTATAAGTCTTGGACTGGCCAGAAAAATTAATGATACTTTATGATCTAGAGCAAATTCAATCATCGTCGTTTTACGGCGGTGATAATATGAGAGAAGCGTTTTCAACAGAGATATTTGATTAATCCATTTGAGGAAAGGATAGCGATATATCACGAAATTGTCATTTAAATGAATCACCATTCAAATGATAATACGAATTAATCACTTGATATCGAAATGCATATCATTCTTTGAATGAATCACCATTCGAATGATAATGCAATTTAGATATCATTATCTTTCCTTTAATAAGATTAATAGGGGAATCAAGACCAGATTAAATCATGGTTTTGAGAAAGTTCAGGAATCACTTAACGGATAATTATTTTGTATAGGGATAACGAGAATTGATATTGAGGAGATAGATGATTCTGAGAATTCTCTTTGAAGATGTCGCTAATATAAGAGTTTTGATATTTGGTGATTGAGTCCATCGGACTGGTGATGTACATTCGAGATGTATCATCTTTTAAATGAATGGGTGTTCCTCACAGTGGGGAACTAGATCGAATGAATTTCGATAAAATGACATTGCAATGGGAGTAATACCACAAAGGTCACGTGTAGTTACTTATGGGTTTGATGAAGGACGCGTGTTTCTAATTTACTGGATAACGGATAGTCAAGTCTGGGTTATCTGAACGAGGAACAAATTCTACGTGATGTTTGAGACACTCAATTTAATGATGATGTTTGATTTTCCCGAGAGGCGCAAATATGTTTGTCAGTGATTGTGTTGCAATTAAGGATAATGGAAATTGGGTAATAGGTTTCTTGTCCACTGATTAATCATAATGAGAGGTTTAAGGGTAATTTGAATATAAGAAATGATTGAGTAAATAAGAGTATAACAAACAAAGAGTTATAAAACTCATTTTCTGATATATATATATATACAGGACGAACATCGATTGGAAAGATTACAAACTGTAATTACAGGGTAATTGATTTATTCAAATACTAACAAAGTCCAAACGATCTTCAATCATCATCATCATTCTTCCTTCAGAGATCATCCACGACGAAAGTAGTAGTTGCTTGGAGTTGGAGGTTGTGGTTTCATTGGAGGGTTACGGGCGACCAGTTTGGGACATGTGTATGGTAGGTGACCAAAGTTTTCACAGTGGTAACAATGAAACATGGAGGAGAAAGTATTCTGGATAGCAGTAGCAATTTGAACAGGTGTTGGTGCCATAGTTTGAACTATTGGAGGTTGGGTTCTAGGGTCTACATTATTGGCCAGAGGGTTTGGAATAACAGCAGCAGTAAGCAGAGGGCAAGTGTTTCTAAAGTGTCCAGGTTGACCACAGTTATAACAAGCACGATAAGGTAAAATGGAAGTTTGAGTAGGTATCACAGGCTGGCCCATCGGGGGCTGAGGTTGACGACAAATATTTATGAGATGACCAAATTTGCCGCAATTGAGACAACGCCAACAAGGGGTTTGAGTGGAGTGATGGTATTTACATGTTTTGCAAAGAGGGTGAGCTCCAGTATAAGGTTTCTTAGCTGGCCGAGTATCGGGAGCCTTCTGAGTAGCAGGAATAACAGCTTTTGCAGGTGTGGTTGTCTCATCAAGATGTTTAGCCTTCCTTTTCCTCTTCTTGGTTTTGGCAGCGGAACGTTTGATGACTTCTAGTCCTTGAGGTAGTTCAGTAGGATTTTCAGAGTCACTGCACTTCAGAGAGTTACACGCCTTACAGTGTTTGGGAGAGCAAGCAGGATTTGCAGTAGCATTATTGTTGCCAAACTTATCATTGAGGGCTTGTCGGAAAATGTTGGAGATGAAAGCTGCCACTTGTTGAGAAATTTGTCGGGCCATTTGTTGATTGTCAGAATTCATGCTGATGGAAAATGTTTAAGAGATAAGGGATACGATAATCAATTCGGATCATGATGACGAATATTTTATAAAACATCAGAATTCAGAAATCGTGAGGTTTTAAACAAGGGATAGAGAAGAAATCATGTTGTTTTAGTAAAACACAATGGAATGGCTTTCGTTCCTCGATTGAGAAACTACAACCTGTGACTAATCAGAGTTAGTTGGGATCCGTAGCAGTAAATGACATGCTTTGGCCTAATAGGTTCCAACACTCTCACCAGAGACTTCTAGGTAGGCATCCCGATCCACACGGCTGATCAGGTTATATACGAAATGCCTGCCTAGATAGATCTCCAGCTACCGGTGCCTTCCCCCTTCCAGTTACTACATGTCTACTGCTAGGAACCTAACTCCGACGGAATTTTCAAAATCAAAATTTTCAAAATCCTAAAATGGCACGTAAGGCACCATTACTAAGGATAGAGGCTAGGAAGCCAGAAGGGATAAGTGTATATGTGTGTGTCAAGTGTTAAGGTAATGATGAGATCTAAGGGAGGCAAGTTTAAGCAGCATCTATAGACATAATATAATAATAGGCATGCAGACATGAGTTAATCATGTAGGACACCTAAGGCATATAGTCTAGGTTATCCGGTTCTAATAACCTAAATCCCTATAGCCAAGGCTCTGATACCAATCTGTCACACCCCAACCGACGGCGGAATATGTCGGGGCGCAATGATTGTCCAGATGCACATGACAACTAAATTAAGTTGTAATACTTAAACATGCCCTTTTTCATTAATCACTAAAGATATTGTACAATAAAGTTAAACATGGAAAATACATATCAAATTGATTTAAAGTCTTTAATCTAGGTCCAGCAATCCTAGCGTGATCACAACATAGCTCAAGTATAAGTTCCTGCAACATGTATAAGATAAAGTGTCAACTACAAAAGTAGTTGGTGAGTAAACACATGTTTAAATAATATAAGTATAATATCAATAACAGCGATATATGTCTAATCAGATATTCTCGTATGTATAGTCAAATAAGTAATGAGTTAAAGCTAATGAATAAGCGCATCAAACCCTAGACAACTAGGCTTCCAATCACAAGGCGCTACACGCGAAGCATGCCAAGTGGGCTGTCAAACCAATAGATCTATTATTGTTACCCCGGCTCGGTATGTTAATGAATACGCATGCTAGATAAAGATAGTAACCGATGCTAGATCAAACCAATCACAATAATCCACACATATTTAACATACATAGAACGTATCAAATCATCATATAATCGCGTTTGTGTTTTGGATAAATGATTTGAATAAAGATACATGTTACACCCCAAAAATGTTTAAAAGATAATGCAGGTATGATTTCTCACAACTCGGATTATCATCCTAATGAATCACCATTAGAAATGATATTACGAATTGAATAGTCATAACCAACAGTATTAAAGGAGGGGGTTTAGTGGATACTCACCTGATAGGTAGATCGGAAACGAGAGATAGAACCAATCGCGAGAGATAACAATCCGGAGATTATCCTAATGGAACGAACATGCTAAATGAACATAGGGAATGATAATGATTATAGTTCTAAGGACACGAGGAACTTAATGAGTGTTTAGGTTTTATTTGCTAAAAGACCATTTTGCCCTTTTTTGGAGAATTAGGGTTTTAGTAATTTATCCAATAATTAATTCATTTATAAATTTTGAACTCATATACACTTATTATATATATAAATATGTTCTAAAACCAAAATTCAAGTTTCAACACCTTCCGGTTTGTTTGATATTTAATTATCATATTTAAAACCCTAATCTTGAAATAATTATTAAATAAATAGCAAAATAATTTATAAAATCAAATAAAATTAGGGCTTTTACTTAAAATATTATTTTATAATATATTTTAAGAGATTTGCCCTAAAATTAACTTGTTTGCTTTATTTTGACAAAATAACGTCGAGGAAACCCTAATTTCGATTGTATTTATTAAATAAATATCAAAACAATTTATAAAATTGTAAAAACTTAGGGTTTTATTCATTATGATATATTATAATATCCCTTAAAATAGTAAACCCTAATTCAAAACCGTTTATTCAATTTGGGCAGAACAACGACCCGAAAACCCTAATTTTGGCTCATTTTTATATAAAATATCAAACGTTTAGATATCATGAAATTGACTTAGGGGTTCTTTAATATATGTTATAACATCATATCCTGCAAAAACTCAGACCCTAACTCCTTCCCAATTACCCAGAATTAAAGAAACAAATCAAGAACCCTAATTTTTGTATATTTTTAGAACTCGATCAAAACAACGATATTAACAGAAATTGATAGAGGGCTTTTGTAGAGCATACCAAATAACGTCGGACTGCAGGAGATGGGCTTCAAAGACCTCGTCGTTTGGTCGAATTTTGCAGGTGAAGCTCCGGTTGCGGGTTTAGGGTTTTCTGAGTGATGTTTATGTGAATTGGTGAGTATAAACGAAGGATCTGAGATCGATATTTATAGTGGGTAGGGTCGCAGGTGAAGTTTACACGGTGTAGGGGGTGACTACTCGACCAAAAACGACGCGTGGAGGGGCTGATCTGGATCAAACGTGAAGAACAAGTCGCTAAAAAAAACGATCTGCGACCTGATCATGTCGCGTATCGCGCGGGGGTGCTGGGAGGCCGGCGCGTATCGCCTGCCATCTTTGGCCTATTGACAGTTTCAGTCCCTGTGGTTTTTATTTGCATTTCAGCCCCTGAACTTCTACCGAACTGTTATTTTATGCACCAAATCATTATAAAACATGTTTATAAAAGTTTTTAAGGCTCGGGATATGCTTGATGATATACGGATACGTGCGTTTTATAACTTTCACTAAATTACACATTTAGTCCCTCAACTTTCGTTTTATGTGTTTCCTCTTTGTATCCTTCGATGTAATCAATGTTTTAGACTTAACATGATATTATAATACTTCTTTAAGATTTATAAGGCTCGGGACACGTTTTAACGAGGTATAAAATATATAATTTATATATATATATTTATTTTATTTTTAACCGTTCGTGCTCGTTTTAATTCGTTAACCTCTAAAAATTTACGAGTGACTTATATTGACCTTATAAAACACCAAGGAACATTAAAATATGATTTTTGAAATTTACGTGATTCCCGGTTATTAACGGATTTGCACGAAAAACGGTAAATTCATTTATTTGCAAGATAATTAATTAACAAAATTGATCTAAAATATAACCAATTGGTTTTAATGTTATAAAATGATTGTAGGACTTTAAAATTTATATATTTTGAAATATAAATCCCGAGATTCCCGGTAAACGATAAATCGAATACCGAAATCGCGTAAAAACCAAAAATTGGTTTATTTTCGTTTTAATCGAATCATTTAACCTAAAACCTTGTAAATGTATTATTTTGTTTGTCAAAAATGATTATCGAGTATCCCGAACATAATTTAATTGTATATTTTGGATAAATTCTTCCGATGATTCTTAAATCAAAACTCGATTTGCGTGACGAGTTCAAATTCGGGTCGGGTTTTGTAATTGGGTCGGACACAGGTGTTACAACAAAAGGGATAAAGAAGCAGATTCGGATGAGGAGGAAAAGCTTCGCCCTATCAAGAAAAGACGAATTGGTCTTACGGCGGAGGAGATAATCGGTGATGCTCCTGTTTAGGTGGCCAATGGAAAAGCAGATGCGGCGGTGATGATGATGGAGTTTGTCATGTTGAGAAAGAGAGACAGGGAAGAACAAGATGGCGAGGAGAGGGTTGTCTAGAAAATGAGATTGAACTGATCGAACGAGGATGATGTTAGTTTGTTCGTTGTTGTTTCATATGCGATTTCGTTAATTGTGGTTAGTTATTGAGATTTCATTGATTGTTGTTAGTAATTCTATGTTCAGTTTAATGAAAGTCTAGTTCTGGATTATTCAGATTTCATTGACTGTGGTTAGTAATTATGTGTACAGTTGAGTGAAAGTCTTGTTTTGGATTTTGTTGCACTATTATATATATAGGGTAAGGTTCCTGTGAAAACAACTTTATTGCGAAAACACGAAAACAAATATTAAAACCTCCATAACTTTTTCCACGCGTTAAATTTTTTTTTTTTAAAACTGCACCAAAATCCTTAAAATTATGTTATCTTTAGTTATGGAAAAAATTAAAAAAAATCAAGGTTTTTTAATTTTTTTTTATTATTGCACATGTGCAACAATATTGCACATATGCAATAATATTAAAACTTTTATAACTTTTTCATATGTTGAAATTTGTTATAAAAAATTGCACCATAAATCTTATAGTTCTGTTAACTTTAATTCTGGAGAAATAAAAAAAAATCAACATTTTTTTTATTATTTTTATTATTGCACATGTGCAATAAAAAAATATTATTACCTATGTGCAATAATAGTAAAACCTTTATAACTTTTTCATACGTTAATATTTTTAATAAAACATTGCATCATAAATCTTATAATTCTGTTAACTTTAATTCTGGAAAAAAATTCAAAAAAAAGAACATTTTTTTAATATTGCACATGTGTGATATAATTAATACGTATTATTACACATTTGCAATAATAAAAAAATCACGGAAATCTTAAATGTTAAATTTTTTTCCCCAGAATTAAAGGTGACATAATTTTAATACTTTTGGTGCAATTTTTTAAAAAAAAATATTAACGTATGAGGAAGTTATGGAGGTTTTAATATTTGTTTTCGCAATAACATATTGTTTTTATTTGATCTTTCCCCTATATATATATATATGGGTAAAGATCACGTGAAAACCCCTCCTTAGCCTAAAAACCTAAAAACCACTTAAATGAAGGTTAATAAAGTAATTTAATATTTAATCTTCAATATTATTACTATCACACTCCCACCATGTTTCATATATTTATAACACCCTCTCCTCTTCCCATCCCCACCCAACCCCCCAACCCACCCCCCCCCCCCTCGTGTTGCATATATGCAACATAATTATATTGCATATATATAATCCCTATCTCGCACCCCCCACCCCCGTGTTGCATATATGCAACATAATTATATTGCATGTATATAACCCCTAAACCGACCCACCCCCCCCCCCCCACCGGTGTTGCATATATGCAACATAATTATTTTACATATATATAACCCCTAACCCGCATCCCATCCACCCCCCCCCCCCCGTGTTGCATATATGCAACATAATCATATTACATATATATAACCCCTAACTCGCACCCCCCCCCCCTTGTTGCATATATACAACATAATTGTATTGTGTATAACCCGCACCCCACCCCTTGTGTTGCATATAAGCGACATAATTATATTGCATATATATAACCTCTAACCCACACCCAGCCCCCCCCCCCCCCGGCGTTGCATATATGCAACACCAGTGTGCAATTGTGTTGCACATATACAACCCCCACTTACGCCCACCCCCACTCCAGCACCATCTACCCCCACAACAACGAATAGTCTAAACTTAGATACGAGATTATTGATATTGTCACTCGATTCGCAGATCGTTTAAGATCTCGTCCGGGTAAGCTTACTTTATTCCGCAACAATCTACTTACTACTAAAGGTAGTGGTTTTTACAAATACTACATGTTGCCACTGTTATACTTTATGGATTTAGAGTTGTGTGTGTATGCAATATAATATCTATCAGGTTTATGTGTCGACATACATTTTTTCAATTATGTTATGTTTATGCAATATGAATACATGTTGTATATATGCAACATCCCTACACTCTTCGTTTATGCAACTCCAGTTGACATAGCATGATGTATTTTAACTGAACGGGACAAGCAAGATGCAAAATACCAAAACAAAGTACAAAGGTAGGTATTTTACACCACATTCACAAATACAAAAATTACAACAGACTACGATCAAATTCAATGTAGCAGGTAATACAAAAATTACAACAGACTACGATCAAATTCAATGTAGCAGGTTCACACATTGAGCTAATGAATCCCTTGTAGGCTCAAGCAATGAACCACTTCTCCGACTCTAATGTACTATGTTTCTTTGGCTTTGACTTGGGATCATTCCCATCGCTTTAACTTCTCTATTTATCTCACAATCATATGAATCTGGGAACCTATTCACGAGAGTAAAGTTGTCAATCCATCTGTCTACCAAAATATAATTGAGTTTCCATCCACTTGTGTTATTGAGATGAAATTCTAGAATTGAAACGATTTGGTATATATCTTATGCTTTTTCATCCTGAAATATACACATTAGCATTATATTAAAATATTATTGTTTATAACTTTAAAATATATATGTATATACTTATGATGCATATATGCAATATGATTGTGTTGCATATATGCATCATTAGTGTGTTGTGTTGCATATATGTAATATAGAGTGTGTTGTGTATAAGCAACATGGTTGTGTTGCATATATGCAACATGACTGTATGTTCCATATACTCAACATGACTATATGTTATTTATATTCAACATGATTGTATGTTGTATATATGCAACATGACTGTATGCTGCATATATTCAACATGACTGTATGTTATTTATATTCAACATGACTGTATACTGTATATATGCAACACCTGATGTTCCATTTATACAAAACCTCGATGTTGCATATATGCAACACCTGATGTTTGATATATGAAACACTCGCAACAACTCGATGATGTATATAGGCAACAACTCTAAATTGTCATTAATTCAATAGTACATTAGTACTAGCTAAAACTTAAGAAGTTCACAACAAACATACAATATAAGTATATCAAAATACGAATTTGAAACACAAATTGAGTTCTTCAAACTCGATTATCAAGTTGTAGCTCAAACTCCATTAAAATCACAATTAAACTAAGCTTAACTCATGTCCACGATCCACCACATTCGCTTTGAACATTTCCACATCAATTATACCAGCCAGCTCGTATTTCCTTAGCCATCCAAAAACTCATCCGTAAATTATCAAAATGTCAGTCCGCCTAAAAAGAAAACCATAAAAAAATGAAAGACTATAGCAACACCAAAATTAACAAACTGCATACCCACCTGCATTCCATAAATAATCAAAATGTTGTCAGGTTGTTATACAAACTAAATACCCATCTGCAGCTTGTCACCTTGTACAAATATTTACACATTTATAGTTTGTGTTCTACTAAATACAGAATACCACCACATTTGTGTAAATGATTGGTTATTTCATAACATCCATAACTTCTCCTTCCATCATGAATCAACCTAATGTTAATAAACCAAACAATAAAACTTGCTCTTAATATGAAATTGAATACAAAACATGAACTACAAACTATGTGTAGATCATCATATTGAATTTTGAAATGCTTAGAACCACCTAATTAGATAAGCAAGGTTTGAAAAAAATATCAATCGAAACCAAATCGAGAATATGTACTAGCTTAGATGCATTGAAGAACCACTTCGTAAACATGCTAATACTAGTGAACAAACTGCAATTTTATATTGTTTTCCTTGGAAACACACAACACAAATATGTTATCTTTCCTCGTCCTAAGAGCACTAGATTAGCAATATAAGGGAACGAAGTCGAACCGGGATTGCGTGGTATGTTACCCAACACTGAATGAAATAAAATCGATTTAGATTGAACATGCCGAACCTGATATGAGGATTTATAAAATCAAATCTTGATTGTGTGGATTGTGTAGTATGCTGTTGAACAAGCGGATTGGAACAAAATCCTATCTATCAATTAATCAATTGGGGCCTTTTCAATTATCCTTGATTATTGTCTTTGGATTTGTTCTTTCTGACCAAAATATAAAGAAGAATATGATGTTTTCGAGTGATAACCTGCCTCACCGCTAACAATTTTCATCTTTTGATGGTTGATTTTCACGGTCGATCTCTGATTGTTGATTATGGAAGCTGTGAATCCCCTGGTGAATCGTCTCCATTTCCTGTCGTTTTGAGAATTCCGTGTTCGAGAATTTGTTTGTCGTCGGAATCCTAGTGATTGATCATAAAATAAATTAAAGCTGAGATTAAGCATTGAAATAAGAGAAGGATGCCTCGTGAAATCAATAGGATTTGATTCAATTTCAAATCCTTTCAGTTTAAGCATCCGATCCGGTTGGTCCTAGCGGACGGAGAGAGATGGAGTCCGTTCGATTGGTGTACGATCCGATTTCAATCCGGTGGATGCGTGGCGGAAGGGGAGGAGGAGCGATAGGTTGCAAGGGTTGCCGGCGTTTACCGAAGAAGAAGGGGGGAGGGGTTTGTAGGAGGCGTGAACGTGAAAAGAGCAAAGGATATTAAAAAGGGGTTTTTAGGTTTTTTGGATATTAAAAACACTTTCACCTAAAAAGACTAGGAAGCAATCACATGCTGACACATGGACAAAAACACACTAACACATTGTATCCAATGTGTTAATGTGTCAGCATAATTTACTTTTTATACATTGTGTTAGTGTGTTATGTCCACATGTCAGCACGTGGTTGCTTCCTAGCCTTCTTAGGTGAAATAGTTTTTTTAGCTGAACCTAAACCTATATATATATATATATAAGTGTACACAGGTAGACACTTTTTTTCACCATTAGATCTCTTGATCTAATGGTTATGATTAATTTCTTTTTCTTTTTTTTTTCTTTTTCTCATTGTTCAGAAAATTTCATATGTGAAAACACATGTGAAATAAAGTAATTTCACATGTGAAATATGGTGTCTACCTGTCTACACTTATGGAGGTGTCTACAATGAACCTCACCCTTTATACAAGATGGATGCCTACGTGGAACAATCCTCACAATCAAAATCCCGCTCAAATGAAAACCCATTAGAAAATCGCGTATCTGTTACGAATACCTGGTCCATTCTTCGCTTGTCTTATTCTAAAAACCCTAATTGGGTTCATTCACTTCAATCGCCAAGAAATATACCCCTGGCGATTCGTCTCCTCGCTTCCTCTCCTCCGATCATTCGAATCATCAACGAAGAATTGTTGCTTGAGTATCATCGTTCCACTAAGATCGATTCCAGGCAAGTTATATATCCTTGAAGATCGCAAATCCTATATCGAAATATGATTTAACATGGTATAAGTTTCAATCAGAGAAAACTCAGATTGTTTGATCAGGAATCAATTTTGAATTTCGATTGATGTATTGTAATATATTAAATTTCTTATGGTACGATTGATCCTTGATTATGTAGGAAAACCGTTCGTAAAATTAAGATAAAATAAATATTTTATTTATGGTACAATTACAACAAAAGAAATTTAATATATTACAATACAAAGAAAAGAAAAATTCTACTCCTATCAATACGATTACAAGGAACTAAATAAGTTATGATACAGAGAAAGAAAATGAATTACAATACAATTACAAAAAATAAAGAAAATACACGTACAAGAAATGGAAGAAATTTCATTAAAAAGTTTGAGTAAGGATGAAAACACAGAAACTTTGGCGAAGGATTCGGGTCAAAACCCGGGCCCCTTAAAACAAATTTCCGGTCTACCGAAGATCCGTTTTGTTTCCCAGGGTACAATCGCCTAATCCGTATTGTACGGCCGGGATAACGCTAAGCTTGAAAATACCTTCGAATCTTGAAGAAACCGAAGAACGAGATGAAGATCTTGAGGAGAAGTATGAGGAAGAGAAGAGAGAATTCAGTGTGGAATTCAGTGTATTGAGCTTCAACTGGTGAAGTTATATTTATAGCGGTAAGGAGTCTTGTTGAGCAATCAAAAGTTAATTCGTAGTCAAACTTTGCATTAAACGTCTTTAATGCAAATTGATTTCTAATTAACGCGGAATTACCTTAATTAGCTCAAAAACGCGCTTACACAGCTGTCATTCCGAAAGTACTCCGCGTAACAGCTGTTTTCCGGAATAACTGATCTTCCGGTCCGCTCCAACTTCAACCGGAATCTTTTCCGGTTGAACTCAGTTCCGCCCGGACCACACAGGTCCGCTTTAACTAGTTTCGCTCGAACCTGATTTTTTTCGGTTCAACTCATAATCCGCTTGAACCTATCCGTCTGGTCTTCAACAGGACCAACTTCCGGTTGAAATTAAAAATAATAAGGCGGATCTCAAGCGGCTCGCGACGATGCAAAATGCGCCAACTAAGCACCACATTAGGCCCACGCCACGAGCGAGTGCAAGTTAGGGGTGTCACACCCCTCAAGGTCCAAGGGATGTGTCCTACTAAGGGAAACAATATTTGGTAAGGTTCCCACCTTATAAACCACTTTTGGTTTCATCCCCCAACCAATGTGGGATGAGTTCTCATGCTATATACTTAGCATTTTCTCTTTTATTTTCGCAGCTTTGTTTGCTGCGAGACCTCAACTTTGAGCTTCGATATCCCATTCATACGAGCTCCGTTTTGGACGTGGTTTGGTGCGTTGGAAAGCCCTCACAACGTACTACACAAAATCATAAAATACTGAGGCAACAACCTATGTTATCTGTATTTTATTTTAGTCCAGAGTTGGTGAAAAACTCATTTTCACACTTGGTAAAAAAAAACCATTTTCCACTAGTTTTTTCCTCTCAAAATTCCAACACACAATACACAACATGTAATAATAAAAAAGAATCAAGAAAAATATATATGGCCACTCTCATACGTTGATAATTATCAATTCTTTTAATTATTTATCAGGCTAATCATAACTAGGGATTATCATTTTATAAGAATTAGTACTATTTAGGGCTTATTTGGGATTGCTTTTAGAAACTGCTTTTGGCTTTTGGAGGAGGTAAAAAGTTAAAAATGCCCCTCCAAAAGCAGCAAAAAGCCACAATGTTATGACTTATTAGCTTTTGGAGGGGTATTTTGTGTCTTTTTGCCTCCTCCAAAAGCCATAAGCAGTTTTTATAAGCAATCCCAAACATGCCCTTAAACTTTAAGTAACGAACAACAGTTACAAGTGAAACTTGAGTTGAGATTATAATAAATGAAACTTAGGAGCGACACTATGTATATCCCACATAGTTCATGGTTCTTGGAACAGCAGAACCAATTAAACCCAGTACTTCTATGCCTTTCAAATCAAAGAAATAGCGATCTGACCGGCCGGATCGGAACTCATCGGAAAAGAATCGAGAGTACAGGATATAAGCTTACAACGTTACCACTTCAAACACAACAAATTCTTTGGATATCCATTTATGTTTAAAAGGTGGCAGTGTCATCCATGAGGAAACCATTGACACGGTAACTGTTTGTCTGTTTAATAACCTGAACTAAATTGGTTCCCTAATTAAATAAGAGGAGCAAGAATTTAAGAACTTGTACCTGAACTAAATTGGTTCCCTAATAAAATAAGAGGAGCAAGAATTTAAGAACTTGTATGAAATGACCGAACAATGAAGGAGCAGGATTAGGAACTGCATTTTATTTTGGAGGGTATTGCTTTTTTTAGGAGAGCTTGGATCCAAAAGAACTTGTATGAAATAACTCTAATAGTAGTAAAACAGCGGTGATTAGGAACTACATTTTACTTTGGAAGGCAACTGTTCTGGGCTAGAAATGTCTCTTTTGGATCCCAAGTCATAAGCATTAGTCAGTGTCTTTTATGCCAAGTGATTGGCATCAATCAGTGTGAAACTTCCATGTAGCAACACTAGTTAAAAAGCAAGTGGTGGTTCCAGTTAGTGATACAGTATCAATAATATATTTAGTTCTGATTATAACATTCTTTTGTATCACAACTATTATTAGAATTCTAAAACTTCTTGATAGGATTACTAAATAATTAGCAGACATCATATTTAAGAAATTAAGTTCATATTTATCATACCCACTATTGTTGTTTTCTGTAATTGAAATCAGTCACATTTTTTTATAAGTAGCTTTAACATAGGAGGTGGACTATTGTAATTAAAAATAAATAAACAAAGCCTAAGACATGTAAGAAAATAAAGAATGAACCAAAGGAATTTCAATTTTATAATCATTCATGTTGTCGTTGAAGGTTCAAACCATGGAACAAAACAGAAAATTAAGCTAATAATTGGGTTGAAAATTACCTATTAAGCCAGGAATCTCTCCTTGACCAGAGACGCCTTAAATTTCTGATATCTAGGTTGACATGGCTCAGCCGCATCGCTGCTAGCATCGCCAGCTGGATCTTATAGGTGATTACTCAAAATAATAATCACTTTCAGTACTGTATTCCAAAACCCACTTAAAGATTAACATTTTTCAAGTAAAAAGATAAGAATGTATGAAAGATTAAAGCTACCTTTAGGCAATGACTGCTCTTATGTAATCACCATATGTCTTGTCCCTGGTGCTGCCTGAATTCCAAGTGATTCAAGGATTCAAGCACGGGCTGCTTCACTCCAACTGAAAATCTGGACAGCAAAATTCCTCATTTTCACGGATTTCAGTCCGTTGAAATCCATCCCGTACTCTTGCATCATATTAACTACGATCCTAAGCAAATCATGATTTTTTATGCTCTTAGAACCTTAAGATGCCTATTATTAAATGCGCTGGTTGTTTGACAAACCGTAGCCAACATGATTTGCAACCTGAAGAATCAAAAGAAATAATCACTCCATTAAAGATGGGTAGTTAATAGATTTAAACATACATACATGTGCTGAAGGATATGAAATTTGATGTTGAATACCTGGAAGGCAAAACACAGCAATTGATATCAGGTAAGTAATTTAAGAGATACGTAAAACTACAAAGCAATTTATAACTTGAAAATATAAGAGATAACGACAACAAAACGCAAAATCAGGCTAACCTATAATAAAAGAAACAATGATCTAATCAACCTAAAAAGAGTCAGTTAATTGATCAAACCTTGCAGTGTAAGCCAAAATATACGAAATTTATTTAGACATACCCGCACCTAAAAATAGATCTTAACCCCTAGCCTTTCAATCTAAAAAACCTGTAAGTCATCTGTCAATGTTGAACTAACAGTGTACTAATATCGCATGGACTAATGCAACAAACCAAAGTAAATGTGTCACACCCCGTCAACTAGGGCTATAATCGATCAAATACCAAACTACACAGAAGCAAATATAAACAATAGATTTAACACAAAAGTTGCAATAAGTTTAAACTTTAAAAAAGTACAACAGTTTCAAGTCCTGATCTTACAATAAGACTAAGAAATGATTAAAATGAATTCCCAAGTCTCAAAACCCTCTAGCTTTACAAGTCCTGATCGTACTAGAGCCAAGTCTCAAAACTTTCTAGCCAAATCTGGTTCACAGGCATAGAGCCGTGGCTCTGCCCCGATACACCCAAGTCAACATATAGATCATACAAGGCCAAATAACACATTCATGTCCCGCACATGACTTCAAACATAAAAACATGTACGAGGCACCCTATTTAGCACATATCTGTACAAACATATGTATATGTCCCGAGGCTACCCAACCTTAATCACTTGCTACAACTCTAGCGGGTTAATAGTTGCAATACAGCAGATAGTATATACAAACTTAACGTCTAGCACACACAGAGACGCTTTTGCAAAAGCATTTAACAGCACGTTATAAGAGGACAGCGTAGCCATCGAGCCAGCAGATATTTCGTGATCAATCCAGTCATCAATTTATTTAACAAATTAGTTTAGTTCATCTTCTTACTTACTGAACCTCGCATCCACCATTTTGGAAATCCAAACCACAAATCGTGAATGCCACCTCTGTGTTCAAACCATAATAAAAAATTTAACTTAAAATCGCTACCTTATGTCTTGATACCCTTCCAAACTTGCGACTAACCTATCATAAATCGGAAAAGAAAGCATGGCGGCAGCTTTAACTCCGGTGACAAACGGTATGCGACGGGGGTGTCTACATGAATAAACAAAAGGATACCCCTTTACTACACGGAGTACTGGGTATCTAAATTCGTACTCTAATCAGAAAGCAAAAGCAAGCAAAGTCAGTCTCGCCCTCAACAAGTATAATTTTCTCGTGAGCAAAGCTTACCTTAGTCGTAAGTGGAGATGATAGGTTCTTTTTAGGTCTGTTTGTTCCTGGGTGAGCCTTTAGTCATACTTATGTCTTTAGTGTTGACTACTTTAGTCCTAGAGACTTTGTTGTCTTTTTGTTCTCTTATTATGATCTTTTAATTATGTTTTTCTATCTGCTTAGGATACCTGATTACTTGAAACTTGTGTCCTTGTATGATTTTCTTGCATGAGATCATATATTTCTTGCATGCTTCTTGTATTTCAAAATATAACTTTTTTTGTAGCCAAGGGTCTCTTTTTTTTTTTTTTTTTTTGAACAGCAAATTTGGATCACTAACGGGGGCATTACCGACCAACCCGATCATCTCCATTCCTCATCAGGAAGAAACTCATCATAGGTGAGAAAACCCCGTGGCCCAATCGGACCCCCGTTTATTTTTTTGTCACAGGTGGGACTTGAACCCAAGACCACCCACTTTTTAATGTCTTTGGGTACCTCACCCTAGCCAATTGAGCTAGGGGTCATTGGTAGCCAAGGGTCTCTTGGGAGCAGTCCTAGACCCTACTATTAAGTGAGATTTTACTTGTTATGTTTTTTTTTATTAGCCACCATGTTATAATCTTTATTAACTGATTACATGTACTAATTGTTGTTATGCGTATATATACAGATTATGCATTAGGGCTGCTAAATCCTCATAACGGTTAGTTTCAAATTGATATGTTTTCCATATACTACACATTATAAGTGGCCACTACACCAACTGCTAGGTTGGAATATGTGCTAGTTTGTAATTCTAGTCCACAGAAAACAAATAAACTACAGTTAAAAAAAACGCTGAAGAGGGTTGGTGTCCTCCATTGTATCATGTTTTGACCAGGACCTATTATGCCAGAATTATGGAGTCTTAGGTACAAAATGTATTGGCTTCTATGTCCACCGTCTTTATTCAAGTTACTGTGTTCATACTTGTATGTGGATTAGATTTGTACGGGTATGTAATGTGTAAATATGTAACCATCAAAAATGACCAGCGGACCTTGAATTTGTTTAGTCAACCAAGAAATCTAAACTCTCAACAGTGGTTAAGAAGGTTTACAGAAAAACAAAGAAGCTATTTGTTGTAACAGCAGTTCATTTGTTAAGATTTATATATATATGCTTGAGATCTTGTGTTCACTGTCATCATTTATGTTAATTATTCTCTTTTACAGTATGACAATCCAAATCAGGTTATCCCAAATCCAGCTGAACAAGTTCTAACCGACTTCTGTGTAGAGTGAGACTTCCAAATCTTATTAAGGCCACTAGGTAGGTTTAATGGTCATTATGAATGTCAATTGATTGAGATGTTTCTAAATACCTTTGTGTAGACTGTGGATCAAGAGAGCATATATATATATATAAGCTAATAACCAGAAATCAAAACGAACTCCTATTTTATCTCCTTCGACTGAGAAAGCAATTTTCAATTTACCCATATATTCGAGTACTCCTATTTTATCTCCTTCGACTGAGAAAGCAATTTTCAATTTACAGCCCGATATATTCGAGTAATTAATCAGAAGAATAGTGTACACACATGAATATGAATGAACGAGATATGTATTAAGCATATGAACGACGACATAGGGTTTGCAATTGGTACCTGAACCGTGACGAGAAAGCAGGCCGGAAATCAGATAATATGTCGGACCTGGACGACTGCGGATGCCTTCCGACAGTTTCACAATAGCAACGATCGACGGCGGCAAGGCTAATTTTGGTGGTGGTATGCCGGCAATAGCGATGAACCAGGATGGGGATGGTTTCGTGATTTGGAAACCTATGTGGCAGAAAGGGATTTGGATGATGGTTCTTTTCTGGACTTAGAACCCTGAATTACGGTTTTGAATTTTTTTTGATTTGGCAACGGGGCGGTGAGGTTAAAGAGGGATGAGAAAGAAATGATAAAGAGACAAGTAGATTGTGGTGGTCAGAGGAATGGTTGTGGTGATGGTGGCGGACGAATAAAATTGGCGGTGGAGCTATGGCTAAAAAGGGTAAAAAAGAGGTGGTGGTGAAACACAAAACTTTTCAGAACAAAAACAGTCCCACCGCCCGAAATTGAAACCTGGTTAGTTGAGCCGGCGGCGGATCCAAGAATTTGTTACGAGTAAATTACCAGGTTTGGGTCGAGAGTGTATAAATGAAGTATGATGTGTGTGAATGTGTATAATACGACACGTTTGGGTTGAGCATGTACAAATGAAATATGTTGTGTGTGAATGCGTGTAAAATGGCCCGTTTGAGTAGGATGATAACAAATGACCCATTTGGATAGGAATGTAATAAATGCCCCATTTGGGTAGGATGGTAACGAATGGCTCATTTGGCTAGGAATGTAATGAATGACCCGTTTGGGTAGGAATGTAACGAATGACCCATTTTGGTAGAATTATAATGAATGACCCGTTTGTGTATGAATGTAGGGAATAACCCGTTAGGGTAAGAATGATAACACCATAGGGTGTTATAATAATGTCTAATATGACTCAGTAGGGTAATGATGGATAAGCTAAGATGTGAGACGTAAAGCATGATAGTTTGACCCTCTTGGGGTTAAGATGAGTAACATAGGTTATAAATTGAATGTTGTATAATTGTGATAAAGTATGACAAACTTTAGTAGAAGTAGTTGAATGTGATGGATAAATGTGTTCCGAATGATTCGATTGAGAATATATTCATGACTGAAATTATGATACGAATGAAGTAATTGACCCATTTGGGTTAGAAGAAAATGAACCCGTATGGGTTTAAGTGTGAAGTAAAAGTAATCCAAGTGATCTTGGATTGGAATGTGGTTAGAAATAACCAACAGGCTTATGAATGCACCTTCGGGTGAGCGTGTTAGCTTAGCCCAAGATACTTGTTCCAAGAGGAGGTTGAAAATCATCAAACTAAGTCAAACGTGGCAGGTTGTAAAATGTGTGATAAGTGTGCATATGTGAAGTTCCTTATTTGAATAGTTCATGCTTCCACAAATGAAGTATTGCCCAGGTGAAAGTTTGATTGTGTTGAACCGCCAGGAGTCATAGAAGTATCATTTGTAAAAGAATAAGATAAACGGGTCAACGAGTTGGTAATTTCTATTCGAATGTTGTTTTACAATCCGTGAACCATGAATGTTGAAAGGTGTGAAATAGTTGTTTTTACTTGATTTATGATGTTGAAGGAAGTATGGGATTGTTGTGTAGAGATGGTTATGGAGGTGTAGTAAAAATGTTGGGAATTTATGAAAAATTGGCTAAGTATAAAATCTGGGGAAAACTGACCTGATTGCTGGAAAAATTGCTCCAACCGTATCGCTTGGAGCATCCACTCGTACAAGCGATACACTTGTCTAATCAGGCGTATCGCCTATTTGTTTAGGTGTTCTAAGCGATACTCTTGGAACCCAAATCTGTTGTCTTAGCTTGTTTGCTTAACTTTGAGGTGTTTATCGATAGTCAATTAGCTTTGAGCCATTAATACTAATGTGTGACTAGTGTTAGTGGCAGGTAAGGTACATATGAAGTCGGGTTAAGATCGAGCAGGGTGTTTCAGGAACGAACACCAACTGATTTTGGAATGTCAATGTTTTGTGAGTATACATAGTGTCACGTTTTGATGTACGTTCTAATAATAGATGTTGAAAACTGGTTAACTGGTCTTTATTAAATGTTGTGAGATCACCGGATTTGTAAGTAAGAACAACGAAATTTTTTGGCTCGTATTTTTAAGAAGTTGAATCCATCATATTAACGGATAGGCTGTTCCTTTGGAATTGTTACAATTTGTGTGAGTTAACGGATGGTATTGAAAAAGCACGATGCAAAAATGTGCTACTTTTCCACAAGCACATTGCATGTACATATCCGCACGCATGTTGAACGGTTTCCAAAGCGTAATACAATGAGGCATTTTTTATGTTCTTTAAGTTCAAAGTGTTTTTGACATTTTGTTTAAAGTGTTGTTGATGTTTTAATAATAAAATGTTGTTGACGTTTTTGCTATTCGTATAAATAATAAAGTGTTTTTTTGTGTTCTTATTAATATAACTATATTTTTATAAATTTTAGGGGCTTGTCATTTCACTCTGGTGGAGCGAAGAGGAGAATGAAGAGTTGATCGTTACTATGAACAAAGTTAGGGAGGAATCAGGGGTTAATGATCTTAATGGACAAGAAGGTGATGCTTACTGGAATCGAGTAAAAGAAATATTTGACGATAATCGGTAAAGTAAAGTAATATATGACGAGGAGATGGGGTTTGATGATCCCGATTCAACAACTTGTACATTGGATGGGCTAAATTAGGGGAAATAGACGAGATTAACACTAGTTCTTCTACGGTTTCAAGTAATATATTACCGACGAATGGTGTTGTTAGAAAGTCCGGACTACGAAGAGCATAATTAAAAGGTTATTGCAAGATCTGTAATCGAATACGAACGATTATGTAAAAGTTCGTTAGTAAGTTAGGAATTTGAAAGTTTTTAATGATATAATTTGACAAATGTATTTAGTTAGGTTTCACCTAATTTGCAAATAATTTACAAATAAAAAATAGAAAAATAATGTTTTAATGAAGCCATTTCTTTTACCGGTTAGTATGTTAAGCCGTTCGATTTCTAACCAGAGAACCAGTTATATAGGTTTCAGTTTCACCATTGGTCCAACCAGTTGTTACTTATGACAAAAAATGGCGGTTTTTTTTTATATATAATCGGTTACATCTCTAAGAGTCACGTGGGTTCAGTGGTAAGGCACGTGATAAGCAAAGTGATAGTGACTTATTTGTGATAAGCAAAGTGATAGTGACTTACAGAGTTACATATAATAAGGGGATCTTCCTCGATTCTCAAGTGTGAATTGGTAGTAAGCCTCGGCCGGTCAGCCCTCAGCTGCCCATTCCATTCTCTCTCAGCTGCCCGTTCCATTTTCTCTCAGGTGCCCTCAGCTACCTATTTTCTCACTCCATTATCTTCTCTCTCTAGAATTTCGAAATCAAAATGACTTTACAAATAGGAAGGAAATAAGAGGCTTTGTTGCCTTCGTTTATAACCTGCAACCCTTCTTCACCAATTCAAGAAAAGCATGGAGACCACATTACGTCTTCAAACTTCCATGAGACAAGAACGCCATCGTCCCGCCCACGATCCTCCGCTTCCGCAGTAAACCTGCACTTTAAACTCTCTCTGTTTCTTTCTTTCATGTCTTTCGAGGTCTTTAACCCCTGTTGTTTTCATCATTTTCTCTCAAGTTATTCGGCGATCTTCAACCAGATTGAAGCAGAACCAGTCATAAGCTTATGCAATTCATACAATTCAATTGAAGGATACCGTGACTCGCCGCCTCCGCCTGTTGAGTAAGCGCGCTAGCTCTTCATTATTTACCGAACACAATACTCTGATGTAATATAAACTTTGTTGTTGTTGTTGTCGAAGGTTTCCGGAAGGTATAAGTGAAACTCTCCCTGAATCAGACGAAGAAGTACTCCCCCACGAGATTCACTGCCTTGCTGCTGCAGAGTATATATTTATATATAATATTCTCGATCTTCTTTTCGTTTCATTTCAGAAGTTTTAATTTATTTTAGACGTGTCTGTTTTTTTATGATCTCAAGGTCCCCTGTTTTCCTATCTGTTTCTTATTAGATAACTATTAGCTATTGTATATTTGATATGCTGTATTTATGTATAGAGATTGATTAGATTGATTGTATATATCCCATATAGAATAGAAAGGTCGATTGTATTTTCCTATATATTGAGGGTTCTGTTATTAAATGAAATCACTATTGTATATTTGGAATAGTTATATTTATGGATAGATATTGATTAGATTAATTTCTCTCTTCAGCCAGATCCAAGTTGGATTCACCGGCACTGATAACTCAGAATCTGATTCAAGAATCCTAGCAACAAATGAACAACACAGTACAAGGTACGTAATTAATTTCAATTAGGTTTTACTTTTGCTTCTTGAATATTTGGATTTTGCCAAATTCAGAGTCTGATTCAAGTACGCTAACCGCTAATTACGTGTGTGTATAAGTATGAATAATTTGTTTTGATTGTAGGATAAATTTGAAGTGTGTAATACTTTGTTTTTTTTCTTTCACCAGGCTGCATTATTTCTCAACTCCTAAAACAGCTGCATATTTGTTTGGTCTGTGTACAACACTTCTCATCGTTGCATTGAAGCTTACATGGGAAAGCCACACCGTAAGCCCCTTCATAATCATCTCTCTTGTTGCTTATGCCATGGCTTTTCTACATCTCTGTATCTTGGCTTGGATACATAAGCGTTTAGATAACACAAACTCGTCTCACCAAAACTTATACCTTGGTTGTTACGTACAAGATCCTAGAAATTGTTTATTACATCACGTGCGTTATTGCATTTGTTTTTGCTTTGCCGGCGGCGTTAACCCTTCATCACCCTCAAACTACCCCACCCCCTCCCCCTCACCCTCACTCTCACCATCCTCCTCCCCCACCCCCTCACTACCACTAGACAGGTTATAGTGCTTTACAGGCAAGTTCTTTCCTAGGCTGGCCTTATGCGTGTTGTTTACCTTGCATGTAAGTATTGGTGTGAACTCTTGTGGTGGTTATTGTAATGTGTGTGATCTATCGTGAGCTTCGTCTTGTAATTCATATACCTTATTAAGAACTTCATATATTAAAGAGTGATATGTATTATGTAATTGTTTTTTTTCTTTTTGATGTTACACTTGATATAGTATTCTTGATTTTTTTTTCACGTCGAATATTCGAGTCCTTGTAATTTTAGTGGACTCTAATTACAAGGAATAAATTAGGTTGTGGTCTAACAATAAGGTATGGTACTTTTAAAGCATCGCTTTCGTCCCTGATTCACGGCTGCTTCCTTGAGTTCAAGGTGGTGTGTGGAGGGCTTTAAACGAACCGAGTGTTTAGCAAATCATTCAGAGGGGAATTCATTTACGTTCGTCCGTTTAATAAATGAACCAAATTCCGTTCATTACAACACTAAGGTTCATATTAGAGAAAAGGAGAGTGAGGAGAGAGTAGAAGGCCCGACCCGATCATCCAATTCGCTCCAACAGACATGCATGGTTCTGTAGTCAAAGAAACTTCGTCACTTTTGGGTACCCATCAGACGACAACCCTTTTGGGGGTTCCATCATACGGCAACCCTTTTGGGGGTTTCTTATTTACATTAATAAGATATAATGTAAATATTGTAAAATTAACAAAATTGTTCGTATAGAAACCACAAGAAGGTGTAAAATTAGTTCAAGTAGAAAGATTGACATGCTATAACCAAATACGTGATCTCTCAGTTATTACCGAAATTGCGAGAAAACCAAACTTTCATTATTCGCGTTTTAAACCTTGCACTTTCGCAAAATCTCACTGATACCTACTTGTGTGCGTGACTAGTATTACTCACAGGTATCATACATGCTTAGATTGCTCGAGTTACTCGGTCAAACTTAAATAACGAAGACGTTCAAGATAAAAATTCGAATTGCGATAAACTGAAACACCGAAATGATTTGTGAACATCGTGATTACAGATTAAACCACACATAACCAAAGGCATAACAGCATCAAATAGAATACGATTCTTTATTTATTATCAATCATGATTACAAGATAAAGAAAAACGGGTCGGGTACATTCAAAATGGAAGGACCGAAGTGTCACAACTTTGACCAAGTCGACTCCGCGACACATTGGTGATTTATTAAGTGATAATCGCAAATATTTATCATAGTATACTAGTGGGGTACCCGCGCGTTGCGGCGGGCGACCTTTTATTGCGTGTTATTTGTCTTCTGTTCACATGTTCGGCGAAGACGACAATTCACAACGCGATATTCATTTCTATTAGCTTGGTACGACAGGACAATTTATAACTATATAAATACAAATTTTATTTCTATGAACAAGTTACTAAAAAGTGTTAAACTACATAGAAGAAAGTTTAGTTAAGTGAAAAAATTAATTTAATATTTTTAAGTACACATATTCTTTGAAATTTTAAGTTGGATTGAGGGTTGGGTCTAACTGAAAAAAACTATTGGAATTAAAGTGTTACACCCCTTAAGATTACGGGTTCAAGCCTCGTCAAAATCAGGTTAGTGTAAAATTTAATTCCTTGTAAGCAAGATTATAAAAGGACTATTTGAAACATGTGCAATGGACCAAGAAATAAAAGCGATATTCGAAAAAAAACAAAAGGATCAAAATTTTATTCCAAAACACTGGGCCATACAGTACTAAATATTTGGACCTTGAATTCAAGATCAAATAGAAGTCAAGAGCTAGCTAAACTCCAAAGTAACCAAGTCGCACACTCATTTGTTGCTAGTGATGTTATACAAAATATAGTGCATCAAACTGTAATTACTATATTAGTATAGAAAGTACATTGAATTCAAATGAATATCGCCACAATGTAAAACCTAAACATGCTTTGGGAAAACTACTAAAACAACTTCTATACATCATATAAATACAATTGAACTTGGTGTACTCATAATATTGGACATTTGCAGCTTCTCTTTGCTGCATCAATTTTCTTTTTATCAGCTTGAACCTTGAACGACACATCCTTCTTATGTGTAGAAATGGATAGTGGTGCATGTCACACCCTCAAAATCCACCTGCAGAGTATAACCGCGAGGCGTGTGACAAACCAGGATCCGAGTCATTAGTCATACTAAACCATGAAAACACATCAAAATAGTTTAAGAAATGCGGAGACGTAAAACGTATGTAAAAGTGTTGCGCAAAACACGCGCCCTCAAACCAAACACGAAAAATAAATAAACCCAAACGTAAAAGTTGGAATGCAAGTCAAAATTTTTAAACTGTCATGTGATATGCATCCTAGCGTGCTCGTACCTCAATGACCTGCGAAAGACATGCTATGTGGGTCAACGCAAGGCTGGTGAGTTCATAAATATTAATGCATGGAAATTAAATGTTTGTAAAGATGTTTGTACTATGGTAATCATAATCATAATTGCAGCTAGCTAGGCCAATAATGCTATCACTATGTGGTTCGCAACCGAAGCGTGACTGTTTGTGTTTGTAATGCCTTCCCACCATCGCCTAACACGGACGATGATGATACTGTCTAGGCTAATATTACACCCGTTCGACATCCAGTCGAGTTAGAGCGACTAACGCAGGTGGGGTTTGTCAAACCCGGTAGTACTCCAAAGATTACCTCGCTTTCTCATAAACTAACGGTTCGAAATGTAAGGACTTGTAATTCGTGTTATATGTTCGCACATACGTGATCAGCTATACAATTATATTACCAGAACTGTTTGTAGCATGCTCTTTTCTCTAAACGTAATACTCAGAGAAAAATGTTCGAGAACTCACCTTTGGGGGCTCGGCAGAATATTTAATAAAAGTGTTGATGAATTCGACGAATCACCTATATATTTGTAACTGTGTAAGACTACAGTGCATGAACAACTGGACTGACTCGATCGACCCTGACGACACGTTGGTGACTTAAAAACAGTTGTGTTTGTTTGTTTGGTTAACTTCTCAATTCTGGAGAGTTTTTATGTTAGGCAAGTTCCTTTAAATAAAAAGTTTTCAATTATAACAGGTAAGCACATGTTAATCGTCTCTAGCATGCATCATAGTCGTTTCAAGCGGTAATAAGAAGCACATATGGTTTTCACGTTTAGACATGCTTGGTAACAAAGTTTTCTAAATTAATCATGCGAGCCAAGTACACACGTTAACAAATTTTAAATCACACCAATCATATATTTCATGCAATAATTTCCCATTTACACGTGTTAGATACGCACATAATCTTTAATGATCTAACTAAATTAACATGATTTCTAAGATCATGGAATTACATGATTATGCAAGATACCTTGTGGTGCCACAAGATCATTTAGTAAGATAAATACCCATATTTAATATCAAAAAGTGTAGTTATATACCTTGTATGTCATGTTTTGCATCAGGTAACACTTTTCATGGGAATATGTAACCTAGATACCACTTACACAAGCATTATATCACTTCAAGGGAGGAGTCTAAAGTGCTAATGAACAAGAAAACAAAAATAAAATAATAGTGCTACGGGATGGGTTCGAACCGACGACAACCCACTAACCAACAAGCTTCCTTACCACCAAGCCACTTTCTAATTGTTGATTATAGTTAGTTTGTAAATTATTTAACAATTCATTCTCAAGTAATCATTTAACACCAGCGCATCATCTAGTTCAATCACCAACATATTTAACAAATCGCATGCATTGTACACCCATATTGCAGATCGACACCCTTACATGAAACACTACATTCTAAACTAACAAGCATTACGTGATATCTCCGATTAGTTTAAAGACCAACAGTAAAGCATACACGGTACAACTAGGTGTTCAAATTCGCATGCTAACACACGGTTTATCGAGTCGGTTTGTACACCGTCACTTAATCGCTTCAACACTAAAAAGAGAACCGATGGTATGCTCGAACGTAACACACGGAGGACACAAATCAGATTTTAACATTGGCGGTTTCTAAAGGAAATTCCAAGGACCGAACATACCTCGCGATCGGAATTTAGATGGTGTTCGGTTGAGCGTTCGGTGCCGGTGATCTCCACGGTTGATTTCGCCTTGCTCGTTATCGTTCCTCGGGGCTGTTATGGTGTCTTGTTAGTCACCAATTGATATGTATGGTGGCTGCAAAAAATTGTGGAGAAAGGGGAGATATCGTAGAGAAGAGGGAAGGAGGAGAGTGGGCCAAAAGTTTTGAAAAAGTGGTGGAGGTTCTACGGGTTGTGAGGATTTAAAGTGATAGTTTGTTTAGGATAGCAATTGATAAGGAAACTCAATTCTACTCAATTTGAACCTCTTAAATCAGTTTACGAGTGGCCGGATAATTCCAATAATTGATTAATTTTTATTATTATTATTAATTTTTTTTTAACCTTTGAAGTTTGCATACATGTATAGAATCCTTGAGTGATGTTGGTAAGTTATTAGCTTCTAATAACATATAGCATAAACGAGAATAACAAACACATAAGCCAGCTAACAAGTAAAGTCACATAATACTACAATACGTAGATATTGTACATGTGTCATTTGTTATTTTATAACGTTATGATAATTTGCCACCAATGATCAGGACCGACTCGAGTGTGTATGTTCATGAACCAAATGACACCTCTAGGAACTCTAAAAGATGTGTGATTGTGTGTATGTTTAAAATAAATGGTTGCTCATGTTTGTCATGAATTACCTGAATTTACCGGGTGTCACAGTGCAACACATGATCCACTACTAAATCTCGTCTCTAGGTTCATGGTAGGGATGGTAGCATTTTTAGTGTATAACCTATACATAGTAGTCACCAAACAAACATATCAGTCTTCAATTAAAATTTAATAATATAAAGTTATCAATGTCATTTTAAAAATATATGAAACTTGTAAATATATATAACCTGTATGTGTCACCACCATTTTTCTTATGATCCCATCACCACCGAGCAACTTCATAGCCACCACCACAATCAAACTTCTGCTCGTGCTTAACAAAGAAACTTTATGTTCTAAACATTAAACATAAATGTACCATATAATTAAGACAAATCTATGCTGCTACATACAGGAAACTACAAACACGCATACCTCAATCATGTGCAATATCCATTGTGTTGCAATAGCCAGCTTCCCACCAAAAGAATTTTATAATGTAAACCAACATCAACACAATATTTATAAGTATAAAATCTGCTACATTCTCATTAGTTTTGTACCTGATCAACACATTGCAAGCTTATCAAACCATATATTACAACACTGAAATTAATGATTTTGGCTACATACATGCTTTATGCAGTAGGTCACAGCAAGAACAGCCCATGACATCATCTCAAATCTGCAATTTGTGAAAACTTTGATATCAAAGATCTTATAGTTTTGAGGGTACATCAAGTTTCAATACTGTTCCAAATCTGCAGTAACCTAGATTCAATCAAATAAAGTTGCTCAATATTTTCCATCTTGCTATAGAAGACCATCAAGTTTCAAAAATGTTCTATCCTCTTAAAATTCAAAACGGAACTCTTAAGAGAGCATCACTTAGTATTCTCACCCAAAACTGTTTACTTAAAATAAGGTTATGGACATGACCACCTTGAGATTTAGAAGATTTAGAAGTGATTAGAGTTATATATGGGTCAATATGAATGGACCAGACCTGTAATATAAAGTTATTGACATAAAAATAAGGTATAAAGTTGCAGGCAAATGAACATTTCTTATATAGCCTTTGAACCACTTTGTTTTAAGCTCATTGCCCACTGTGCTGGAGTTGCAGGGACTGGTGTGATAACAGCAGTCAGTGCTATGGATTATGACCTGAGAATAATATAAAACAATAAAAAAATTACAACCCAATAACAGTAAAAAAAATTACCTTAAGAACCACATTTTAAAAGACAAAGACTTGCTTAGCGACACCCTAATAAGAAGGTCGAATACGAAACATATAGAGTATATAAGTTTTGGGTTAAAGCCATAATTCAACAGGTCAAAACCTCCATCTCTTGCTTTCACAATTTGTTACATAATATAATTTAGATCTATTAACATGCACGTAATATGTATCTATAAATCAAAGTTGAGTAAAGGCAGGAGTACCAGGACCAAGTGGTATTCACTTTTTCCATAACAAAAACATAACTCTTGACAATGAGGTTCACACTTGTTTTATACAACATAGGATTAAATCCATTTCCATTTTTATAATTTATGTACTATGTAAAAACCACCACTATAAGCGAACGTTTAGATCAACAACACCAGCAATTTGGAGCATAGCATCAGAGAAAAAATTATACAAAAATCATGAACCGGTATTCTAAATAAAATAATTTTATAGAATGGTATGACTTGGGTATATTTTCAACTCGTTTGACATGTTTTCCTTAGCCAATCATTAAAATAGTTGACTATAACTCAATACAATGGGAACCATTTTACTTAGCAAAAGAGTCAAACCTGAGCCCAAAAGAAACACATTGCGCAAACCAGTTGATGCACCAACAATAATGCAGAAGCCAAAAGATGAATCTGCAAGAAAAACACCCAAAGAAACAAGGAAAAGTGAGCAGAATCAGCCTAGAACTTAATCAGAAATTACAAATCTGCTTGAATCAAGTAACAAACGTGAGCATAAAACGTATGGAGAAGGAAAGACTATTCAAAAGATTGATTCAAAAATTGCATAAAAATTTCATTGGTCGGGTTGAAACGGGTAATTTTTTAAGAAGGTTGTGTGCACTAAAGTTGGACTTTGGATGACTTTTCGATCCATTGACACACAAATTTTGCCTTTGACCCATTTGAGATGATGTTTAAACAGTTGAAATTGCCCCTTGTTCTAGGTATACATAGACTCCTTTGTTGACAAATAGAAAGAGAACGAAGATCATGTTCAGCAAATTTGTCTATGTTGTTAAAAACCTTTTTGCTAGCTTCATCCTTTATGATGCAAAGCTCAACTATCTAATAGCTTTCAAGCTATTATAGTAGCATGTAAACCAAACAAATGGAAAAAAAATGAAGCAAATACTAAATAAATAAAAATATACCTGCTTATGCGAGAACATCAAATTTTAAAAAAGTTTTGGTGATAAGTTATTATATGAATATTATAAATATTACTAAAAGCAATTACAAAGAAGTGGGGGGTAGCCGGGCAACAAGCTGCGCCGCAACCCCCTTTTGGATAGCGAAACCAATCCTACTGAAAATAAAGTTTTGAACCTTTGGCGACGACAAATTACAATTTACGACCCGTTGAACCCTACGTAGAAATTCAACTGCCTCCGGAGCAAGAAACCCAAACGTGTCGAAAGCAAAGGGGATAAACACGTGTTGATTTTCAATGCAGGCTTTCTCGTGTTTAGCAACTTTGGCGGATTCCGCTTTCAAAGCCGCTTGTCCCGCAGTAAACCCATTGTCCCGGAGCCCAACAAGAGGGGACACACCGGTAAGGTCAACGCATGCGTGTTTCCCCCTGCCCAACCAAACACAAGAACATCAGCCGGTCGTAAAGTAGATCTCTCCTCACACGGATCGGTCAAAAAGTTCACAGGGGCCTCCTTTTTAGCAGAGATCCCCGCACGTTTCAGAACATCAAACAAAACATCCCTAACCCAGTCATGTCTGTATTTGAACCCAGGCAGTTCCTTACAATGGACAGCATGCTCGCCAAAAGTGTCCAAACAAGCTTTGCGGCATACAGGGCAAGGTCCATCATCAGGGAAGATAGGGATCATAAGTCTATAATTAAGGATAACCCGATATTCCACAGCTGACATATGTTGGCCCAAACCTTCGATGGGGATGACGTTCAAGAAATCTTGGGCCCGAGGAGCACGAAGACATGCAAACACAGCTTTTTGGCGAGGGGATAGGGCAAATTCCACTTCCAAACTCTGGGCAATTTTACTAAAAAGGGCACTCGCCAGAGTATCCTGAGATTTAGAGGGGGCGGTGTCCTTGCTAGAAAAACCGCCAAGATCAAAATCAGGAAGTGAAGTGCGTAAGTGATCAACCGCGCACACAAAATCGGAATCCATCCCATTAATGCCACACCCCCGAAGGATATGGTCCTGCAAGCTCCAAGATTGCGCCCTCGAAGCCACAAAAGCATGTTGAGAAACATCCTCCGCCGAGCATAACCCCAGCCCCCCAAAACGTGTCGGGAGGGAGGCCAGCCTCCATTGGAGGTCACCGAAATAAGCCCCCCCCCCCTCCAACGACAATGTCCTCAATGGCCCCCCGGAGGCCCTTGTCAAAAATAGCAACAGCACCCCCAACATGCGCCGGCTGACAGGTCCGAAGGCCAAACAACAATTTAGCAACACCCATACAAGACCGGAGCAGCAAGAGCTCACATTGAGGATCCCGTAGACGAGGGAGGCAACGCATTAGCTCCACAGCTGAGGGCGCCCTTTTCACAGCCAGGCTACTAATAAACCCAACATCCCGGCTAACAGCTCCCCCCAAAAGTTTCACCCCAAGCCTCGGCCTCCCAATCCCAGAAGGAAATAACCCATCAAGCGTCTTTACCCCATTACACGACGGCCAAAAAACCTCCGTTTTGGAGATATTTAAAACAAGACCAAGCGTAGGGCCCTCAAACCTGATAAGTATTGTAGAGAACTCTGGAA
This sequence comes from Deinandra increscens subsp. villosa, assembly GCA_039602395.1. Taxonomy (NCBI): domain Eukaryota; kingdom Viridiplantae; phylum Streptophyta; class Magnoliopsida; order Asterales; family Asteraceae; genus Deinandra; species Deinandra increscens. Next base: position 96,047,663 of record JBCNJP010000025.1, read on the forward strand.
GTATTTAAACTTAAATTGATTTTGAAACCAAACACAACTACAAACAGATTTAGAGTTGAGAGAACCAAAGCATGAACCAAAATAGACCAAAGATTAGATCTTCATATAATCAGATTTAAAAACTAACTTAAACACGAAACATAAATCAGATTTATTGCTATTACAACACTTTAACTAGATGTATTTTAAAACAACTACGGTTTTGATGTTACAGATGTGCATCAAAAAAGATTTGATGAAGACATGGTTCTAAAATCAGATTTGTATAAACACAAACAAATTTCTAAACACAAATCACAATGAAAACAATTAGGTTCTGAAACCGGAAGCAGTGTATCCATACCTCGAATATAGACAAAACAAAAGTCGAAATGCTATACCTCATAGAAATATATTTTATGAGAGAATCAATGGCAGCAGCTAATTTAAGTTGGTTCTCTACAATTATCACAAGCAGCATTGACTAAACTTGCTACGAAAGTCAAAATCGTCTCATAGTAAACCCTTTGGGTTTTATTAAGATCTCAAAACAAACTGAGCAACATAAATCTCAAATCGATTGTGACCCTGTAATAAACAAAACTTAATACCTGAAATAAACAAAACTTGAAAAAACCCATAAATCTAAGCAACGAAAATGAACACTTGATACCTGATAAAGATATTGATGTATATTTAGAAAGTCTATGCTGATGACCCTGTAATAAACAAAACTTGAAAAAAAAAACCATAAATCTAAGCAACGGAGATGAAAACCCTAGAACAATTATGTAACAACACTCAAGTATACATACCTGATGAATATATTGATGCATATTTAGAGATTATGTGCCGATGACGATGGATATTGAGAAAGAGAGGGGCTAGATGAAGAGAGAATGGCATATTTGAATGTAAAGGAGACGAAGGAGCGGTGATACGTTCCCAATTGCGGTCCAATCAAAGACGGCTGAAGATACGTTCCCAATTGCTGTGGTACGTTCCCAATGGCGTTTGAATTGAAAAAAGAAATCGTGGGTTTAAATGTTTGCTTGTATCTTGTATCGAGGGGGAGAGACGGCGTGTGAATTGAAAAAAGAAATCGTGGGTTTAAATGTTAGGTTTAAGACTTGTACACACTGGTTGTTTTATTGTACGCGTCTTAAAAATTTAGAAACTTTCATGATGAAAATACCCTCAGGACCAATATGCATTATATATAGTAATAGATATGCACAATGTAGCATGCAATCATGCAACGACCGTTCAAGTCACACGCATAATTAATACATGTTAAGTTATATAATTCATGCATAACGGTCAAGTTTTCACCTAAAGATCTCGTTCTTACCACATGTTCAACGTTAAAATTGCACATACGTCATGTTGCATGCATAATAACCATCAAAGTATACACTTAGGCTGTGTTTGGCACTAGCTGAAAAGCTAGCTGCTAGCTGACAAGCTAGCTGTTAAGCTAGTTGCTAGCTGATAAGCTAGCTACTAGCTGATAAGCTAGCTGCTAGCTGATAAACTATAAGCTAGCTGATAAACTATAAGCTAGCTGAAAAAAAAATAACGTTTGGTAAAAACTAGCTGATGAACTAGCTGAAAAATATAAAATGACATAAAAGTACATGTTATAAATAAATTAAAATTTAAAAACCAAATGGACTTGGACCTCCCATTACCAATGCACGACCACACAAACTGACGAATAAGAGGCCGAATAGCCAAAATCTTCCTCCAACTCCAGCAGCATATAGATGGGCATTTATACTCCTAGAAGTTCCGATTTTTTATCTGATAAGCATACACCCAGGCCACCCACAGCGAATTACGTCTGGTAATGATACTCCAAGCGTGAGTAGCCATTAAGGATTTGTTCATGTCATCAATCCTTCTAATACCAAGGCCTCCTTCGGTTTTTGCAACACAAACATGCTTCCAAGCAACTTTCGCCATATTGTGACTCTTTTTCATGTCTTTTATTTCCAAGAAACCGTTGTTTTCATCATAAGTTATTCGGCGACCTTTAACCAGATTCGAGTAGAACGAGTCATAAGCTTACGAAATTCATAACGTTCAGTTGAATCGGTTGAAGGATGTTGGAATTTCGGGAGAAATACTAGTGAAAAAATGGGTTTTTTCACTAAATGTGAAAATGAGTTTTCATCAACTTTGGACTAAAATAAAATACAGATAACATAGGTTGTTGCCTCTGTATTTTATGGGTTTGTATAGTACGTTGTGAGGGCTTTCCAACGCATCAAATCACGTCCAAATCCGAGCTCGTATGAATGAGATATCGATGCTCAAAGTTGACGGTTCGAAGCTGTCAAAACTGCGAAAATAAGAGAGAAAATGCTAAGTATAACATGAGAACTCATCCCACATTGGTTGGGGGATGAAACAAAAAGTGGTTTATAAGGTGGGAACCTTACCAACTATTGTTTTCTCTAATAGGACACATCCCTTGGACCCTAAGGGGTGCGAAGCACCCCTAACTCACACTCGCACACGCGCGCGCGCGTGGCGTGGGCGTATGAGGCGCAATGTGGCGCTTTGATGGCGCACTTCGCACGCTCGCATCGCTGCGAGCCGCTTGAGAGCCGCCTTATTGTTTTTGAGTTCAACCGGAAGTTGGTCCGGTTGGAGACCAGGCGGAGAAGTTCAAGCGGACCTGTGTGGTCCGGATGGAACTGGGTTCAACCGGAAATGGTTCCGGTTGAAGTTCAAGCGGAACGAGTTCGAGCGGATGGGACCAAGCGGAAGAGTTGAACCGGGCGGAACCGAGTTCAACCTGAATAGTAGTTCCGGTTGAAGTTCAAACGGAAGGTTGGTCCAGAAGCGCCTAGTTCAGCCAGAAAACAGCTGTAACGCGCAGTCCTCCTGATTAACAGCTGGAAACCCGTTTTTGAGCTAATTAAGGTAATTCCGCGTTAATTAGAAATCAATTTGCATTAAAGACGTTTAAGGCAAATTTTGACTACAAATTATTGTGTGCTCAACAAGCCACTCCACCACTATAAATACAGCCTCATTAGTTGAGGTAAAACACACCTAATTCACTTCTGAATTCTTTTTCTCTCTTCTTCCTCTTCTCTCACTCTCTCACTCTTCATCTTGTTCGTCAAGACTTCGAGAACTCAAAGGTAACTTCAAGCTTAGAGTTATCCCGGCCGTACAATACGGTTTAGGCGATTGTACCCTGGGAAACAAAACGGGATCTTCGATAGACCCGGAATTTGTTTTAAGGGACCCGGGTTTTGACCCGAATCCTTCGCCAAAGCTTTTGTGTTTTTTCTTCTCTCCTCAAATATTTCCAAGAAAAACTTTTTCCATCTTTCTGTCTTTATTCTAAACTCTCAAAAACCTTTTGACACTTTATTTTACTTTATTAAAATTTCATCACTGTATTTATTTTGTTTGTTTCTTTCATTTCTTGCAATTGTATTTTTCTTCTTTTCTTGTAACTGTATTGTAATTCTTTTCATTTTCCTGTATCGTAACTTCTTTATTTCCTTGTAATCGTATTGATAGGAGTAGAACTTGCTTTTCTTTGTATTGTAATAGATTAGATTTATTTTGTTGTAATCGTACCATAAAATAAAAGTATTTATTTTATTTAAATTTGCGAACGGTTTTCCTACAAACTTAAAACAAATTTTTAAAACACCGTTCGTTTTATAAAAACTTCATTACCTCGAGTTTCAAAGTTGGACTTAGATTTCTCGAGGTGATTTAGTGTTTTAAAAATAAATATTTTTTTATAACTCGTTTTGACTCAAAGTTGGACCTAGAGTTAAACGAGTTGTCGGTTACGACAAAACTTTAACATCCATTCGTTGGACGTTAATTTTTTCTTTATAACTTTAACATCCATTAGGTGGACGTTATTAATTTTCTTTAAAAACTATCAAACCTCCATAAGTTGGAAGTTATGAAAATTTATTACATCTCTAAATCCGTCCATTTGTTGGACTATAATCTCTTTAAAACGTGCGCGTTTAGAGATTAAAAACTCTCTTCTACTCCTCGAAAACCATCCATTAGTTGGAGGTTTTTTCTTACGTTTTAAACGTACGCGTTTAAATAACAATTCTGAATATTAACTTGTGTAGTTTTCTATTTCAGAAAAATGACTATTGAAGTTGAAAAGATAGCCGGAAAGCTTAAGGGAACACCATCGGTTGGGTCCCAAAGCGGCATAACGGCCAACACTATCGCAAGTAATGCCGAAAACCCGAGAAGTTCTCGGGTTCACACTTCAAAAGGTGGCAACAGAAGATGTTGTTCTACTTAACCACCTTAAACCTTGCAAGTTGTCTCACGGAGTCCGCTCACCGACTCGGTGAAGGGGAAGCCAACGCTGAAACCGTTAACGCGGTGGAAGCTTGGAAGCATTCGGACTACTTGTGCCGTAACTATGTGTTGAACGGTCTAGTGGACTCACTGTATAATGTCTACTCGGTGTTTAAGACTTCCAAAGAATTATGGGAGTCTTTAGACAAGAAGTATAGAACGGAGGATGCTGGCACGAAGAAATTCATGGTAGCCCTTTCTTGGACTACAAAATGATTGATAACAAAACCGTGATGAGTCAAGTCCAAGAACTTCAAATTATACTACATGAGGTCCACGCAGAGGGTATGTCCCTTTGTGAGACATTTCAAGTGGCGACAATGATTGAAAAGCTTCCGCCTTAGTGACTTGAGTTAAAGAACTATCATAAACACAAAAGAAAGGCGATGACCTTTGAGGATCTCATTGTCCGTCTTCATATCGAGGAGACAATAAGATTGCTCAAAAAGCCACCACCATGCAACCTTCGGCTAAGGTGAATATGGTGGAGGTTGGTCAGTCTTCCAAAGGAAGCAAGCGAAAGGGTGGGGCCAATGCCAAAGGCAAAGGTAAAGCAGCGGAGCACTTGGCACCGAAGAAAGGGGTTGTGAAAAAGAAGCTCTAGAAGTTCTCAGGAAAGTACTACAACTGTGGGGGGCATGGTCATCGGGCGGATCAGTGCCCGAAGCCACAATGTGAGCGCGCTCACATGGTGAAGGATGACATGCCACTAGTGGCCATGATCACGGAGGCGTCTGCCTTCATCTCTGAAGTCAACATTGTGGGGGAGAACCCTGGCTGGTATGTTGACACCGGTGCCACCCGCCACGTGTGCGTAGACAAGACCCTCTTTAGTACGTTTAAAGAGGCGAAGGGGGCCGAAAAGTTTTTTATGGGGAATAAAGCTACTGCCGAAATCATGGGTGAAGGCAATGTGGTCTTGAAGTTCACTTCCGAGAAGGAACTCACGTTGAGCAACGTTCTATACGTGCCAGAAATCAGGAAGAATCTTGTTTCTGGATGGCTGCTCAACAAGTTTGGATTTCGCATTGTGATCGAGTCTGATAAGTTCGTGTTGACCAAAAATGGCATGTTTGTAGGCAAGGGCTATGCCCAAAACGCTATATTTAAATTGTCTACTTTGGTCATTAATAAAATGGCGAAAGCCTCCTCTTCTACTTATATGATTGAGTTTTGTGATTCAAATATGTGGCATGGTAGATTAGGACACGTCAATTTTAATTCAATTCGTCGTTTAATGAATTTAAAATGTTTGCCAAATTTTAAAATAGACTCGAAATCAAAATGAGAAACGTGTGTCGAATCCAAACTTACAAGATCATCGTTTAAATCGGTTGAACGAATAACCGAACCCCTAAACTTAATTCACACCGATGTGTGTGACTTGAAAGTCGTCCCCACGCGTGGTGGACACAAGTACTTAATTCATCACGTTTATTGATGATAGTACAAGATATTGCTATGTATACTTACTTAAGAGTAAGGATGAAGCAATAAACAAGTTTGTCTTGTTTAAAAACTTGGTTGAGAATAAATTCACCAAGAAAAACAAGGTGTTGCGGAGTGATAGAGGAGGTGAATATGTTTCACCGTTTGCGGACTTATTGATGCGTAAAATTTGGATATATAAAAATGTGGTCAAGTTTTAAATGGTAATCACCAAGTGACCAAACTACACACCAGGGCAGTGTACCCGTCGTGTGCAATACAGTATTGGTAAGAACCGGATATCAATCCGTGGACGCGATGACAATCTCCCGATACTGAATCGTCGCTAATATTTAACCGATGAAAATGATTTGGTGAACTAATAATGATAACTACTCTATATAAATAAAACGGACAGAAACAGCTAAAAACCGGATAAAATGATGGAAAATCAGAAAAAGGAATGCATCACCTAGACTCGACTCCTCTAGACTCGCTCAGACCCTCGGATGACTAATACCATGAACACTATCGTCGAATGTGGAAAACCGGACCACCTAGGACTATACACACATCCCGAATAATCTGGAAATCCTAAATGAAGCACGGATAGCAAAACTGTGAAAACTGCCTAAGTGACTAGCTACTTCGGTCAAAGTAAACTAATCTTACATGAAATAGGAAACTACGCGAGAGGTCTCTCTATATAGTACCTATACCATGCAATGATGATGATTCCAAACACTTATGACCTAGAAACCGCTAAACATGAATAAAAAACATCGAAACTTATGTTCACAAGCAATCCATCCTATTAAACGAAGTAAAACAAGCTTCAAGCTTATGAAATGATTCGGTCAAACCTATCTCATAAGGATATTAACTAAATCAGCCGCTAATTATCAATAAATCATCAAGAAGGAGGTCTCCTAGCAAGCATCAACCGTTGACTAATAAAAGTCAAACGGGTCAACAATGGATAAAGCAATTAACTTGGGTAGTTCTACCAAGCATGACAATTAACCACATGATTTAGTGATAATCAAAACCAAATCAGCAAATAATAATCATCATAAGCAATTCAAAATCATCATCCAAGCAATTTTCACATATTCATAGTAAAAGCCACCCAAACGGGTCAAACGGGTCCAAATTTGTCTAATCTAAGTGATACAAGAATGAATCAGCCAAGATACATGTTTAAAAACAATAAAAATTGAATCTTGGGACTGACCATGATGAAGAACTAGATGAAAAAGCTAAACGATAAAGAACCGAATTAAAGATCCGACCCGCGAGAGCTAAAATCTTCAAATTTCTTCTCAAAAAGCCTTGACCTTGACCCCAAATCCTTCAAAGATGTTTCAAGATATGTTATGGGGTTTTTCTAGGGTTTATGGAGGCTTCATAATGAAGAAATGCGGCTGGAAATTCGTTTTTATATGCTAAAAACGGGTCTGATGCGAAACAGCCCCGCTGGGCCTGAAATCTGGGCTTCCTGGAACAATATAAAAATCTGGCAAACCAGAAGAGAAGTAGTAATAGCGCTGTCCTAGTGGTTTGGTTACTGGGCTGCGCAGCAAGAGGTCACAGGATCGATTCTTGTCCCTAGCGAAATTTTCTTCTTCTTTTTATTAATTGCGCTGGGTTTGCTGCTGCTGGGCTTTGGTTTCACAGAAATGGGCTTCTTAGCTTCTGGGCTGTGCTGACTTGGGCTTCGCTGGACTGGGCTACTGCAACTCTTATTATTATTATTTTTCTTTTTCTTTTAAACTCCACAACTTTTGCTACCGAGCTCCGAATATGCTCTCGTTTTTTGCGATTTTCTTTTAAATTCAATGCGAATCCACCAAACATCTAAAAATCACATTTAAACACACCAATAATATCACATTCTAATAATCTCATTAAAACCCCAATTTAAATGTAAAAATTATGTATTTCTCAAATATTAATTAAAAACCCAATCAAAACTCAATGATTCAAATATTAAACAATTACTCACCAATTTTGATAATTTTAATTTAAAAACTTATTTAAATGCAGGATTTTTATTTATTTATTTTATGCAAAAGATGCTACGCATCACTTATGTGCACAAAGTGGAATTTTCCATGAGACCACCGCACCTTATTCTCCACAATCCAATAGCATTGCGGAACGAAAGAACCGTACATTGAAAGAGATGATGAATGCCATGTTAAATAGTTCTGGGATGAGCCTAGACATGTGGGGGGAAGCCATTTTGATGGCTAACTATCTTTTAAATAAGATACCCCGCAAAGATAAGGATAAGACTCCTTATGAATTATGGACGGGCAAAACGCCATCCTACAAATACCTCAAAGTGTGGGGGTGCCTAGCTAAGGTATTAGCTCCTTTTCCTAAGGTGCAAAGGTTAGGACCCAAAACTGTGGACTGTGAGTTCATTGGATACGCAGAAAACAGTAGTGCATATCGGTTTCTTGTCCATGACTCGAAAAATACCGATATACACGAAGACACTATCATGGAATCAAGGAATGCTTCATTCTTTGAAAATGTATTCCCGTGTTTGTCACGAAAACGCGCGAGTTCATCGACACCATTAGTTGGTGACGACACTCATGAAGAACCATTTGTTAGTGACGAGGTTTATGAACAACCATGTGTTGGTAATGAGGTTCATAAACGGCCTGCATCTAATGAGGGTGAGCTTAGATGAAGTAAGCGAAAAAGGGTTGGAAAATCCTTTGGACCTGACTTCACGGCTTAAATGGTTGAGGGTGATCCTAATACCTACCGCGAGGCGGTAACCTCTCCAGATGGGCCTCAATGGAAAGAAGCCATCAAGTGTGAGATAGAGTCTATCTTGCAGAACCAAACTTGGGAGCTTGTCGATCTTCCTAAAGGTTGCAAACCGCTTGGATATCGGTGGATATTCAAGAAGAAGTTGAGAGCCGATGGCTCCATTGACAAGTATAAGGCGAGGCTAGTGATCAAAGGATACAGACAAAAAGAGGGTCTTGATTACTTTGATACTTACTCACCTATTACAAGCATAACCTCGATAAGGTTGGTGCTTGCTATAGCAGCTTTACAAAATTTGGAGGTTCACCAAATGGATGTAAAGACCGTGTTTCTAAACGATGATTTAGAAGAAGAGATCTACATGGAACAACCTGAGGGTTTTACCGCTCCTGGCCAAGAAGGCAAGGTGTGTAGACTCGTCAAGTCTTTGTATGGCTTGAAGCAAGCTCCGAAACAATGGCACTAGAAGTTTGACTGTGTCATGCTTGACAACGAATTCAAAATAAATGAGTGCGATAAGTGTGTCTATGCGAAGGACACACCTAGAGGTTATGTGATTCTGTGTCTCTATGTAGATGACATGCTTATCGTTGGGAGTGATGATAAGATGGTCAAAGCTACTAAAGACATGTTGAAAGCGAGATTTGAGATGAAAGACATGGGGCTCGCAGATGTGATACTTGGTGTAAAAATCATCAGAACCCCAAATGGTATTGTCTTGAGTCAATCTCACTATGTGGACAAAATCCTTGAGAAGTTCAACGCGGGAGATAAGAGTGTGTCTCAAACTCCGGTTGATACTACCCTTCATCTTGCTAAAAGTAGAGGAAAAGGGGTTGCTCAGTTAGAGTACTCAAGGGTGATTGGGAGTCTCGTGTATCTTATGACGTAAGCCGGTACACGAGTAATCCGTGCACGGTACATTGGAAAGCAATGACTCGTTTACTAAGGTACTTAAGATACACGAGAGACTATGGATTGCATTATACCCGAGATCCAGCAGTTATCGAAGGATACTGCGATGCGAATTAGATTTCGGATATAAAGGATTCCAAATCAACAAGCGGGTATGTGTTCACGCTTGGTGGCGCGACTATTGCTTGGAAATCGACTAGGCAAACTGTCATAGCGCGGTCCACAATGGAATCTTAGTTCATCGCCTTGGATTACTCTGGTGAAGAGGCGGAATGGCTACGTCAATTTGTGGAAGAAATTCCAAGGTGGCCTACGCCAATGACGGCTATTTGCATACATTATGACAGTAAATCAGCAATTGGGCGCGCCCAATCCATGATGTACAATGGCAAATCAAGACACATTAGACGTAGACATAATACGGTACGACAACTAATCTCTACTGTAGTTATCTCAATTGACTATGTGAAGTCAAAGGATAACACTGCGGATCCGTTTACAAAAGGCTTAACCAAAGAGTTAGTTTTGAAGTCGTCAAGGGGAATGGGACTAAAGCCCATTGGGTTGAAATCTGATGCGAAGGAAAACCTAACCTATGAAAATGGAGATCCCAGGCTCTAGGTTCAATAGGACAACCTAATCGCATTGGCTAAGATCACTGTGGGGGAGTACCCTAAAATCTTAAAAGGGAGTTGTGTACTTCGTAGTCCATTCCTATTACCAAACAGTGAAATGTGTGAGGTTAAGCATATGATGGTCAATAACTCTGTGTGAGTCATAGATGATTTTGAGTAAATCATAATACCAATGCTTTTAATGATTGTGGTAATCACCTATGCAAGAGAGAATTGCGGTCGCTTTGAATGGATTTGTTGGGCACAAATCCTAGAGCTCTAGCAGAACCAGGCAAGTGTTCCAGGACCATGATTGGACACGACAATGAGGGCTAACCAAGTTAGGGAAAGTGTTGTGTGGGTATAATAACGGTTACACAAATGGTCGGTTGGTTTAAAGACATCACGTCTACCAAACACCAGTAACGCAAGTATGCTTCACAAAGGAAGGTTCAAAGGGGACACCTACCTATCATGCAATACTGGACTGCCGAAATTTCCTTTGATTCTTGAAGAATAGATCGATACCCATTCATGTGGGGGATTGTTGGAATTTTGGGAGAAAAACTAGTAAAAAATGGTTCATTAATTTCCTAATTTCACCACCTATGCCAAACCAAACACAACTTCGATCTAAAATTGGTTCAAATTTCAACTCCAATTCTTAAGAAATCCACTTTACCGAACACAATCGTTGATGTAATATAAGTTTTGCTGTTAGTTGTAATATAAGTGAAATTCTCCCTCTAATCTCCATGTCAGTTCCTCTAAGAGTACGGGTGTAAATGAGTCGACCCGTTCGTGAGCTATTCGAGATCGACCCGATAAAAAACTCGAAACGAGCCGAGTCTTAACGAGCTCGAATCGAGCTCGAGCTTTGACATAGTGCTCGTTTAATAAACGAGCTCGAGCCCGAGCTTTACATATCGAGTTCGAGCCAGCTCGCGAGCCTTAACGAGCTTTTATTTAAAATTTTGAATATATTTAAAAATAATAATGATTATTATATATAAAATTAGGATAAAATATGTAAATAACATGTATTATTTTCTATATAAAAAATTATAGTTCTAAATATATACAAATTTAATTATAAAAACATATAAAAAATAATAATTAATAATAAACGAGCCGAGCTCGAGCTTCAAAAATAAAGCTCGAATCGAGCCGAGCTCGAGCTCGAGCTCTGTTAAATTTAAACAAGCCGAGCTCGAGCCTAGACGAGCTCGGGCTCGGCTCGGCTCGTTACACCCCTATCTAAGAGGAAGAGGAACTTTTAACTTTTGAGTGTGGTGTTTATGATTTATGTACATGCGGGTTTAATACCCCTACGCGTTGTTAGGTATGAAAAAATAGTAAATAAGTCTCATTTTGATGTTTCATTTAGTGGTTTTCTCATTTTTAATATCGAATATGTTCGTATAATATTATTTCTTTATTACGTCAAACTCACATATAGTCTATCTATATTATATTTGAACACATCATCTCTTTTGATTTTCGGGGTTTAACCAATTTCTAGTAAATAATGAATTATTTAATACATCATCATCATTACTTAGTAAATTCCACCAATAGCAAAGCCAATGTAGAGTTTGAGGAGGGTAAGATGTAGACAGTCTTACATCTACCACATAGGAATAGGGAGACTACTTTCGGTGAGACTTTTGGCTCCGTAGTTTTGCATCAAGCCTTGGACATAAGACACATTACACTCCGCAAATTAGGATAAAGACCGATTGGTGCATGTACCCATTGTCTTTCGGCTATCAACTTCATCACATGATGCATGATTAACCATCTATCACTTTTAACGTTATTTTCACGAAATTAGTAAAATAACGTTAAGATTAGTGCAATTTCACTTTTGCCCCAAATATATATATATATATATATATATATATATATATATATATATATATATATATATATATATTATAGGGTTAGGTTCAAATGAGAACTTTTTATTTTGAGAACTTTTGAGAACTAAATCTCAACCACAAATTTCAGGGGGGGACTACTACAATTCATGGGAGGGGGGATACATGTAATAAACATGTGGCTCAAATTAGTTCTTTTTAGTTCTCAAATCAAATTGGTTCTCAAATGATCATCTCCCTATATATATATATATATATATATATATATATATATATATATATATATATATATATATACAAGGTTGCAAAAGACGCTAGGCGGTACCTAGGCGGCCGACTAAAGAATTAGGATTAATCGGCCTAGGCGGAGATTAATCGGGGATTAATCGGTCCTAGTAAATTACAAAGATTTATAAATTTTCTAGAGATTATATATTGTAATATGTCAAAATACTAAAAACACTTCAAAAACTAGTAGTAATAAAGACTTCTAATATAAATATATAAGTGAAAAAAGAATTTTTTATTTTTTTTAATTTAACCCGCCTAAAACCCGCCTAGCCGCCTAAAACCCGCCTAGCCGACTTCGACCGACTTTGACCGATTTTGACCTATTTTGACCGATTTTGACCGATTTTGACCCAGGGCGCCTAGACAGCCCGCCTAGCTAAAAAGCACTACGGACGATGCCCGCATAGCGCCTAGGCGCCGATTAATCGGCCGCCTGGGCCGCTTTTTACAACCCTGTATATATATATATATATATATATATATATATATATATATATATATATATATATATATATAGTGAAAAGTTCATTGTAGACACCCCCATAAGTGTAGACAGGTAGACACCCTTTTTCACCATTAGATCTCTTGATCTAATGGTTGTGATTAATTTTCTTTTTTCTTTTTTTCTTTTTTCTCATTAATTAGAAACTTTCACATGTGAAAAAGAGCTATTTCACATGCGAAAGTGTCTACATTGAACCTCACCCTATATATATATATATATATAATATATATATATATATATATATATATATATTATATGTGCACACTGTAAGCGGGGCGTTAAATGAATTATAAGCAGATGAATAAAAGACAAACGTAAAACTAAAATATGTAAAAGTTAGAAAAACATGACACAAGTAAGGCCCCATTTGATTTTTAAGCGATTTATGTCCGAATCTGAATTCCACTTCTGAATTTAAGAGGTGGTTCAAATGTCTGAAAAATGAATCATTAAGAGGTGGAGCCCGGAAGCGGATAACTAGTTGCCGGGGACGGAGCCTAGTCGTTGGAGAACGAACGACTCCTTTTTAGGGTTCAAAGGTTTTAAGATGTTTTAAAAGGTCTTCATGGTTAAGACGATATTAAGAAGTAGAACATCTTAATAGGAAAAAAAAATAAAGAGCTTTACATCTAAATACGTCTGACCGAATAAGATGTTGCCACGATTCAAATGTTTTTTCAGAAAATAAAGAGAATAAAGAGGGTCTAAAACTTTTATTCTGTAAAAGTGACATATGGTAATAATAAAATTAAAATCTGTTAACAGTAAAAATAAATTTTATCCTAAAAGTCATGTGGTAAAGTAAAACAAAACTCTGTCAATGGTATAGTAATAGTAGAAGTAATATCTAATAAAAGTAAAATCTTAAGAGTATATCATCGGCATCGACTGTTTTATCGGCTACCAACGGCTTAAAGTTGACACACGGCTTATGCCAACGGCTTAAATTTGACACCGGCTAATAGGCACGACTTGTTAGTATTTTAGTGTAATTGGGTTAACTATGGATCGATTTGTCCTCTAGCTTATATTGATCGGGTTCGGTGGTGCGGGGTAGTGCACACTCGTATCGATGGAGTTAGCGGGGGTTCGGGGGCGGCAGCCCCCGATAGCGGGGTCCAAGGGGCGGCAACCCCTGGCGGGGTCCAAGGGGCAGTGCCCCTGGCTGGTAGTGTAAATTGGGTATATGCAGTTATCGAAAAACTGTATATACGCTCCTGTTGTTGAAAACTGATTGATCACTTCATCTTCTAAAGATTCTCTGGTTCGATTTCTCATTCAAAAATTCGAAATATTCATGGGTCGTTTCCAGATCTTATCCAATTGATATTTACGAGTGAACCCTCGAAATATTCAATCCGAAAATGATAACACGCTTTCTGGAATATCCAAGCAATCGAAGATCTAACACGGCTTAAAGTAACGGCTTATCGATATTTTGAAAATTCGGTCCCCTGTAACACGTAGGTAATTTCGAGGAAACCACAAATCCGCAACCCACACTATATATATAGGAAAACCGCAAAATTCCAACACACTATATATTCCATCAATATTCTCAAATCGAAGAAATACTAAACCGACTAGCCGGAACTCATCGGAAAGAATGGCGGGGAGAGGATTTAACTGTTCAACGTTAGTACAACAACAACGCCATTATCCACCCATTATCCTCTGCTTTTACAGTAGTAAACCTACACACATAGAACTCCTTTTTGTTTTTCATGTCTTTTATTTGCATGTTTTTAACAGTTTGTTGTCTTGATCATTTTCCCTCAAGTTATTCGTCACTCATCAACCCAAATATTCAGCAAGAAGCAGCTGACATAGGCATTCAAATCTCAACCAATTCAATTTCATTTGAAGGAGAATTTCCTCATTCCCCGCCATCCTTTGAGTAATTAAGTTCCGACAAATATATTTTCTTATGGAATTGGTTCAAACGTAATTTCTGATGTGATTTATGTTTTGTTATTATTATTGTTCAAGGTCTACAGTTGGCATTAGTGAAATCTTGACTCAATCCACAACCACAGGAGATGAACAAGAGATGTTCTCCCCTACAGAGTACATTCAGTTACCCTTTTCGTTGCATATTACAAGTTTTATTATTCATTTTACAAGTATCTATGTTTTATTCATTCCAAGATCCCCTGTTTTTCTATCTGTTATATCCTTTGTTTGTTTAAGAATTCACTGCAGAAATATTATCTTTTAAGATCGATGATGTAGATTGTCATGCATGTGTTTTAAGGATTTTGTTTTAAAATGAGGTGGATTGTTCATTAATGTTGTTATTTTTTTTTAAATGTCCCAACAGGCAGATTTCAGTTGAGATCACGACCCCTGATAATAATCCACAGTCTGATTCAAACAGCATCCCAACAGGAGGAGATGGACGAAACCCTACAAGGTAACCTTCACTTCACTCGTGCTTCTTCTAAGGTTTGAGTTTTGCATTAATTGTGTTCTGTTTAAAGATGGGGGCTGCTCTAGACACCAGAAAAATTGGTCTGGACACCGGTTTATACAGCATGTATAGGACAATACGGGCTGTATAAGCTGGTCAACGCAATAAATGTTAAATTATACGATCCGTATATAACAATACGGGCTGTATTGGACCGGTGTTCGAAAAAAAATTGACAGATGGGGAATGTTTGACCTGTCAGATGTAAATGATAGTTTGGTACGAGGTAAGTCATACGACCTGTATTACATCATACAGGTCGTATAAGTTCCAATCATTTGCAATCATTAGCCCCTCATCATTTGTTGCAATCATTAGTAGTCAATGTTATACGACCTGTATCGAGCTATACAGGTTGGTTAGGGTTTTTTCTGAGTTGTAATTAATGCTGAGAGAGTGTAATACGACCCGTATCATGCTATACAGGTCGTATGTTTGGGTGTCCAGAAAATTTATTTGGGTGTCTAGAGAAAGGGGCTTAAAGATTTGATTTATCATAGAGAGATACAAACTGTTTGGATGATTCATATCATATGAACTTAAATATTTATTCTTAATTCTTAATTAACGGGCCGGGTAAATAGAGTTAACGAGTTTGGTCCCCCCCCCCCCCAATTTAGGGCACCCGGTATGGGTGAAATTACCACGGCGCCATGTTGATGTGGCAAGGGAAAGCGCCGCCAAAAGCATTCCTCCTCTCCGCCAAAGATCGGCGCAATACCTTCGGCGTCAAATGTATCACGCCAATTTTGGAGGCGCTAAACCATGTCCAACATGCCTCAATCAATTATTTTTTGACACCTCATTATATATTCAATATAAAAATAAAATAGAATTCACACAGGGGCGAAACTAGAAATTTTTTTTAGGGGGTCCACAAATTTTTTCACGGAGTCACTAGTTTTAGATGTTTTAGTTTAATATAAACGTACATAAAGATGTTTGGTCTATTACTTACTAAATAGTTTTTAATGTAGGCGCACGTAGCGGCACGACATTGCGAGTAAAGAAAAATAACCGACTAAAAAAACTCTACATGATTTGATAAAAAATATATACCGTAACATTGATAGCGATATAATAGTAAATGGATAAAAATGAAGAGAAAAGAAAAATTAACGCGAGAAAAAAAATAATATGATAAAATGTTTGCCTATTAAAAAAGTCTATATTTTTATATATTGTAATATTTCATTATAAAAAGAGATGTATTTGAAAATAATGGGTCTATAATGAAAGTAAATAAAAAAGAGGTGGAAAATAAAGTACCGCATTTACTCTCCTCATTTATAGCACTAAAATTAATAAAGAAAGCTGGGAAAAATTAAAAAAATGTTAAACACAAGATTTGAACTTGCACCACTTCAAAATCAAACAAGGAACCTTACCACTAGGCTAGTTGTTTGCTTTGTTTTATTTTCACAAACTAAGTATTTATTAACTCCTCTTCACAATTTTTTTTAAAAAAAACCATTCACAAAATTTCCACTTTGCGTACGAGGTTGAAGGGGTCCACGGGGACCCCCTGGGCCTAATATAAATCCGCCCCTGAATTCACATCACACCACACCACATAACATGGAGTATACCTCATGTGTGTTATATGTGGTGTTAAAGTCTAGTCATCGATGACGTGGCGGTGTTAAAGTTTAACATGACATGGAGTATACCACATGCCCTTATGAGATTTCTGATTTCCTATATGTTAATTTCCACCGGTAACATGAGTATTTTATAAACTTTTAACCATGATAAATGTAAAAAAATAAATAAATAAAACTTCAATAAAGTTTAAAACAAATTACAATTATCCAAAATAACATAAATATAAGTTCTAATCAAGCTATATTTATCAAAGAAAAAAAACCATACATTTTTAGGTTAATTTAAAAAGAAACGGTACAATGTGGGTCCGGGTCCGGTTCAACCGCAAAAACAACCGGTTCGCATTTTAGTTTGAAACTAGATAAAACCGCTCTTAACCGAACCGGTCTAGCCCCGGTCACCGGTTTAACCGGCCGGGTCTAACCGGTTCTTAAAACACTGAAATTATTTGGAGAAGTGGATGACTTTATGTTGGTCATGTGGGATACGCTTTTGTTTTGACTGTAGGATGGATTTGTAGTTCATATATACATATATATGCAATACTTAGTTTTTGAATCATTATTATATACTTTGATGATACATGTTCAATCTTGTTTTCTTTACCAGGTCACATCCTAAGAGAGTTGCCTATTTGCTTGGTCTGTATCTACCATTTTTGGGAGTCGTATTGAAGCTTAGCCACAATCATTTTGCCACTCTCAGTCCCTTTATAATAATCTCGGTCGTTATGTACACCATGGCTTTTCTAGACCTATGTATCTTGACTTGGATACATGAGCGTCTAGACAACCCGAACTCGTCTCACCAAGACCTATACATTGGCTACTACACAATCCTAAAAGATGTGTATTACATCTTGTGCAGTGTTGCGTTCATTTCACTTGTACCGGTGTTAATTAGTTATTAACACATATTAACCTCAATTTAAACATCCACTCATTCTCACCACCAATACTGCCATGAGTAGATTGAGTATACGTAGATATATTTTCAAGGGGATAGCTTGGTGATAAAGTGATAACTTTTCAATAAAAAAATGTATGTTTGTTGATTTAGCTAATAAGAAAATATAAGTAGATATATTGTGACCTTATATGATGTTTGTTGTTACATGTTTTTAAGCTATTGCAATCTTTGTATTATGATTCGTGTACCTTATTGAAAACTTCATACATTAAAGTTACAAGTTTTTTTTTTTTTTTGAAAGAATGCAATGTTATCATAAGATTAAGGGGTATACCCCGTTATTGGCCTATGTGAGTATCACTCACGCCAACCCACGGTGCGGAACACCGTTCCAGGTGGCCGTGAGTGGGTTTCGTGACTTTTGGCCCTGCGAACTGCAATGAGAGTAATTCCTCCCTGAGTTTGAGATTTTTGGCCATCATCCAAAAATCATAATATTATTTTGATATTTATTATATATATTATAATAATAAAAAATACTAACTCACACCATACAACACACACCACTATACCCCTCCTATCAAACTCATATAGATTAGTCCAGTCACGGTACATGACAAACTCATATAGATATACCATATGCCATAATTACTTGAAAACTCGTTTTTTGGTATATTTATATACAACATAAAAATTGTCCCTCAAATAATTTAGAAACTATATAAAATGAAGACTAGTAAAATAAATCTAAAATTCAGTTACATATATCTCTTTCTTGAAGTATATATATTACATATTAGTCAATTCATTACATATTTCAGTGTTGCGGATGTCGAAACAGCAACGATCGACGGCGGAGAGGCTAATTTTGGTGGTGGTATGCCGACGGTAGCGACACAACAGGAACAGGAACAGGAACAGGAACCGAGCGATAGTTTCTATTGTCACAAACCAGAAGCGGGTCAAACTCTAAAACTTAACCCTAACATAAAAAAATTACAAAAACATCTGCTGCTTTGATGGATTGGATTCGAACCCAGGTAACGGGGGTAAGATGTAACAGAACAACCAGCTGCGCTGTTGTTACCTGCTAGCTATTTTTTTGAAATAAAATTGAAATCTTAGGATCAAAATCGGAATTTTTAAAATTTTGGACTAAAATAGTCAAACGGACCAAACCTCAGGACTAAAAAGAAAATTCACTCTTTTTTTTTCGGAGGGAACGAGGTAGGGCAACAATTTTAACTAGAAATACAAATGACCCTCTCTTTCTCTGTTCACCGTCGATTGTTTTATATCTATTAACCTGCAACTCGTCTTCTCCAATTCAAGAAAAGCATGGGGAGCACATTACTTCATCAAACTTCCGCGAGACAAGAACGCCATTATCCAGCCCACGATCCTCCGCTTCCACAGTAAACCTGCGCTTTAAACCCTTTTTCTTTTTTTATTTTTCATGTCTTTTATTTTCGAGGTTTTTAGCCCCTTTTGTTTTCATCATTTTCTCTCGAAGTTTTTCGGCGATCTTGGACCAGATTCAAGCAGAACCAGTCATAAGCTTAAGGAATTCAGACAATTCAATTGAAGGAGACGGTAATCCCCACTCGCCGCCTCTTCCTGCTGAGTAAGCTAGATCTTCATTATTTTTCTAATTTCAACTCCAATTCTTAAGAAATCCACTTTACCCAACAAAATCTCAGATATAATTTAAGTTTTGTTGTTGTTATTGTCGAAGGTTTCCGGTCGCTATAAGTGAAATTCTGCCTGAATCAGGTGAAGAAGAAGTACCCCCTGACGAGATTCACTCCCTTACAGAGTATATATATATATTCTCTTTCCCTTGTCATCTTTTCGTTTCATTCCAGAAAAAAACTGATTTTGTTTCTTACGTGTCTGTGTTTTTTTTTTTTTATTGTTTACTTTTTGTTTTTCTTTATTATGATCAGAGGTGTGTAAAAGGGTTTTGCGTAAGTATTTAAACCAATAAAGTAAATTCGTATTCCTATATCTATTTAAATGGTTTAGCGGGTCTTGACTCGTGAGTATATAGGTCTTGACACGTACCTGTTATTAATACAAATGATATATTATGTACTCATAATAACAATTAGATTAAACCTATCAATGAACTTTTGGATTATGCATTTCATTAAAAGATAAACATAGAAACTTTAGATTAAAATATATTATTAAAACACGGAAGCTAAAAATTAGGGTTTGAACTTTTAGATTAAAATCTATCATTAAAACACAAAAACTGAGAAATTTGGTAAAATATATGAAATAAAAAGATGACTTACAATGTCACGATCTACGGGTGGGCAAACGAACCGAATATCGGGATGAATGCAACTTGAAATCTTTGAAATACCAAAAGGTTGAACTACGGTTGAAATTCGTTAGTATATTGTTGAGATATAATATATTGGCGACTTGTAAGTTTCATAACGCCGTCAAGCGCCAACTGAAAATTTGAAAACTGCGATTCCCTAATCCAAATCATGATCGGTTGTGGGTTTCCTCGTATTTATATAATTTTAATTTTATATTTGAGGTGTGAATGTGTGATAAAGCCCAACAAATGGGTCGTGAAGAGTCTACCCATGTGGGCATGTTACTTTTATAGTTTTGATTATTCAGGCAACAACAAAAAATCGGGTCTTACCCGTACCCAATTAACATAATTTTTAAAACCGATACCCAACTTGTATATAAAATACAAGGTCTACAAATGGCCGGGTCTGTCGGGTTTATAGGGTGAGACCCGTTTCTTGTTCACCCTTAAGTGGTGTCTATTCAATAAAGAATTGGTGAAGGGTATTCCATTTTAGAATTATGTGGATTGTCTAATGTTTTTTCTTTTGTCTTGAAGGCATCAATCTCCCTTCAGCCAAATCCAAGTTGAAATCACCAACACTGATAATTCTGAATCTAACTCAAGCACCCAAACAACTAATGGACAACATATGACTACAAGGTAATAAATTTCGATTGAGTTTTACTTTTGCTTCTTGAAGGTTTGGATTTCGCCAAATTCAAAGTCTGGTTCAAGTATCCTAATCGCTAATTATGTGTGTGTATAAAATATGAATAATCTGTTTTGATTGTAGGATAATTTGAAGTGTGTAATACTTTGTTTTTTCTCTTTCCAGGCCACATTATTTCTCAACTCCTAAAACAGCTACATATTTGTTTGGTCTTTGCACAACATTTTTTCTTATTTCGTTGAAGCTTACACGGGAAAGCCACACCATCAACCCCTTCATAACCATTTCTCTCGTTGCTTATGCCATGGCTTTTCTCCATCTCTTACTCTTGGCTTGGATACATAAGCGTTTAGACAACACAAACTCCTCTCGCCAAAACTTGTACCTTGGTTGTTACAAGATCCTAGAAATTGTTTATTACACCATGTGCTTTATTGCATTTGTTTCTGCTTCGATTGCGGTGCTAATAACCCTTCATCACACTCAAACTACCCATCCCCCTCCTCCTCACCCTCACCTTTACCCTCCTCCTCCCCCACCCCCTCACCCTCAATCTCACCTTCACCACCACTAGCTGGGCTGAGTATAGTGCTTTGCTAGCAAGTTCTTCTCCAGGCTGGCCTTATGTGTGTCTGTTTACCTTGCATGTAAGCTTTGTTGTGAACTCTTGTGGTAATTGTTGTGTGTTTAATCTATCGTGAGCTTGTATTGTAATTCATATACCTTATTGAGACTTTATATACTAAATATATTGAGTGATATGTAATTGTTTTTTTTTCTTTCCTTTTTGATATTACATTTGATGTAATATTCTTGAATATTCTTTTTGTCGCGAGGTTATACTTGATATTTTGGTGTTATTGTAACAGCCCAGACCCGTCGCAACCAAGATATTGTCCGCTTTGGCAGCCGGCATGCCCTCAGGCATCCGCCCTCACGGTTTTAAAACGCGTCTTGGTGGGGGAGGTATCCACACCCTTATAAAGGCATGCTTAGTTCCCCTCCCCACCAATGTGGGATGTTACAATCCTCCCCCCTTAGGGGACCAGCGTCCTCGCTGGCACACTGGCCGACGACCGGCTCTGATACCATCTGTAACAGCCCAGACCCGTCGCAACCAAGATATTGTCCGCTTTGGCAGCCGGCATGCCCTCAGGCATCCGCCCTCACGGTTTTAAAACGCGTCTTGGTGGGGGAGGTATCCACACCCTTATAAAGGCATGCTTAGTTCCCCTCCCCACCAATGTGGGATGTTACAGTTATAAATAGTGTACTCTAAACGTACGATGAACATTCGAGTCTTTGTAATTCAATGTTCAATAGAAATAATAATCGAAGCCTCAAAATGAGGAAATAAGTAAAATATGAAAATAGCAATATTAATAGAAGAAGAGGGTAAGAATGGTAATTAATGTTAGGGAGGTTCGGTCAATCTCATTGTGTGGCAAAGGAGGATATCAAATTTATCCCGTTATTGTTTATTTAAGTTTTAACTTAGAGGTTATTGTTTATTTAGTTTTTACTTAGAGATTGATTTATAGTCTAATTTAGTTTCCTTGTTTTAGTAACTGGGGTCAAGTAAATTGTGAGTCAAGTTTTGTAGCCTATACATAGAGGCATAGTTTTGAGATTTCATTCTATCAGTTTTTCATTATTCAAGATTAATAAAAGAGTATTCAAGATTAACAAATTGGTATCAGAACATACAAGAGCTTCGATCAAAGTTTGTTTCCCGATCTTGTACTCGTCGCGATCCAATTTGGATTAGTAACTGAAAGGCTGATCAGGGAAGTTGTGATCTGAAGTGTTGCAATCCAAATCAGGGTTAGGGACTGAAGGGTGGTCTTGGCTGAATTCCAAGTTGTACGGGGAATTAGAAGTTGAATCTGTTGGAAATCAAGCTTGACCCCATAAGCAAAATATTAGAAGCCTCCTAGACATTGTACATAAATAAATTTGATGTCACAAATTGCAAATATATGTTTATTATTTAGTTAGTTATCTGACGGTTAGGATAAGGGGAGGCGGTATGGTGGAGAGCCGGGCTCCATTTGGTTCACCATACCGCATCACGCGGTTCCCCTCCCTGGCTCCATCTTCACGGATTGGTGTGGTTCCTAGGAACCGTGGAGAGCCGGCCATGTTACCTTTTCTTTTTGACCGTTGGGAGCTTGAAATGGACATGTGGCTTCATCAAACCACCCACCACAACCATACCATGTGGTGTGTCTTGAAATGTTTTCCAAAACTAGCAATTTGAGTTGGCATCTTGTGATTGGGTGGTGGGCATGGCTTCACCAAGCCACCCTACCACCATACCCCCTCCCCTAAGGGTGGTTAGGGGTAGTTAACCACCAACCAACGTGTTAGTTATATGGTAGTTATTATCCGCCAAATGGGGGTATAAATACCTTGTCATTTGACATTTTATGTATTGTGAAGTTTCTGCATATTCTCGTGTTTTCTCTTTACGTAAACATTGGCAATCGATGAAGAGGATTTTAGTGAGCCATTAGTGTTTGGTCTGATTTATAACATGGTATCAGAGGCATCTTCTAGACCTGTGAAAGAAAGAATACCGGCAAGGAGTGTAGGAGGAATGGAGCATGCGTTGGAACAGAACTGTGTGTTCGTTGGCAACGCTACGAAGGGACTGCTCGAACCAGAAAGTGAAAGTAGGCCAAAGAAACTGGTGATACGTTCAAGCAATCTCTAACCAGATCGGAGGTTTGATGATCGGTGGATCAGGGGTTACAGGCGAGTTCGAGAAATCCAGGAGGATACGTAAGAATTGGAGTATAAAAGAATGGTTGTCAAACACAGTGCATGCATAAAGATTTGAAGCCACTATTAAGAGGCTGTGTGATGATCAACTAGTCCAGGAAACAAACATCTCAAGCGATGGGGAAGATTTGATTGTCAATAATCTAAATGAATTTAGCGTCATACCATACATGTATCTTCCGCCCAAATCCCGTTTTAAACGAAAGTATGCAAACAACATGAAGTGCTCTTACTACAAGGAAGGCAGACACAATAAGAAAGTTTGCCATCTTCGAATAAGGGACTCGTAATTTTTACTTGAAGGAACTGATTTTCAAAACTGGAATGATATCTGGTACATGAGTTTAATCAAGAAAAACCATGTTACCGTGTCGAAGAAAATGTTCATCAGATTGTAGAAAAGCCCCGAGATAGAGAAGAGAACAATTGAAGGAAAGAAACTTTACATGAAAGGAATGGGTTGTTTGGAAGTAAACTTAAGGAGATGATGTATTTGTGATTGATAACGTCCTGTTTGCCCCGTCTTTTGACTAGAAAAATATTGAGTGTTGAGCAACTGTGTAAGCAAAGGTTTCTTCCTAATCATATTCAAGTGTTACTTGGAAAAGGAACTTGAAGATGATAGGGAAGAAACCTCAGCCAGAGAATAGTTTGGGTGAACAAATGGAACACGAAAGTTTGGAAGCTTACCACTTTGAGGCTCTGGATGAAGAAATTACTAGAAACCTGTGAGGTTTAGAAGCAGGAAAAGGAAAAGAAGTCCCCCCCCCCCCTTTCAAACCGTGTGTGAGCAGTTTAAACGAATGCATGGTGTTCGTGGATTTATTAATGATTATGTGCATTAGGGGTGAATGTAGCAGTAGCAAAGAAGCGTGAATGTAGCAGTAGCAAAGAAGCGTGAATGAAACGCATGATGGAATTTAAGTACAATGACTTCAAGAATAAAGAAAATAGGAGAGAAAGGGGTGAATGTAGCAGTAGCAAAGAAGCGTGAATGAAACGCATGCATGATGAAGTGCAGAATGAATGGAAGCCATGGAAGAAGAAGGTATCAGCGATAAGAGACTGACATGTTGGGTGCGGACTTGCCAAGTGAAGAAAACTGAAGTGTGAATCAAGTTTGAGGGGGAGAATGTTGGAAATCAAACTTGACATGTTAAGCAAAATATTAGAAGCCTACTATACATTGTACATAAATAAGTTTTATGTCACAAATTGTAATTATATGTTCATTATTTAGTTTTTTTTTTAACAGCCAATAAACAAAGAGTTGTCCAGTTACTCCATATGGGATGACCCAATGGTAAAAGGTCACCGCCAGCTGGCCCAACACAGTCGCACAGAGCTTTTAAGCACACCCAATTTATCTTCAGTTCCAGGGAAAACCTACCCGCCCGAAGGCCCACTGGTGGTAAAACTCGGTCGCTCTCGGGATCGAACCAGAGAGACAATAAGATCCCGGTCTTTCTTCATTGAGCCCCCATGCCTCAGAACAATATTGTTGGAAGCAATGATAGAACCTGAATCACTTGGACATAAGGTGATCACCTTAACCACTCCAACAACATGTCATTGGCTCATTATTTAGTTAGTTATCCGACAGATAGGATAAGGTTGGTTAGGGGTAGTTAACCACCACCAATATGTCAGTTATATGGCTATTATTACCCGCCAAATGGGTGTATAAATACGTACCGTATAATTTGACATTTATGTATTGCAAATTTTCTGCATATTCTCTTGCCGTCTCTCTGCGTAAACTTACACTTGCATACACACACTTTGGCAAATATTGGCAATGGATGAAGAGGATTTTAGTGTACACGTCAGTGTTTGGTCTGATTTGTAACAGAATCAGTCAAGTCCTCGTGCATGAAAGGATTAGGGCAATATGGTAACATGCTCTTAATACTACTATATATGCCAAGATCTGGACCAATTAAAAGCCTCTACACCCAATTATGAGGTAATATGCGTAATGCGTGGCAGCTTATCGAATTTAAATGTTTTATCTGATTTATAACATAATTATTGACTTTAGCTATGATAAAGGATCTCATTATGAGGTGTATAAAATAAGCATTTAAAATCTGATTGAAACCCACGAGCTAAAGGCTCTTGGCTTAATAGAGTATGGATAGATCGACTGGTAATTGTGGGAATTATGAAACATACGTAGGGATGTTATGTATAGTGGTTGGGTTCCATGGATTTAATTAACTTTTATGATTTGGAGTTTTCAAATTAATTGGTGATTTGTTGCCATTTATGTATAGCGGTTGGATGTATAATGTATATATGTTGCGAGTTCTGATTTTATGATTCATTCACATCGTTGGATGTTAAAGAAGGCATCATTTTGGTAATCGGTTAACATTTCATTGGAAGTTCAAGATTAATTCCTCCTATATAGTAGTGAAGGAATGTTGAATTCCTTTGTCGGTGGAATTCTTTCTGATTTCAACCATCATATGCTAATCAAACCTTTTAGATGGAATACATTCCAATTTCAATTTTGATCCTATGAATTCCACTAAAACTTTTTAGAAAAGAGCACCAATACATCATGTTTTTGAGGATTTTGGATTCAACCGTAAAGAACATTCAGATACTTCTAAAGTCGTGATTACCACTTTTATATCAAAATATTTTGATATATGGGAGGAGCATCCCAGATAACTGCGATTTCGAATTTTGAACTAATTCCATGTTTGGTCCTTCCGGGTTTTAATAAATGCATTTTCAAAGAAAAATTAAAATTTAATTATTCGACCACAACTAGGTTCTCTACCCTTTCGACTCCGCTAGAACCCGCCGCCCTTGGACCCTGCTTCTCCCAGGGGCGCTGACTTGGACTCCCGCCAAGAGGGCACCGCCCTCTTGAATCCCCCGTTAGTCTCGATGAACTTCAAACAAACGTTCACTCTTGTTTGAAGGTCATACGAAATCTCAAATTACAGTATAGTATCAAACACATTACATATAGTACGTAGTGATGCCCCTTAGTATTTATCTAGACAATTAGTTGAGGGAAGGTCCGGTCGTCTTAACACATCACCTCAAGTTAAGTAGAGAAAGAGTTTAGGGTATTTGTTTTTAATTATATAATTCGATCAACATAAATACTTCAAATGTGTAAGCTAGGCTCCTGTCATCTTCTTCCAAAAAGAATCATATATATATAGTTGGTGGAGAATACTTACTTACTTCCTTCTTTTCTAACAAAACTCACTGTTTTAAAATATATATGTATGGAAAACGTATATAATTAAGTAGTGCAGTGTACGTAGGAGTTGATTGGTATATACGTACCTAAATCACAATGAAGAAGCTAGACTTCGGGATGTACCCTTGGCGGCAATGAGAAGGAACCAGAGAGTGAAATGGGGGCACAATTAAGTCTCCGGCGAAGGGTCAACAGGGCGGTCTTGAAGGTGAATTAAGCTGGGTCACAAGTCTCCGGCGAGATCTCCGAAATTCCTGCGAAGTGCTCTATTTCTTTTTTTCCGTTGCAGATTTGAATGACAATATTATCATGTGCATGTATCGCTGCACGTTCATAGTTGCGTACGTTGCTACATGAAGATTCGGGGAAATAAAAGAGCACGTGAGCTGCTCATCACAAAGACCAATCAATTTATTTTAGTATATTCTCTTTGCAGATTTATTTATTTAATTCAAATTTGTTTAGAGTTTTGACTATTACTTAGGTTACGTTAAGCAGAGTCATGTAGCTTGGCCTCCTATACTTACACCTACGGGTGTACGTTTCGGTTCGGTTCGGTTCGGTTTTTTACCCCAATCAAAACCGAAACCGAAACCGAAATTATTTTCGCTTTTTAAATTTTGAAAACCGAATGGTTTCAGTTTTTTCAGTTTTGGTTTTTCGGTTTTTACCCTTGGTTCAGTTCGGTTCGGTTTTCGGTTTATAACCGAAAATTCAAATCAACTAAAAAACCAAAAGTTCAAACATATAAATTCCTTGGGCCGTTCGTATAAAAAACATCCGTTTTTTTAATGATTAATGGTTGAACCAAGGTTACGCTGTTGGAGAACGCAGTGGGAGATTACCTTTAAATTTGGAATCAAACATCCGTATTAAATTTGAACCACTATTTTGATGGTACTGCTAATGGTTGATTAATGATATCATTATTATCGTTATTTTTAATGACCATATAGTTCTTAGTTGTGAATGAATCTCTATTGAGAACTTTTTTCTTCTTCATTTACATGAGCTAGTTGCCGACCACTTAGTCTGCAAGAGGAAAAAGAAGCACGATACGAAAGTTAAAGAGAATGAGAATTGTTGGAGGAGAAACTAGCAATTAAAGTTAAATAAACTATAAAAAAATATTCGTTCGGTTCGGTTCGGTTTTTTCATCACCCAAAACCGAAACCGAACCATAAGTTTAGGTTTGATTTTTTTCGATTATTAGTTCGGTTCGGTTTTTACGGATTCAGTTTGGTTTTATTTGTTTTTTGCTCACCCCTACTTATATCCCTCCTCTAAATCTACACTCTTTTATGGGGTGTAATATCCTTTATGAGGCTGTAAAGCACATCAACCGAGTTGTCATGGAATGTATGTAGGACATCCACATGTTTATAGGGCTTATACCACCGTAATGCCTTCTTCTTTTTTTTTAATTTTTTTTACTTATTAAAGTAAGTTAATACACTAATTACACTTAATTCCAACGGTTTTACTTTATATTTTTTAGTTTTTTTTAATTTCCAAATGTATTGTGTTAAACATTTAAACCTAAATAATTATACAAAAACATAGTATTATTAAACATAAATACATTTATTAAACATAATATTAATTTTAAACCTAATTAATTATACATAATATTTAAAGTTAATATTAAACATAATATTTAAACTTAATTAATTATACAAAAACAACAAATACTACTTAGTTAATTTATTAAACAACACTACAAATATCACTAATTTAATTAAACATAGTTACTAAAAATTAATTCTCACACAAACAATCAGAATCAGAATCGTAATTGGAATCAGATTCAAATCATATTTAATAATTATTTTTTAGTATTTGTTTAGCGGGCATTTAGCGACCAAATCTCAAACACAACTTGAGATTGAGTCATGATTGTACACGAGAACCAAACATCTTTGCTTAACAATTTTTTATTTATAATTATATAAAATTATGTAGCTAAAGCCTCTTCATTTTTATTTATATCTATAAACATTCACCAAGGTTAATTTTTTATTTTGGGGCTTTTACATATATCCCCCTACTAACTCATTTTATTACATATATACCCAAGCATAAACTTTAATTACATATATCCCCTTCTTAAAACATACATATTACATATTTATCCAATTCATTTAAAATAACTTATTAAATGACTATTATACCCTTATTAAAATTTACATATTTTCCCCACCTAATATTATCAATTACATATCCGTCAAAGTACATATACAACCCTCTATATTATATATTATATATCTTATAAAAGTAACTTATTATTCTAAAAAAGAAAAGATAAATGCTCGCCACCACCAACCGTTTGTCCAAACTCCAAACCTTGAAGGCTTGAACCATCCTTCTGACCAACAAAAATTCCATGTCTATGATAAAAAAAACATTATTCATATATAATGAATTAACAACCATTAATTTGCTTGCAAGAAAAAGATCCAAACTATCTTTCAATTGCAGATGAGAAGAAAACCGAGTAAAATATCAACCCTCCCACCGCACCTCCGCCGTGCATTCGTCATTGAATCTTTTCGGAGATCTCAATTCCAGTGTTAATCGAGGGTTGTTTATGTTGAAGTGGTGAAGATGTCAGCAGTGACCGGAACTTAGATCGGAAGTGGACAGAGCACCGTTCGATTTGCTATCACGAGTTATTTGGAAAAATACCTTGTTTTCGTCTTGAATAAGCTTATCGGAAACAAACACAGGATCCCCAAATTAATCATCAATTCATCGTCAATTAATCATAACATTTGGGAAAAAAAACCCCACATTGTTGGTTTTCCTCGAAAAGCACAGGCCCATGTTTCTTCTCCTCAAACAATCAAAGAAACCCTCAAAAATTCATTATAATATGTACATATAATTAATCAACGGACCTTAAATTCATGATGTGGGTCTGAAGAGGGTGAGCCTCTAGTTCGAATCTGTGTATCTTTCAATTTTCGGTTTCTGCTCGTCTCCTTGATGAGCGAAGGTTACTGGTTTGATTGGGCTGCTCTTCGTTCGTCGGATATTGCAAAGGCAGATGAAAGAAGGTTGCAGTGAACGATGGTCGATGTGCTATGATGAACGTTTGGTTTGTTGATGTAATTTGTATTTTTGTTTTTTTTTTTTAATTATAAGGACAATAAGGTAATTTTATCTCTAAATGGGGATATATGTAATTAAATGTTTAGGTTGGGTATATATGTAATTTAAATGCTTACCAAGGGGATATATGTAAATCTTCCTTTTATTTTACACTCATATCCAACGTGACAACCGATTGGATGAGTCTCTTTCTGGGATGGGTTTGACTGAACCATATCTAGCCACAAAGCGCATATTGTTAAGATTGAAATGGTTTAAAAAAAAAGTGTTGTTCGGAGCAAAATAAAATCTAATTCAATTTTAGCGATGTGCGCAAAATTATGTACATGAAATTTGTTTATCAATAAAAGATGTAAACTAATAAAAAAATAATTATAATAAAATTATAGTAATTATTTAGTAATAATAAAGAATATTTTAATACTTATAAAAAATATAAACTAAAAAAAATACTTACAATAAAAGCTAATAATAATATTATTAAATAATAATACTTATAAAACAATACTTATAATAAAAAATAATAATAATAATAATATCATTAAATAATAATACTTGTAATAATTAATTAGTATATTAATAATAAGAGTAATAGAAAAACTATAAAAAAAAATTTCATACGGGACATATGGTCCCTTACGCCCCCGTAAAGAGGTGTAGAATTAAACAACGTACGGTGGTTGATCGGTCTTGTGTCAGTTTTTAGTTTCTTTGCGTTACGGATGCGTAAATAGCCTTATGACCCGCAATTGGATGTTAAATTAGATATTTAGGGTGTAGATATAGAATCACCATAAAAGTATCTAGTCATAAAGCATCATTTTATGATTACACAATTATTGTTTTGTATTTTTATTTTCTTATTATATAAATATACAAAGAGAATTGGTGGTGAATAGGAGAGTATTTTCTTCTTATGAAATGGCCACAGCTTTATTTCTCATTGACAATTTTAGTCCCTCTGCTATTCTACGTGTCACTTATTCGCTTGGCATGTGAATTTAGGAAAGCAGCTGTCGTCTTCTGTTTACAGCTGTCCTCAAAACCTGGTTCTCATCTGTCTCTCTCATCACAAAACCAAGTGCTCATCTAGAATCTAAAAACTACACTTCTCTTCTCCTCTGCTCTTTGAGCTTTACCCATAACGATGTTTCTTTCCCTCTCTAGAATACTCTCTTTGAGAGAGACCGCCATAGCTGAAGCTTATTTTGTTAGTATCTTTGTCGTTGCTCCGGACACGTAGAAGCGACGATACAGTTGCTCCGGTCACGTTGCAGCAGTGACGTTTTTCTTCCTCTTCTGTCAGAGATTTTGTCGATTTAGTGTTTGCTTTTGGTTACCCAAGAACCTTCGTCACGCTCAGTCAGTTGAGGACCACTACAATTCATGGGAGGGGGTATATGTAAATATAACTAGTGTCTTAAAATGGTTCTCAAAAGTTCTCTCAACTAATTAGTTCTCAAATGATCCTCTCCCTATATATATATATATATATATATATATATATATATATATATATATATATATATATATATATATATATATTGTTGGATATTATGTGTCCTGACCCGACAAATCTTGAACCCGGCCCGGTTACGACCCGTAAGAGTTACACCCGGTGCAGTGAACTCTAAACCCGCTTACTCATTAACCGGTAAAAGAAACGGAAGCGTTTGATTATATATATTATTTATAATAGTTATAAATAATTAATAATAAATAATATTATTATTACCGGCTTAATAATAAAGGGTGAACGATATTTAAATAAAAGTGGTTTATTTAAATTCACGGTCGAGTTATACGTTAGTGAAATATTTAATAACGTTAACTCGCGTATAAGATGGGCTTTATATTCGAGAGGGGCCCGACGCGAATTAATGATCATCTAATAAATATTAGATGATTAGGAGATTAACCCTAATCACCTAACGATTCTCGACGGCAACAAAAGAAAGGAGAAAAATTCTCCTTTTTCTTTTGACTCTCGAAGTCCCAAAAGAGAGAAAACGGCAGCCGCCGTTTTTGATGCTGATCGTCGCCACCACTCGTCCTGTGGCCATCTTCGCACCACCATAACTTGGTGGTGGTTGTTAGATAGGGTGTTCCGTCAGTCAACCCCCATAGACCATCTTACGGTCTACAGATCGTCGCCTCGTACGTCCAGATCCGCTGCTCGGTTCGCCGCCGCAAAACTGCCGATCACCACCGTGAAACTCG
The DNA here is from genome assembly GCA_039602395.1 of Deinandra increscens subsp. villosa. Taxonomy (NCBI): domain Eukaryota; kingdom Viridiplantae; phylum Streptophyta; class Magnoliopsida; order Asterales; family Asteraceae; genus Deinandra; species Deinandra increscens. The sequence continues at coordinate 96,079,742 of JBCNJP010000025.1, forward strand.
AAGTCGCCGCCGCCGCCGTTTGCCGTCGTCACCGTCGTCACCCACCACCACCACCGCGGATTGCACGCCGTCACATGACCGTCGCCCGTCGACGTGAGTCTGACGCTTTTCGTCGTGCGCCGTCTCTGGTTGCAATCAGATCTGAATCTGATTGATCTCGTAGTCTCGCGAGACGGGACGTCTGTCAAGACGTACTCTCGCGATGCGTAATGACCACGGGTCATAAACGCCGTCCCGTAGCGGTACGCAACACCGGACCACGAAAATAATCGCGATACGCGACAACCGTCTGAGACCGAAAGTGGTTCGTTCCGTTTCAACCTAGCGCTTCGTTCGTTGAAACTCGGTGTCTCGAACGTTTGTTCAACACCGCCAAGGTATATCTAAACTCACTATTAGTTTAGATTATTCATTTATTTATTTCTGTGTTTGCGTGTTCGGTAATCGGATCCTGTTACGTACTGGTATTTGTGTTAATTGATTAAATAGTTTTTAATATATATAATTTGTTATATATGTATATATATATTTATATATATATATAGGGTTAGGTTCAAATGAGAACTTTTTGTTTTGAGAACTTTTGAGAACTAAATCTCAACCACAAATTTCAGGGGCGATCACTACAATTCATGAGAGGGGGGATACATGTAAAATATACTTGTGGCTCAAATTAGTTCTTTTTAGTTTTCAAATCAAATTGGTTCTCAAATGACTCCTCTCCCTATATATATATATATAATCTTATTCCGCTGCGTTACATAATTAATCATAAATTAATTCGGTAAACTCTTTTATAAACTTTTAATCTATCGGTCACGTAATTTTTAAATATGTCACCGGACGACCCGAATACCACTGTCAAATCCCAACATATATATATATATATATATATATATATATATATATATATATATATATATATGGTTAGGTTCGAATGAGAACTTTTTCTTTTGAGAACTTTTGAGAACCAATTTGGGCCACTAATTTTCAAGGGGGGAGCATTCAAATTCATGGGGGGGTTTTCCATATATATAAACTAGTGGTTAAGATTAGTTCTTTTTAGTTCTCAAACCAAATTAGTCTCAAATGATCCTCTCCCTATATATATATATATATATATATATATATATATATATATATATATATATATGGAGATGATCATTTGAGAACCAATTTAATTTGAGAACTAAAAAGAACTAATTTGAGCCACAAGTTTATTTATATGTATCCCCCCTCCCATGAATTGTAGTGCCCCCCCCCCCCCCCTGAAATTTGTGGTTGAGATTTAGTTCTCAAAAGTTCTCAAAATAAAAAGTTCTCATTTGAACCTAACCCTATATATATATATATATATATATATATATATATATATATATATAGTGAAAAGTTCATTGTAGACACCCCCATAAGTGTAGACAGGTAGACACCCTTTTTCACCATTAGATCTCTTGATCTAATGGTTGTGATTAATTAATGCAAATTGAGGTTGAATAGGAAGCTTTTGGTTTCTCAGAGTTTGACCACACAACTTTGTGGTTTTGACACTTTATACCCTTTGACACATAATATCAACAACCAAGTAGGTGACACGTTTAATGATAAATGTTTCTGTCTTATTGGATATCTGAGGCGGTGGGCGATGAGTCTTCATCACTCTCCCTTTGTCTTTCCACGCGTCCTTTGCGTTCTTATTCACACGAGACTCTTTCTGCAATTTCAATTGGGGAAATACGAGATCGGAAGAACTCTCGGTGAAGGCAATTTCGGAATAGTTAAATTCGCTAGAGATATCCAAACTGGACATCCGTTTGCCGTCAAAATCCTTGAAAAAACAAGGATCAAAAACCTCAATTTCACAGATCAGGTATGATTTGATTTTCGCAACTGTCACATCTTCTTCTTCTTCTTCTTCTTCTTCAATCGATCTGCGTCTGATTTTGATTATGTTGTAAACTTCAATCGCTTGATTTCGTTGTTTGATTTTGTTGCTTGCATGTGTGTAATCTTAATCTAGGGTTCAATTGAATTTCAGTTTCCTGTATAAGCAAGCTCTGATTACGTGTGTTCTGATGTGTTGTTGCAGATAAAGAGGGAAATTGCTACATTGAAGATCCTCTTTAGTTTACTATAATTTCATTAAATAATTTTTTTTTTTATAATTTCATTAAAAGAACAATCTTAAAGTAAAAAAAAAAACTAGATTATATGTTTGTCTAATTCTTTCATTCATGAGTATTCCCATTGCTCGTTTTGCTCCCTCCTCTTTTAGGAGCATTTTGCTTAGTCGCTTTAAATACTTATCCATTTAACGTGCCTTTGCGAGTTTCGATTGTTGCTCCCTCACCGAGAGTAACTGGTCGAGTTTATGTTAATCTTGTTGAATCCTTTGTCAGACTAAACATTGTGTTAAAGCAGTTTATTGAATATATGTGTCGATTTGACCCCCCCCCCCCCCCCCAAATTGCCACAGATATCCTTTGAAAAGTTAGCACTTGAAGTTCATTTCTGATCATTTTCCCGATATCAAGTCATTCGACAAGTATGTGTCCGACCTCCCCATTTGCTCATAGAACTTTGCTCGAACCTTGTTCCGAAATATTAATTTATCATGATTGTTTGTTAAAAAAAATAGTAAACTTTAATATAAACTTATAAAAAAATTAAAGAAAATTACCCGTAACAAGGTCCTCTAATACGTCTAGCCAAGCACGGGCTAACGTGACCTCCTTGTCAGAGTTCCAAAGTTGAACATTCTTATCTTTGGACGCAAATAAGTTTTTAATGTTTTACCAAATTGTCAATTAAAGAATAGAAACTAAATTTAACTTAAGTCGGCATTTTGTGCCAATGATCCCTTGTCCTAGTAGTCAAGGGGGGAGGTGGTAAGGATTTATTTTACCTGGAGATCATGGGTTCAATCCCTAACAATGGTGTTTCGGGTGTAATTTATGAGTAATTTAAGATGTGTGTTAGCCGTTAAAAAAAAGTCAGCACTTTGTATAGTATTTAAAAAACACTATAATAATTAGAAAACGTTAAATAATACGAACTAGAGTTAAGTATCATTTTTGTTCATCTTGTTTTGGTCATAATTATCATTTTAATCCAATTTTGTTTTTTTTCATTGGGTCAATTTCATATATACCCCTATAAACTTGAAAAATATCATATATGGATTTTAATAATACAAGTTTTACCTAATTGGCCAATAATAATACGAGTTTCAAAATTTCCTCACAATAATACCAGTTTTATATGTATTGGATTATAATGATACACCGTTAGTTTTCTACTAACGGTGTTAGTATGTTGTATACGTGACGGATGACGTGGACTCTTTTCTCTCCTACGTGGCAACAGACAAACACCGCCACGTATGCAAATTGACTAACACCGTTAGTTGAAAACTAACGGTGTATCATTATAATCCAATACATATAAAACTGGTATTATTGTGAGAAAATTTTAAAACTCGTATTATTATTGGCCAATTAGGTAAAACTTGTATTATTAAAATCTATTTTTCCTTTTTTATTTGGTTTCCAACTTTTAGTCATTTCAATGCAAGTGACTAATGTCATTTTTTATATATTTTTTTTCTGTTAAGCTCTATGGCAATAAAAAAGGACTAGTTATGTTTAGTATGATTGGACGGATAGTTTTCTATAACTTGAATGTAATAAAGAAGTTAATAAATATATAAATAAATTAAAACCTTAAGCCAAAAGAAACCCATGTGAAAAAAAAATTCACACGGACAAAAATGACGTGTATTGAGAAATTAAATTGAAATAATAATTTTTACCTAAACACATGGACGAAAATAGCAGTTAACTCTACTAGCTGAACAAACATACTTACATAAATATAAAATAAACAAACTCACAATTACTTCAACTCTAAATCAAATACTTTTTTTATTTTTGACCATATACTTTGTGCTAAAACTCTACAACTTACCAAAACTTTAAAGGCAAATATCAATTAAAATTCATGTCATTTGTGTTTTTTCTCATAAAAGTTCTTTAACAACATTTGCGTGTAAAAAACCATCATACTTTCACTTTTTACTCACAAAAGTCCCCCAACATATTTGTACATACTTTGTAAGGATGTAAATCAGGCAAGTCACTCGTAAGAGACAAGATATTGGCTTGCTAAAAGCAAAAACCAAACAGAACTTGAGCCTAAAAGTAAACATGTTTAACAAACGAGCAAGAATCCGACCGACTAATAGACTGGTGAGCTTCACTTATCAAGCTTCAATATACTCATGAGCTTAAATGAGTATATTATTTATATAATAATCCCTGTTCTCCATTTTATATTAATCTAGCTTTTTTAAAAATACATAAAAAAAGTTGAGGAACTTTTATGATAAAGAAAAGAAAGTATGTTGATTTTCAATGTACAAAATATTATTTACAGAACATTATTAGAAAAATAAAAAGGTATTAGTCCAAACCTTATTCAATTCTCCTCAATTGAAGGCATAGCTCGTTTAGTTTTGTCCCTCCCGATAAGGCAAGGCGTTTTAAAATCGGGCAACGTTTAATCGGTTGAGATCCGAGTAACAATATGCATCTGAACCACTAGTCGTGTTGTGCCCATGTTGCCATGGGCCCATGTTCTTAGGGCATATGGTATGGTGCAATTTCCACGGCGTGGTGAGCTTTAACGCCACTTCCACGGCGTGTTTAACCACCCCCCTTCCGCGTTATTCGGTGCCGTGAAGAAGATGCGTGGAGAAGTCCACGGCGTGAAATGGAGAGGGTGTTGGGCTTGCTCCAATCAAATTGTTCCACATATTTTTTTTTTGTTTTTTTGTTTTGTTTAAACCAATATAAATAACTCACCATCACACCACACCATCACACCACGTATACCACACTTGGTGTTATCAAACGGTGTTATCCAGTCATCGCCTACGTGGCATGATAACACCAAGTTATCACACCAAGTATACCTCATGCCCTTAGAGTATGAAAGTAATATAATCCATTAAAAGTTTAAAACCTCTCCATGTCATGAAAGGGATCCATAACTCCGTCTATTTTTGAGTTTTGAGAGTTGTATAGACCGATTTTCCACACTTTTAGACAACTAGGTTTGTCCAAAGTAGGATGTCGCCCATGGCATTAAGTTGGATAGACGACATGGATTGCGTTTGCATTTTGTAGTTCCAAAGTTCAGGCAGTCACATTTGCAGTACTAGTACTGTTGGATCAGGTTGAAGTTTGGGTCGCATTGCAGTGACAGCAAAGACGAAATCCGAAATGGGCTGCCGCTTGTTAGGGTTGTGGGGTCCCTTTTTTCAGAAGTATGAAGAGTGTTTTTGAGGTAATTGGAGAGACTGAGTTACGTTTTATAAAGGTGTAATGTATATATGGGAAATACTTTTTTATTCGACAAAAACATTAACAGACTCACTATTGAAGAGCATTCTCAAAGCAAATGTAAACAAAATGATAAGCTTAAAACTTGCCTTTTTGATACAAGATGGGGAAAATGTAAATCTTCCAAAAAGACAACATAAGATTTCCTCCATAGTTCAACAAAATCCTCAAAAACAAAATCAAAAAGATTATAATAGTTAAGCTGATGTTTCCTTCTTCAACTTTGCAAGCTCTTGCTTTACAACTCCAGCCTTCTGCAATATCACAAATTTGCAACAAAGGCACCAATGAGTACACTTATTAAACAACATCATACCAATCTATAGAGCTAGAATTTGAAGATTCTGTTTGTTACCTTGATCTTAGCCAGCATGATCTTGAATCTATCAAAGTCGTTAAGTGATGCTCTCTTCTTCTGCACAATAAGCTTTCTTCCCCAAGAACTGCTCTCCCACTTGTTCTTCACATCTGCAAATAACCAAAACTTCAACTGAGATAACAAGCCTCCGGAGCATAAAGTATATAATTTAACAAAAGCCCAAAACCTACCAGCGGCATCTAAAGCAGCAATCAGAGTTTTCTTATTTGGGACTCTTTTAATGTCAATCTTGATGTCTGTGAGTGTGAGCCTTTTAAAGTTCATCTGGCCCCTCACCATGTCAGGTGCATCAACTAGAGCCTGCCAATATAACATATTTATTCTTAATTGAATGGTCAATTAAAGGTTAAGGGTATATAATCTTGTAAGTGGTCAGATGTATCCCGCATTTGTAAATCATTTTTGAGTAAGAGCACTCAATTATAAGATTTTAAGGTTTAGATATTTTTTTCTCTTGCATACCCCCAACTAATTACTAATTTTCAAATCTAACATCAATAATTTAAATTTGTTTTGATTGAACTTGAAGTACATGATACTTTGTTTAAGAGATGTTCATATATTCTGAATATACCGATGATATTTGTTTTTACTTTTTTCTTTATCATGACACATCCTAAAAAAGATGCATATTTGCTTTGTTTGAATCTACCACTTTTGGGACTCATTTTGTTGAAGCTTACACATAAAACACACATTTTTTCCATCAACTGTACCTATATAATTATCTACGTTGTTGCTTATGCAATGGCTTTTCTAGATCCTTGTATCTTGTCTTGGATATATGAGTGTTTACATAACCAAAACTTGTACATTTGATACCAAACGATCCTAAAAGATGTTTATTCTAGCTTTTAAGCTCAACTAGATTACAAAATTTAACAATCGGAGATCTAGAAAAGCCATGAAATAAGCAAAACCAGAGATAATTATATAGGGACAATTAGAGGGAAAATGAGACTTTTATGCTCAACTTTAACAAAACAAGGCTAAAAATACTAGGTACACACAAATAAAATATACAACTTTTTAGGATGTGACCTAATGAAAAAAAACAAATATATATCATCAATGTGTATATTTTCAAACTAAAATTCAATCTATTTTGATGAATTCGAAGTGCAAATAAACTGGAACAACCTAAATTTCAATCTGTTTCAAAACCAAATCACATTTGCAAACGAATCAACACCTATGACATTTTGACTAATCGAGCCTCTTTGAGATGAGGATTAAAAGCAACAATTTGGGGCGAGCAGTGAGTGCATATAACGGAATCAACTATCAAATCAGGCTAAATGACCGAATTCATATTAAGACAATCTAGAGAGAATATAGATACCCTGTTTTGATCGATGACATCAACGATGACTACGAGCTTTCCGTAATCCTTTCCGTAGTTGACAAGGGCGATTCTTCCGATCTCGACGTACCTCTTGAACGGCTACAAAAATCAAAGTTACATGCAAGTTTGATGAGATACAGCCTACAAATTTCGTTTAGAAATATGAAAATTAGGTTTTTGTTTTTACCATTTTCGGATTCCTGGATGTGGAGCGCCGAGAAGAAAGGTCGGACAAGTAGTGATAAAAGATAGCGAAAGTTAGGGTTTTCAACACGGGAGCTGGGCTTTTCATAATAGTAAGAGGAATAAGTTGGGCCGGGCTTTTAATTTGAATTTCAATATGGGCCGTTTTAAGTTCATGTTGTAAAGCCTTGTCCTTTATCTGAGCTTGCATTCTTGCAATGGTTTCATTATCGAGTATTAATTGGCTTCTCGGTGAATGGTGATCAGTGTCGATTGTGGTTTTTGTGTTGTTTATTCCACTTCTCAAATTCATCGTAGGGTCGCAACATTGATTCCACCAAAATATCAAATCATCAGACTTAAACCTTGTCTACACGGGTGGCACTTATGGTTATCAGATTATACAAGACCCAAACCAAATAACATAACATATATATATATATATAATTTATTTATTTTTTAAGATTGAGACCTTAGGGGAAAGATCTATAGAAAACCAATAATTATCCAGAAAACCAAAAAACCAACCTTTTTTTCTCTATAACTTCTTTATATATTAATATTTTTTAAAAATAATTTCACCAAAAATTCTATAATTTTATTAGCTTTATTTATGGGAAAAAAAAATTTAAAAAATAAAAAGTTTAGTGATTTTTTATTATTGCATCATGCAATAGTACCAATAGTATTGCATAATGCATTATAATTAAAACTACTTAAAAACAAGAGACTTAACTTAAATATGAATGTGGTTTATGCGAATAATGTAAAAAACAAAGAATTGACATTCATAAACCAATTTTATATTATTGTTGCATAGTGCAATATTAATTTCAAGCTAAAATTCGAATTTTATTTTATTTTAAAAAAAAAACTCGAAAACGTTTTTAAAGTTTTTTTCTTTTTCCAATATTCTTAAAATCATGAAAGAAACATATAAAAAAAGTTTAAAAAAAAATAATTTTTTTCCTTGGTTTTTTGGTTTTTTATAAAATATTGGTTTTCTATAGAACCCAACCCTAGAGACCCTAATAAAATTTAAAATTGAAGTAGAGGCCCAATATCGTACGTTTATTTGAATTACCCTTGACTCCTTGAGCAACATCTATATTGTATTAGCTACATAATTACATATATGATACATGTGTTATAAATGCTAGTATGGTATTCCTTCAAATAGGATGTTATACTCATGTTTGTATGTGTTTATGATTGTGTATGTAAAAGTATGTCAGAAAACATATGAATCTGTGGGGTAAGCACAAATAAATCATTTTAATTATAATTAACACCTCCTCAAATTGGAGTGTAAACCCTCAATATATACAATTCCAAAATATATAAGAAAATATATAAATGTGTAATTATAATGGAGCGTAAACCACATAAATCCCATATATACACTGTACACATGCAAATGGTAAACCCTAGAAACCGTAAAGAAACCTATACGAAAAGAAGCTTGTTGCTAAGATAAAAGAGAACCGCTAAAACAGCTAAACCTTTTTTAACTCACATGTTATAGATACATTCATATTTGAAAATAAAATAAAAAATGTTCTTTTTGAGCGGTAATGCTTGTTTAGACAACATATAGCCAACTTAAAAAGTACTCAAAGCTCAAAAGAGAGGCATTGTGCGAAAATCAAGATCAAATACATAATTCATAAGGGTTTTGTCTAAAACTATAAAAACGCCCGTCTAGTAAGAAAATAAACAATGTACAGGATTTATTTTCTTGTATTGAATTTGTATTTTTTTGTACTAGATTTATTTTTTGTATTGAATCTGTACTATTTTGAACTGGATTTATTTTTTTTATTGTTTTGTACTGGATTTGTGTTTTTACAGTTTTTAGGCCGAACATTGTTTTTATTTGATCATGTCTCATAGTTCATAATAAGGCGGTCAGTTTCTATACCTTTCATCTAATTTAAGGAATGGAAAACTGGTTAACGGTGGTTTCCTATTCGATCTGATCTTTGTCTCACTCTCTACGTGTATGTATATCACTAAACTTGTATAGTGTTGGGTTCAAATTAGAACCACCATATATTTAAGGGGCCATTTGGGGTTTAGCTTATTCACACCGGGTCAAATGTGTAGACTTAAAAAAATGAATTGAAAAGGGAATAAGTTGACCAGTTTACAAGGTGCCTAAGAAAGGTTGTGCCTATTGCAGACGCTCTAAGCAATTAACATGCCAAAGTATATCTTTACATTATACTTGCTAACGTAACGAGTCTTTTTGTATGCAGTACCACCTCGTTACTTTTCAAAACCACATCCAAACACCTAAAACTATGTAATGTGCTACAATCAAACTAACTTATTAAACATCCAAAAAGAGCTAGCTTTCTTACCAATTTATAACCAACGAAGTAAACAGACAAAAAGACATCAGACATGAGATGATCAATACACTAAGCCACTTCACACTAGTCGCTTACCGATTTTGACGATCACACCAGCATGCAACCAGTTTTAAAACGTTTATTTTTAACATTTCAACCAGAAAATATAAAGGAAATCATTTGTTCTAGAGCACATACAACATCAGAGTCTAGTTGCAATATTACAGAAGACCAAAAATTCCCATACAAGGAAACTCATTCTAAAATATGAATTTTCCCATGTTTACACAACTTCAAAAGTTGAGGACATTTTAGTTTTATTTATATCCTTTTATTTCCTGATTTGTAGGAACTCAAGGCTCCTAAGAGGATCTTCGCGTCCACCTTTTGAGGTACCAGATGTTACTGGTTTCGTGTCATATCCTCCTCTTTGAGTAGTAGATAAGCGGGCCCCACCACTCGACATGAGTCGGCTAGATCTGCCATCTGTAGCTGCTGCTGAAGAACTTGGTTTGCTGCTGCTTAAAAAGGTGGCACGTTTTGACGAGCTACCATTTCTAGAAGATCGCACTTTTTCTGAATCAAGCTGCTGTGCATGGGTAATATCACAGTCAAATTCATATGCAAGTGTTTTAATCACGTCTAAAGTTCTCAGCATATATGCAGTCCTTGTATGTTTTAAAACTGGACTCTTTATATGGGCTGATCTATATGAAGGAAAACCTCAACAAATGCAATGTACATACTATCTACCTTTTTGTAACCATTTAACGCAACATACTTACCTAGTTAGGATGAGATTTTTAAACACAAAGACAGTTAGAAACTTACCACATCTTTTGATGAAGGTACATCTTCTGATATCCTGTTTCTTGAAAGTTCAAGGCGGCTGCCACCAGGCGAATTTCTTCTAGAGAATGACTCACGAACATCTTGTACAGCTACAGGAAAAAAGCAAAGCACAGCTGTAAGTGTCAAAAAAGAGATATGGCAGACTGGGTGGGTAAGACAGGCTGGGTTATGGTCAACAACAGTTTGTGTCAAAATGGGTCATTGTTGGCTTTGGTTGAACGGGTCAGGTCCGGCTAACTTGGAACATGTTTGTCCCGAGATTTCTAACTTGTTTTATAAATAATGAGAGTGTCAAATATGATTACAAGAACTATCATAGTAGTCAAAGTGCATGCCTAGGTGCTCAGATGAGGCAAGGTGATTACGCCCAGTAGCCAGGCTAACTTGAACTGTTTGCCTTCTAACTGTTTTATAAATAATGAGAGTGTCGATTACAAGAACTATCATAGTAGTCAAAGTGCATGCCTAGGTGCTCAGATGAGGCAAGGTGATTACGCCCAGTAGCCAGGCATTGGCAACGCACAAGTAAGTGGGGCTTGAGAGATTATAAAAAAATTAATACTAGGCGCGTCGAATTTGCAACTTCTGCAGTTTTATGTGATGTTAAAAATGCCAAAAGCATTGTGTTTATTCTTTTTCACCTACTGTTGCTAACAAGCCAGTAAAACTTCATGATGTAGGGTATTGACTTGTTCCCTTTTAAAAAATCACTATGGAACACTTTTTAGTTTCAGGCTTTCAGCCCAATTGACTCGCTGCCTTTTAAGCTATTTTTCAGTTATAAAGACTGTCCTGTTAGAGATAAAACATAATCCAAACCAATCTGATCATATAAGAGAATGGCTTGAATATGCCACCTCTACTCCTAAATGATACCTGGGGTTCTTCCTGGTTTCTCTGCAGACAACCCAACATTTTGACCAGCATTCCCACTTTGAATCTGCAAAAAGGACAAAAGATAAATATATCCTCTTAGAGAATGACATAAGTAGCACTAGTACAAATTGTATTTTCACTGACCCTTGTTCTGGAGCTGGCACCAATCTGTGGATACTTCAATATAGTCCAATCAAAGACATAGTCAAACTGATAGCCTGTGGACCAAAATTCAGGTTCCCGTAAATAAATATATAGATATTCAGTATACTTGATCATTGACTTGATAGTTAATATGAACAAAATATCAAGAATTTGACACCTTCACGAATAAATAAGTCTCGAAATAGCCTCTTTAGATATGAATAGTCAGGTTTGTTTTCAAATTTCAATGACCGGCAGTAGTCGAAGTATGACGTGAACTCTGATGGATATGATTTGCATAATACCTGTTGAATAAATTTAATGTCATGTGAAATTATATGACTGTTTAGTCACACAAACAGAAAATGAAAGCCAAAATATACCTCTATTGGAGTCAACATCTTTTTTTCACTTATCCTGTCATATTTCTGCTTCTTGGTTCCTGCTCTCAGTCCCTGCCAGGGAAGGCTAAATGCAAAAGGCGCAAACAAACTTTAAATAAAAAACCAATGATTATCATAAGAGTTGAAGAGATTGATCAACAAGACTCACCTTCCTCTTAGGAAATACATAAGAACAAAACCAAGTGATTCCAAATCATCCCGTCTGCTTTGTTCTGGATAATAAAAAAATTTAAGATTTTAAATCCATTAAAATGTTAATCCTACCAAAATAAATCACTAATATGATGAGCGACTCACCAACTCCAAGATGTGTGTTGACACTAGCGTAACGAGCCGTGCCCGTAAGATTCTTGTTTTCCCTGATGTCCAAATGTACAGAAACAAAGACAGAGAGACAAGATAAAATAAAGTAAAAAAAAAAGAATAAAAACAAAAACCTTTTGAGGGTAGCCACATTACCTGTAGGGTATGTGTCTATGAGTTTGAAGATCTCTATACTTTTTTGCAAGACCAAAATCAATGATGTACACCTATCATAACAAGGACCATAATAGGATATCAAAAGGGTAATGTTTAATGAACCCTAACTATTAATGGTGGGTTTCCAAATCCAAAAGTTGGATTGCTTAAAAATGTCATTATCATTATCCAACAACTCAAAAGTACTAGAAAAAAGAATCACCTGATTTGCCCTGCGACCCAGGCCCATTAAAAAATTATCAGGCTTTAGGTCGCGGTGAAGAAAACTTCTTGCATGCATGTACTCAACTCTATTTATCTGCAAAGTTACATAAATTATTAGTAATTTTGAACTAAAAAGAATCTATAAAAAATGAGATGGGATCGCGAGCACATACTAATTGATCTGCAAGCATTAAAACTGTCTTCAAGGAGAACTTTCTATTACAATAGTTAAAAAGGTCTTCAAGGCTTGGTCCAAGTAGGTCAATTACCATGACATTGTACTCACCCTCAACTCCAAACCACTTAAGAGAAGGTACTCCCGCTTCATTACCAAAAAAACAAAAAAAGAAAAAATTAAACAAATGTTCATGTATTCTAATGATAATTATTTATCATATATTGTGTCGATTTGACAGTACAAATTAGAACTGATATTATATCAATCATAATAAGATACTAGTACACATATAAGGTGTAATAAAATACTCAACACAAAGTTGTTGATTGCTCAAACTCAGCAATGTAATGCGTTACATAATAGATTTTTTATTATTTTATTATTTTTCAAACAAATTAGTAATGAATGTTAGAATGGATTAAAGAACAATGGTACACACATTAAATTAAACTATTAGAAAATAACCAAGGTTTAAAAAAAAACTAGATTTTTATAAATAAAACTGATTGGACATGTGAAATTAGACATGTAATATATATTTTCCAAAATCATTAGTGAACTTGTTTTCTGTAATAAGGAGTATAACATGAACTTAACCATTTGAAAAACTTTCTTCTTTAGTAGCAAGGATAGTTTGATGATCTATTGGAACACGGACCTATTTTAGGGTTTAAAGTAAATACATCAAAGCACTGGCACAACGCTTATCAAAAACCCAAATTCAGAGAGAGAGAGAGAGAGGCTCACTTCCTCCCTGAAGAAGCATGTATACTTTTGATTCATAATGCAGTTGAGGATGCTTTGTTTTGGCGGGTTCCTGTACATTGCAATAACAGAGAAATATAATTTTATATTGGGGTACAAAAAATTAAGTAAAAACGTTCAAACAGGGACAATCTATGTAGTAAATATGTTAAGGAAAAATAGCTCCCAAATGGAGAGAGCAGGTGACAGAACAATTTCTTTGGTTCTTCAAACAAATGGACAAAAAAAAATCAAATTACTGTTTATTTATGTACATTGCAATTCACAAATCAACCCTTTATGCAGCATTCAATAAACAAGCCTACAAATTCTTTAAACTTTTGGCTTTAATGTTGCGTTCATTTCACTTGTACACAATCCTAAAAGATGTGTATTACATCTTGTGCAGTGTTGCGTTCATTTCACTTGTACCGGTGTTAGTTATTAACACATATTAACCTCATTCTAAACATCCACTCATTCTCACCACCAATACCGCCATGACTATATTGAGTATACGTAGATATGTTTCCAAGGGGATAGCTTGGTGATAAAGTGATAACTTTTCAATAAAAAAAATGTATGCTTGTTGATTTAGCTAATAAGAAAATATAAGTAGATATATTGTGACCTTATATGATGTTTGTTGTTACATGTTTTTAAGCTATTGCAATCTTTGTATTATGATTCATGTACCTTATTGAAAACTTCATACATTAAAGTTACAAGTTTTTTTTTAATTATTTTTTTTGAAAGAGTGCAATAAGATTAAGGGGTATACCCCGTTTTTGGCATCTGTGAGTAATACTCACGCCAATCCACGGTGCAGAACACCGTTCTAGGTGGCCGTGAGTGGGTTTCGTGACTTTTGGCCGTGAGAACTGCAATGAGAGTAATTCCTCCTTGAGTTTGAGATTTTTGGCCATCATCCAAAAATCATAATATTATTTTGATATTTATTATATATATTATAATAATAAAAAATACTAACTCACACCATACAACACACACCACTATACCCTCCTATTAAACTCATAGAGATTAGTCCAGTCACGGTACATGACAAACTATATAGATATACCATATGCCATAATTACTTGAAAACTCGTTTTTTGGTATATATACAACATAAAAATTGTCCCTCAAATAATTTAGAAACTATATTAAATGAAGACTAGTAAAATAAATCTAAAATTCAGTTACATATATCTCTTTCTTGAAGTATATATATTACATATTAGTCAATTCATTTAAAATAGGTTATTAAATGACTATCATACCTTTATTAACATTTAGATATTTCACCTTTCTAATATCATTAACTACATATTTATCCAAAAAAAAAAAAATTACATATATTCACGGCCGGAGCTTTCGTAGGGCCTAGGGAGGCCTCGGTCCTCTCGTTTTTTCGCTATGTGATGCTAGTTTATATCCCATTTTTCCGGAAAAAATTATTTTCTAAATCCGTCTCCGGTATACTGTGAGCCCGGCTTCCCTTGAACTTTTGTTCAAGCTTCGCGACTCTAATATATAACCTTCTATATTAAATTTACATATCTCATTAAAATTAAATTATTATAATACACATTTACATATTTCATTAATACAAGCGAACTTTTCTTATGATATGAATCATATGATGTTCTTCACTTTCATGCCGCAACATGGAATTAAATTTTGGTCCATGTTTGCATGATGAAGGTCAGCCCCACTAAGCTAATGAGGTTGTTCATATTTCTTCTATTTCCCCTGCCTCAAAGCTTAACAATATGAAAAACATAGAACATATGCTCACCGGCTACAACTTAATTGTCAAAGTTATAGCACATGAAGAACATTTACATGCTCTCAATAAAAGTTCATATTTAATCAGCCATAATTGATAAATGTTGGTGCAGAAACTTAGGGGAAAACACAAGTACGCTTGGTACAGAAACAAATTTAAAATCAAACAATGAAGAACCTAAGCTAAAAAGATTTACATTGAGCAAATGAAACATGAACTTAAAAGTCCATTTTGGTATACATTAAACAAAAAAAGAGAATCAAAGAAGAGCAGATGTCTTTCTAGATGAGTGGTTCACTCCATCAAACAATTTCATCTCTACAAAATCCGATAGTTCATTCCACAACCCAGCCTGACCTACTTTGACATGAGCTAAAGGTTTCCACTTTTGCACCCAACTTGTTTTGACCTGTTACTCAATCCGCATAATAATTCTGAAATCATGTGGAACATATAAACATTCAAAATTTGATACAGCTAATGAGCAAACATAAATTAAAGGATGGTGTGCTTCCAAATTCATTGGAGCAAATCATCAAACACCTGGTGTGCTTCCATGCTCTTTCGAACAAAGCTTGCATCCTCGATGAAAAAAACTCCAATTAGCATAAAACCAGATTTGTGCGTGAAGTTTGTCAAAACACTATGCTATTGTTAGCCAAAAAAATGGTGCCGAAGTTCCATTCTTGTTAATTTGTCCTCCCTTTGAGATTTTTAGGGGTACTTCCTTTGTCATCTGCAAGTTTACTATTGTTAGTAAAATGTTGCTGTCAATATAAATAGTTGTTTGTTCTGGTACCTGGTGAGTCGTTGGAGTGCTTGCGGGCTGTTTCCTAGCTGGAGTTTTTGATTCTCGTGGTGGCAGAAGCTGAATTGCATGGCTATGTCTCGTATTTCTCGGAAAAGCGATTCGATTGAGAGGAGTGACAACATTAGTTCAGGACTTCAGGTATGGTCTTTGGGTTGTCGTATCCCTGGTGCACAACCAGATTAGTGCAGCTTGTTCCAAGAGCAGCAGCCATTGCATCATTGAAAATTACAGCCGGGAAGGTGGCAGTGTCATCCATGAGGAAACCATTGACACAGTAACTGTTTAATAACTTGAACTAAATTGGTTCCCTAATAAAATCAGAGGAACATGAATTTAAGAACTTGTATGAAATGACCGAACAATGAAGGGCCAGGATTAGGAACTACATTTTATTTTGGAGGGTATTGCTTATTTTAGGAGAGCTTGGATCCAAAAGAACTTGTATGAAATAACTCTAATAGTAGTAAAACAAAAGTGATTAGGAACTACATTTTACTTTGGAAGGCAACTGTTCTGGGCTAGAAATGTCCCTTTTGGATCCCAAGTCATAAACATTAGTCATTGTCTTTTGTGCCAGGTGATTGGCATCAATCAGTGTGAAACTTCCATGTAGCAACAGTAGTTAAAAAGCAAGTGGTGGTTGCAGTTAGTGATACAGTATCAATAATATATTTAGTTCTGGTAATAACATTCTTTTTTATCACAACTATTATTAGAACTTTAAAACTTCTTGATAGGATTACTAAATAATTAGCAGACAAAGTCCTATCATATTTAAGAAGTTAAGTTCATATTTATCATACCCAGTATTGTTGTTTTCTGTAACTGAAATCAGTCACATTTTTTTATATGTAGCTTTAACATAGGAGGTGGACTATTGTAATTGTAATTAAAAATAAATAAACAAAGCCTAGGACATGTAAGAAAATATAGAATGAACCAAAGGATTTTCAATTTTATATCAATTATCATTCATGCTGTCATTGAAGGTTCAAACCATGGAACAAAACAGAAAATTAAGCTAATAATTGGGTTGAAAATTACCTATTAAGCCAGGAATCTCTCCTTGACCACAGACACCTTAAATTTCTGACTTCTAGGTTGACACGGCTCAGCCGCGTCGCTGTTAGCATCGCCTGCTGAATCTTATAGGTGATTACTCAATTATAAACACTTTCAAAACTGTATTCCAAATAACATTTTTCAAGTAAAAAGATAAGAATGTATGAAGGATTATAGCTACCTTTAGGCAATGACTGCTCTTATGTAATCCTCATATGTCTTGTCCCTGGTGCTGCCTGAATCCAAGTGATTCAAGCACGGGCTGCTTCACTCCAACTGAAAATCTGGACAGCAAAATTCCTTATTCTCACGGGTATTCAGTACGTTGAAATCCATCCCATACTCTTGCATCATATTAACTACGATCCTAAGCAAATCATGATTTTTTATGCTCTTAGAACCTTAACATGCCTATTATTGAATGCGCTGGTTGTTTGACAAACCGTAGCCAACATGATTTGCAACCTGAAGAATCAAAAAAATAATCACTCCATTAAGGATGGGTAGTTAACAGATTTAAACATACATACATGTGCAATTTATAATTTGAAAATATAAGAGATAACGACAACAAAACGCAAAATCAGGCTAACCTATAATAAAAGAAACAATGATCTAATTAATCAACCTAAAAAGAGTCAGTTAATTGATCAAACCTTGCAGTGTAAGCCAAAAAATACGAAATTTGTTTAGACATACCCGCACCTAAAAATAGATCTTAACCCCTAGCCTTTCAATCTAAAAAACCTGTAAGTCATCTGTCAATGTTGAACTAACAGTGTACTGATATCGCATGGACTAATGCAACAAACCAAAGTAAATGTGTCACACCCCATCAACTAGGGCTATAATGGATCAAATACCAAACTACAAAGAAGCAAATATAAACAATAGATTTAACACAAAAGTTGCAATAAGTTTAAACTTTAAAAAACTACAACAGTTTCAAGTCCTGATCATACAATAAGACTAAGAAATGATTAAAATGAATTCCCAAGTCTCAAAACCCTCTAGCTTTACAAGTCCTGATCGTACTAGAGCCAAGTCTCAAAACTTTCTAGCCAAATATAGTTCACAGGCATAGAGCCGTGGCTCCGCCCCAATACACCCAAGTCAACATATATATCATACAAGGCCAAATAACACATTCATGTCCCGCACATGACTTCAAACATAAAAACATGTACGAGGCACCCTATTTAGCACATATCTGTATAAACATATATATGTCCCGAGGCTACCCAACCTTAATCACTTGCTACAACTCCAGCTGTTTAATAGTTGTAATACAGCAGATAGTATATACAAACTTAACATCTAGCACACACAGAGACCCTTTTGCAAAAGCATTTAACAGCACGTTATAAGACCCAGAAAAGTTAAATAAGGGGAGCAAATAGCAGAAGAATCTATCTGGGAAACTAGTCAGTTCAAGATCTCCAAAGAATCTAGCTAATCCAATAAGCAGGTAACAACTATATAAATTAACTGTGTGCTAATATGCAGTAATCTACTAGAATCTGTGGTATATAAGAGGACAGCGTAGCCATCGGGCCAGCAGATATTTCGTGATCAATCCAGTCATCAATTTATTTAACAAATTAGTTTAGTTCATCTTCTTACTTACTGAACCTCGCATCCACCATTTTGGAAATCCAAACCACAAATCGTGAATGCCACCTCTGTGTTCAAACCATAATAAAAAATTCAACTTAAAATCGCTACCTTATGTCTTGATACCCTTCCAAACTTGCGACTAACCTATCATAAATCGGAAAAGAAAGCATGGCGGCAGCTTTAACTCCGGTGACAAACGGTATGCGACGGGGGTGTTTACATGAATAAACGAAAGGATACCCCTTTACTACACGGAGTACTGGGTATCTGAATTTGTACTCTAGTCAGAAAGCAAAAGCAAGCAAAGTCAGTCTCGCCCTCAACAAGTATAATTTTCTCGTGAGCAAAGCTTACCTTAGTCGTAAGTTGACTACTTTAGTCCTAGAGACTTTGTTGTCTTTTTGTTCTCTTATTATGATCTTTAATTATGTTTTTCTATCTGCTTAGGACACCTGATTACTTGAAACTTGAGTCCTTGTATGATTTTCTTGCATGAGGTCATGTATTTCTTGCATGCTTCTTGTATTTCAAAATATAACTTTCTTTTTGTAGCCAAGGGTCTCTTTTTTTTTGAACGGCAAATTGGTATCACTAACGGGGGCATTACCGACCCACCCGATCATCTCCATTCCTCATCAGGAGGAAACTCATCATAGGTGAGAAAACCCTCTGGCCCAATCTGGACCCCCATTTATTTTTTTGTCACAGGTGGGACTTGAACCCAAGACCACCCACTTTTTAATGTCTTTGGGTACCTCACTCTAGCCAATTGAGCTAGGGTTCATTGGTAGCCAAGGGTCTC
The DNA here is from genome assembly GCA_039602395.1 of Deinandra increscens subsp. villosa. Lineage (NCBI taxonomy): Eukaryota > Viridiplantae > Streptophyta > Magnoliopsida > Asterales > Asteraceae > Deinandra > Deinandra increscens. Next base: position 96,099,365 of record JBCNJP010000025.1, read on the forward strand.
TTGGGAGCAGTCCTAGACCCTACTATTAAGTGAGATTTTACTTGTTATGTTTTTTTTATTAGCCACCATGTTATAATCTTTATTAACTAATTACATGTACTAAATGTTGTTATGAGTATGTATACATTATGCATTAGGGCTGCCAAATCCTCATAATGGTTAGTTTCAAATTGATATGTTTTCCATATACTACACATTATAAGTGGCCACTACACCAACTGCTAGGTTGGAATATGTGCTGGTTTATAATTCTAGTCAACAGAAAACAAAGAGACTAAAGGTTTAAAAAACGCTGAAGAGGGTTGACGTCCTCCATTGCAAGATGTTTCGACCAGGGCCTATTATGCCAGAATCATGGAGTCTTAGGTACAGAATGTATTGCCCTCTATCTCCACCTTCTTTATTCAAGTTATTGTGTTCATACCTGTGGGTGGATTAGATTTTTACGGGTATATATGTAATATTGTAATGTGTAAAAATATGTAACCAAAAAAATGACCAGCGGACCTCAAATTTGTTTAGTCAACGAAGGAAGCTATTTGTTAAGATTTGTTGTAACAGCAGTTCATTTGTTAAGTATGACAATCCAAATCAGGTTATCCCCAATCCAGCTGAACAAGTTCTAACCGACTTCTGTGTAGAGTGAGACATCCGAATCTTATTAAGGCCACTAGGTAGGTTTAATGGTTTATGAATGTCAATTGATTGAGATGTTTCTAAATACTCTTGTGTAGACTGCGGATCAAGAGAGCATATATATAAGCTAATAACCAGAAATCAAAACGGACTCCTATTTTATCTCCTTAGACTGAGAAAGCAATTTTCAATTTACCGATACATTCGAGTAATCAGGCTGAGTAATCAGAAGAATTGCATGTGTACACACATGAATATGAATGAACGAGATATGTATAAAGCATATGAACGACGACATAACCGTGACGAGAAAGCAGGCCGGAAATCAGATAATATGTCGGAGCTGCGATCGACGGCGGAGAGGCTAATTTTTTTGGTGGCGATGGTTTCTATGTCACAAACCAAAAGAGGGTGAAACTCTAAATCTAAAATCTTTAGGGAAATCTTAGAGACACCCTCTTTTATTTTAAATACACCCCACCTAGAGGTCACTCGGAGGTTTTGAGGTCACCTATATGCGGGGTGTCTCTAAGAAAACCTCACCTCCAGCCCTTTATGTCACCCTGAATGTTTTTTCATATTTTATTTGTATTATTTATTTATATGTAATAATAATAATAATAATAATAATAATAATAATTAGTGTTATTATAATTAGTATTATTATAATAATAAAAATAATTATTATTAATATAACAATAATAATTTTATATGTGTACGTGCGGTATGCATATTTATATAAATGTAAAAGTGTAATATTGTATGCATATATGAACGCATATTATGTTTATTCATATCGATATTGTATGTACATATGTGTGTGTATGTAAGTGTGTTGGTATGTGTATGTACATAAGCATGTAGTACATATAATATACAAACGGAGTTCTTATATGAGGTTGTATTCACGTGACCATATGTATGTATATATAAACATATATTAAGTCAAAGTCTATCATGTATGTATGTATATATGTTTGTGTTTTGATAACGTATTAGTATGTGTTTGTATGTGTGTGTATGCACGTAACGTTGTAATAATACGTAGGAGATGCGATAATATAGGTCACACAGAGACCTTAGAGGGAGCCTGGATGGTAAGATGTGAGCCCTTTAGGTCACTTCGAGACCATATCGTCACCTTTAATTTCTCCTTGTAAGTGACCTCTTGGTTGAAGAGGTGAGCTGAATCTCACATAGGGAAGTCTCATATCTCACCTCCAGCCCTTTATCTCACCTTGAAAGTTTTTTCATATTTTATTTGTGTTATTTATTTATATGTATTAATAATAATAATAATAATAATAATTATTATTATTATTTTTATTATTAATATAACAATAATATTTTTTTTATAATAATAAAAATTTGGCTAACACCCCTTTTATAGGTGACTCTTAAGGCATTATGTGAGCTTTTTAAATTTGGAGGTGACTCTTAGACCTCAGAGTCACCTATATAAGGGGTGCCAGTCAAAATTTAAGGGGTGTCCCTAACAGACCCCAATCTTTAACCCTAATAATAAAAAACATAATTAGTACGGGCTAAACATTATAAAAAAATTACAAAAAAAAGTCGGTTTTTGACGGAATCGAACCCGGATATTGCGGTAAAATGGAACAGAACAAACAAGCTGCACTGGTGCCTGTTTGGTGATTTTTTAGTATATTTGATAGAGAAATATATGAGGAATTTTTTTTTAAGCCGGGTGAGAGTACTAGGGCAACACAACAAGTTTAAATATAAATCACTTAATCATCAGCGTCTCTTTCTCTTCTTTCTATTCTTTCTCTTCTTTCTCTGTACCTCGTTTATATCTATTATAACCTGCAACCCTTCTTCTCCGACTCAAGAAAAAGAATGGAGAGCACATTACGTCTTCAAACTTCCGCAAGACAAGAACGCCATTATCCCGCTCACGATCCTCCGATTCGACAGTAAACCTGCGCTTTAAACTTTTTTTTTTTTCACGTCTTTTTTTTCGAGGTCTTTAACCCCTGTTGTTTTCATCATTTTCTCTCGAAGTGATTCGATATTGAACCAGATTAAAGCAGAACCAATCATAAGCTTAAGGAATTCAGACAATTCAATTGAAGGAGACGGTAATCCACACTCGCCGCCTCTTCCTGCTGAGTAAGCTAGATCTTCATTATTTTTCTAATTTCAACTCCAATTCATAAGAAATCCACTTTACCCAACAAAATCTCAGATGTAATTTAAGTTTTGTTGTTGTTATTGTCGAAGGTTTCCGGTCGCTATAAGTGAAATTCTGCCTGAATCAGATGAACCTGACGAGATTCACTCCCCTACAGAGTATATATATATATTCTCTTTCCCTTGTCATCTTTTCGTTTCATTCCAGAAAAAAACTGATTTTGTATTTTTGTTTCTTACGTGTCTGTGTTTTTTTTTTATTGTTTACTTTTTGTTTTTATTTATCAGTGTGTAAAAGGGTTTTGTGTATCTATATAAACCAATACAGTAAACTCGTATTCGTATTTTTATTTAAAAGGTTTAGCGGGTCTTGACTCGTGAGTATATAGGTCTTGACACGTACTCATTATTAATACAAATGATATATTATGTACTCATAATAACAGTTAGATTAAAACCTATCAATGAACTTTTGGATTACGCATTTCATTAAAACACACAAACATAGGAACTTTAGGGGAGGCGGTATGGAGGTGGCTTCAAGGGGAACCGCACGAATCCAAGGGGCTTCTATACCGTGTGATGTGGCTTGAAGTCACGCGGTTCCAATTTTGAGGATTTCCGGTTCCACCAAGCCATGTGAAGTCGGATGATTTGGTGTGTGTGTGCTCCAAGGGAACCGCATGGCTCCAAGGGCTCCATGGGGCTTTCATACCCTCTCCATTTGGCTCCAAAACCTTCTCTCTCATTCTCTCCATGTGGCACTACCTAATTGGATAAAAGTTTTGAAGTCACATGGCTTGGGGGCAACCCATACCACCTCCCCTTAGATTAAAATATATAATTAAAACACAGAAACTAAGAATTAGGGTTTGAACTTTTAGATTAAAATCTATCATTAAAAGACAAAAACTGAGAAATTGGGTAAAATATATACAATAAAAATATGAAGTTACAATGTTACGATCTACGGGTGGGCAAACAAACTGAATATCGGGATGAATACAACTTGAAATCTTTGAAATACCAAAAAGTTGAACTACGGTTGAAATTCGTTAGTATATTGCTGAGATATAATATATTGGCGACTCGTAAGTTTCATAATGCCGTCAAGCGCCAACTGAAAATTTGAAAACTGCGATTCCCTAATCCAAATCATGATCGGTTGTGGGTTTCCTCGTATTTGTATAATTGTAATTTTATATTTGAGGTGTGAATGTGTGATAAAGTCCAACAAATGGGTCGTGAAGAGTCTACCTATGTGGGCATGTTGCTTTTATAGTTTTGATTATTCAGGCATCAACAAAAAATCGGGTCTTACCCGTACTCGATTAACATAATTTTTAAAAAACCGATACCCGACTTGTATATAAAATACAAGGTCTACAAATGGACGGATTTATCGGGTTTACAGGGTGAGACCCGTTTTTTGCTCACCCCTAAGTGGTGTCTATTCAATTAAGAATTGGTGAAGGGTGTTCTATTTTAGAATTGTGTGGATTGTCTAATGTTTTTTTCTTTTGTCTTAAAGGGATCCATCTCCCTTCACCCAGATCCAAGTTGAAAACACCAACACTGATAATTCTGAATCTAATTCAAACACCCTAACAACAAATGGACAACACATGACTACAAGGTAATTAATTTCAATTGAGTTTTACTTTTGCTTCTTGAAGGTTTGGATTTTGCCAAATTCAAAGTCTGACTCAACTAATCATTAATTATAATAACTATTGTTACCAGCGGGTGGTTACCTTACGTGGCAACAATCCCCACCACTGAAAGGCTATGTTTCAGCAAATCTCAGCCGTCGATCTTTTATAAAAACCGTAAAAAAGCAGTTTCGTAGGTTAAAAACAAAATTTTAAACTGCCAGATGTCGTGGGTTAGTGGGATTGTTTCTTAGCTAAAAAACTTCCCCCTCATCTTCGCCACGTCTCCCTCTTCTACGCTCCCCAACCTTCTTTCCCCACGTTTCATCTTCCCCCACTCCGTTAACTGATTCTCAGTTACCTTGCCACAAAGCCCAATCATGTTATAAATCAAGAATGAGAGGAGCAGATGACGATGAATCATCGCTGAAGACGATAAGCCCTGATTTTTCCACACCGGCCAAGAACAACAATCATCTGTGCGATCGAAAAACCAGAAAGAAGAACGCTACAACCCTAATCAAACCACTCGTGGATATTTGATCTGATCTCCACTCTTTTGATTTCTCCAGGTATTTCTAATCTCTAGCGTGTTTTTGATGAAATTGAACATCAATTTAATTTTTGCTGCTTCGATTTTCTTTCTTACTTCTGAACATGTTTTGATGTTCTAATCTATGCTATATCTCGATTTGATTTGTGTTGTGTGCCTGGTTCTTGCGAATTTGGGGTACCACCATGGCACCATTTGTTCTAGATTGTCAATGACGCACACAATGGTAACCGGTAATCTCCTCTCTTTGATTTTCGTAAATTAATTCCGTGTCTTTCAATTTCCTTTTTTTGGTTACTAGGATTGTTGTGTTTTTCTCTCCATAGCTAGCAATGGAAGGATGGATAGCTGCTACGATTATAGCATAGTTGATTGAAGGTATGATTCATCTATGAAAGATTACCTTTTTTTCCTTTTTGCAATTGAAGCTCTATTAGTTTGATTTCATGACTTTTTCTTCATTTGTATGAAATGATTTCTCAAAATGGGTTTGCAGAGTACCAATGATGACTCACCTGGTCCAGTTATCACCATGGTGTCAATTCTTCATCAATCACCATTGGTTGTCCAATCATTTTTATGTACATCGTTTGCAGCATTTTCTTTTTGTTTGTTCTTTTATAAGTTTTCATTATTTAAACAGTTTGAGGATGACTATCACTGGTTTAGATTTTTTTTATTTGCTAGACCTAATTTAGGTTTATTAAATTGTTATTTTAGAAGTTTGTTTCTAATTACTTTGTCAAAGTTCTCTCTTGGTTTGTGTTTCATAGGGTTCTGGTAGTTCTAATCTGCGAAGTCTTTCATAATATCACAGAAATTTCTGCATCAAGAATTTGTTTGTTATACTAATCAGGTAAAGGCTAATCTGGGTGTTTAGAAGGACAAATGCTTAGCATATAATCTTTAAGTTTGGTGTTAATTCTTCATCAATCACCATGGTTGTCCAATCAGCCAAACCTCAGGGTCTTCTTTTGCATCTCTCTGTGCTTTTTTCAATTTGTTTAATGATTCTTTTGTTTTATGATTGTCTGTATTTGCAGTTTTCAAATCGGTCATGGATGATGGAACAAACAAAGCAAGTAAGTGTGATAAATTGGTTTATGGGTTTTGCTTAAATTCCATACATGTTTCTAAGTGAAGAGATTAAGCTTATGCAAATGGATATGTATTTATAATGGATGCATCAAAATATCGTTCGAAACCCTTTAATATTTTTTTTTTGTTCTTTTATGTCTGATTGTTGTGTACTGATCAACTTCATGGCATTTCTATTTGATTATAGGAGTGACTTTTTGTTCACCACTTCTTTTAAAGCTTGTGAAGTGGTATATTGAGTTTGCATCCACCCCCACACTTTGAGGTATTTTTAGGATGGCGTTTTGCCCGTCCACAATTCATAAGGAGTCTTATCCTTATCTTTGCGGGGTATCTTATTCAAAAGATAGTTAGCCGTCAAGATGGCTTCCCCACATGTCTAGGCTCATCCTAGAACTATTCAACATGGCATTCATCATCTCTTTCAATGTACGGATCTTTCGTTCCGCAATGCCATTGGATTGTGAAGAATAAGGTGCGGTGGTCTCATGGACAATTCCACTTTGTGCACATAAGTCCGCAAATGGTGAAACATATTCACCTCCTCTATCACTCCGCAAAACCTTGATTTTCTTGGTGAATTTATTCTCAACCAAGTTCTTAAAAAAGAGAAACTTGTTTATTGCTTCACCCTTACTCTTAAGTAAGTATACATAGCAATATCTTGTACTATTATCAATAGACGTGATGAAGTACTTGTGTCCACCACGCGCGGGACGACTTTCAAGTCACACACATCAGTGTGAATTAAGTCTAGGGGTTCGGTTATTCGTTCAACCGATTTAAATGGTTGTCTTGTAAGTTTGGATTCGACACACGTTTCACATTTTGATTTCGAGTCTATTATAAAATTTGGCAAACATTTTAAATTCATTAAACGGCGAATTGAATTAAAATTGACGTGTCCTAATCTACCATGCCACATATTTGAATCGTAAAACTCAATCATATAAGTAGAAGAGGAGGCTTTCGCCATTTTATTAATAACCATGGTAGACAATTTAAACATAGAGTTTTGGGCATAGCCCTTGCCTACAAACATGCCGTTTTTGGTCAACACGACCTTATCAGACTCGATCACAATGCGAAATCCAAACTTGTTGAGCAGCCATCCAGAAACAAGATTCTTCCTGATTTCTGGCACGTACAGAACGTTGCTCAACGTAAGTTCCTTCTCAGAAGTGAACTTTAAGACCACGTTACCTTCACCCATGATGTCGGCAGTAGCTTTATTCCCCATGTAAAGCTTCTCGGTCCCCTTCGCCTCTTTAAACGTACAAAAGAGGGACTTGTCGCCGCACATGTGGCGGGTGGCACCGGTGTCAACATACCATCCAGGGTTCTCCCCCACAATTTTGACTTCAGAAATGAAGACAGACGCCTCCGTGATCATGGCCACCAGTGGCATGTGGTCTTCCACCATGTGAGCGCGCTCACGTTGTGGCTTCGGGCACTGATCCGCCCGATGACCATGCCCTCCACAGTTGTAGCACTTTCCTGAGAACTTCTGGGGCTTCTTTTTCACAACCCCTTTCTTCGGTGCCAAGTGCTCCACCGCTTTGCCTTTGCATTTGGCTTTGGCCCCACCATTGCGCTTGCTTCCCTTGGAAGACTGACCAACCTCCACCATATTCACCTTAGCCGAAGGTTGCATGGTGGTGGCTTTTTGAGCCATCTTATTGTCCTCCTCGATGCGAAGACGGACAATGAGATCCTCAACGGTCATCGCCTTTCTTTTGTGTTTAAGATAATTCTTAAACTCAAGCCACGAAGGCGGAAGCTTTTCGATCATAGCCGCCACTTGAAATGTCTCGCAAAGGGACATACCCTCTGCGTGGACCTCATGTAGTATAAATTGAAGTTCTTGGACTTGACTCATCACGGTTTTATTATCAACCATTTTGTAGTCCAAGAAACGGGCTACCACGAATTTCTTCGTGCTAGCATCCTCCGTTCTATACTTCTTGTCTAAAGACTCCTATAATTCTTTGGAAGTCTTAAACATCGAGTAGACATTATACAGTGAGTCCACTAGGCCATTCAACACATAGTTCCGACACAAGTAGTCCGAATGTTTCCAAGCTTCCACCGCACTAACGGTTTCAGCGTTGGCTTCCTCTTCACCGAGTTGGGGGGCGGACTCTGTGAGACACCTTGCAAGGTTCAAGGTGGTTAAGTAGAACAACATCTTCTATTGCCACCTTTTGAAGTGCAAGCCTGAGAACTTCTCGGGTTTTTCGGCATGACTAGCGATGGTGTTGGCCGTTATGCCAGTGGAAGTACCAACCGATGGTGTTTCCTTAGGCTTTTCGGTCGTGTTAGTCATTTTTCTGAAATAGAAGACTACACAAGTTAATATTCAGAATTATTATTTAAACGCGCACGTTTAAAACGTAAGAAAAAAAAACCTCCAACTAATGGATGGTTTTCAAGGAGTAGAAGAGAGTTTTTAATCTCTAAACGCGCACGTTTTAAAGAGATTAAAGTCCAACAAATGGATGGAT
>JBCNJP010000025.1:96108461-96146314 GCA_039602395.1 Deinandra increscens subsp. villosa
TGAATGAATGAATGAATGAGATATGTATAAAGCATATGAATGAGATAGGTTTGCAATTGGTACCTGAACCACGAGAAAGCAGGCCGGAGTCAGTCAGATAATATGTCGGAGCTGCATGACTGCTTCAGCGTTGCGGATGTCTTCAGACAGTTACACAATAGCAACGATCGACGGCAGAGAGGCTGATTTTGGTGGTATGCCGATGCTAGTGACACAACAGAAACAGAAAATCGACAGTAGTGACACGTCACACGAGCAATGGACCAGGATAGCGACGGTTTTGTGGGCAACCTTGTGGGTTGAGGAGGGTTTTGAAGCTTATTGAAGCATGATTATGGACATTTACCATTCCGATTCGTTTGTGACTTTTTGGCGGGGATAAGGAGAATTTTGAGGCGGGTCAAACTTTAAATCTTATATCTTTAATGTCAGGACCTCTAAAAACAAAATTAGTACCGCCTAATAAAATAATAAAGAAACGTAGATCACAAATAATAAAAAGTGAAAGTAAAATATTTAAAATGTTTATGCTATGAGAGCAGGATCAGAACCTCAGATAACCCGTTAAGAAAAAACTAAAAGTAAAATATTTAATCTTCCTACTCTAATAAACAATTACAATCGTTGACACATGTCAACACTAAATTCATTCTCACAAAAGTTTTCCCTCCCAAATCTACTCCCTAATAAATTCTTTTTTATTGGAAAACAAGTCTTTTGGACCCGTGCGATGCACGGCTGTATTTTTAAAATAAACAAATAATAAAATACGTCAATCATCTTTAGTTTGTTATGTCAAGGTAAAATAAAGGAAGAAAATTATATTTAAATATATGAGCAAAAATATATTAGTTTGGCACAAAACTATTCAAGAGCCATGATCTTGGATCAAACGTACCACATTTGCATTGAGTTATACAAAGATTAATTAGGACCCAGTTTTAGGCAATCAGATTGCTGCGCGCACTGCATCAACCTGCATTGAGCTAAAAAAGTAAAGTAAATATGCATTAACCCAACAGTCCTCTGGCACTTAGTGGATTTGAATACCTGCTCAAAAGCTTCAAATCACATCCCGAAAGACAGTTTTATTCGAGCAAGAAACTATTTCTACTGCTTTATCGTATTCTGAGAGCCAATCAAGTGTTTTCTATGCCAACTCCATAAGAACTTTATTGATTAAACACACGATGAGACTGACTGATCATAGTAAAACATGTTTTTATTGCAAATAGATTTTATAATAATTTATAATTATAGTTTGGTAAATTTAGTCATTTGATTTTTTTTTTCTAAAACAACATGCTTTCACCCTAATATATATGAACATTCTATAATTCAGGCGACTCAGTACTCGCAACATACACATGAAAAGCTATAAATTTAATGAGGCTAGGCGTTATAAACAAAAGGAAAACAATAATATAACACCAATACAGAAGTACTTGGCCTCGCCTGTTGGTAACAACGTGATGAAAAATAAGAACTTGTGTTAGATCTAAACATAATCAACTAAATAATCTTAATTTGCGACTTAATCACCTGATGAAAAATACAAACTTGTGTTAGATCAAGTACCTCTATTCTTAAGGTCTGAAGTCGCCTTGTCCACCTGGAAAACCAAAACTAAAAATACATCGAGTGTCCAAATACGTACAACACATTAAAATGCAAATCCATTTAATGATCCATAAATAAATAAAGATGGGATTTAGGGTCCACTGCTCATGAAAGAGGTCTGCTTTTTTTTAAGGTTAATTGCCTCAAATGGATAATAATGGGCAAGTGTTACTTTTGAAAGCTATCAAAAAATACAATTCCAAAGTGGACTTTGGTAGAGACTCGCAGGAAACATGGATAATTTGCCTATCATAAAATGTGCACGAACTCTCCTTGCACTAAGGTTTGAGAATGAAGAAAAAATCATAAAACCTTAAGGAAGCGAGATACGCTATAAACATGTTTTAGCAATTGAAAAAATCGGAATTAAGAAGTTCGAATATTGAAGATATAATCGCTGCAATTAAAATCAAGAAGGTTGAATCTTCAACATACACAATCAATTTTAGGTGTTAAATGACCACTCTTCTTTTATAAATAGCAAACCATATATCTTTAATATTCAATTTGCAAATTCACCGATCAATTTTAGGATTATGAACAAAGGGCGGCCAGTTTTTGGGTTAAAATCAAATCACGCATACCTTAGATATTGAAGACTGAAGATGAAAGCATGAACAGCGGCGATGTGAACCTCAATGAGATATGATGGCTGCGATCTCGACTATGATTCTGGGAGAAGATGGCGATAGCGATGGATACCAGAAAAATCGATTACAGAGGATGAATCTTAGAGACATACCTTTTTGAATGGGAAATCACAGAGGACGGAAGTGTGGAAGTGATTTGTGACGAAGAGAAATTAGGGTTGAGTAATGAGGGTACATCATCGATCGGGTATAAGGCGGGTCACAAAAATCCGCGTGTTTTTTAGTGGATTTTGATTTAGGCATCGGGAAGGGCTATGGTGATGCTTGAAGATGAATGAATCATGTCATGCTACTCTAATAAACAATTACAATTGTTGACACATGTTAATACTATATTTATTCTCACAAAAAAAATTCCTCCGAAATCTACACCATAATAATTTTTTTTATTGTAATTATTTCTTATTTTATAATCATGATATAATTTCATTTATTTATTTATATTTATGTAATTATGACAAACATATATTAATTTACATCTTATTTTAAATTAAAATTATGTTTATAAATTATTATTATGTTCATTTTAATAAATACTAAAAAAAACGTATAAAATACCAATAAACACTTATTTAATGTGTTTTCAAATATAATTGATGAATACCTCATATTGTTTTAAACATTTAATCAACATTTTGGATGATATTCTTTATGAAGAAATTCATTGACAAAAATCATGTTCATAAGATCCATTACTAAATAGTTTTTTCTACCGTATCAAATGATCAATGTTCATCCAATTTAAAATTTTTAAATATCATGACTAATTCAATTGTAAGTTGTCTAATGATATCGAGATAACATTTTTTAATCGTTGTAACATTATAATATTTTATTATAATTCAGTTTTTTCTACTCACCAATGAGACTGTTTTTATCATAATCTTGTTGACACTCTATACTCACCCAACTTTCTATAAAGACTTAAAGTCTCAAGTCTGTCAAATTATAAATTAATTAGATTGTTTTTTAAACAACCATTTTCTAAACATGGTCAGGCGTATGTTGTTTTTCCAAATATACAAGTAGATACATGCTCTAAATATTATATTTTGACAAAGATGGTAAAGTCACCAATGCCATATTATGAAATATAACTTTAGCTTTTATTTAATGTAATGTAACGTTATTCCAGTAATAAGAAAAGTATGCATGAATTATTAATTATATATAACTTTTTTATTGATTTAACCCGTATAACATACGGGTTCTATCCTAGTATCTAATATTATTTTACAAATTCAACTAGCGTTGTGTTGTGTGTGATACTATTTATAGAGAAATTTATAAACGACAAAAATCATGTTCATGTTATCCAATATTAAATAGTTTTTCCTACCATATCAAATTAGCCGTGTTCATCCAATTTGGAAATTTTAGACATCACGACTAATACAATGGTAAGTTTTCTAATGTATATCAACATAACATTTTTTTTATTTACAACATTATAATCTTTTGATTGTAATTTATGATTATAATTTAGATTTTATATTCAACAATTAGAATGTATTCATTATAATTTTGATAAAACTGTATACCCATCTAACTTTCTGTACAGAACTAAAATCTCAAGTTTGTCAATTCATAATTCATGTTAGTCGCTATTGAGGGTTTGATTGTTTTTTAAACATGGTCACATTTATCATGCATTTTCCAAATATACAAGTAGAGACATGCCCTAAATATATATTTTTTTATAAAGATAGTAAAATCACCAAAACCATATTATGAATTATAGTTTTAGCTTTTTTTTTCAATGTAATGTAATACGTTATTCTGGTAATAAGAAGTATATGCATGAATTATCAACTATATATATATTTTTAATGATTCAACCCGTATTTTTTTATTTGAGATCCAAGTTTAAAACTCGAAAGTGATGTAACAGGTATCTAATTTAACTTAATTTTTTTTAAAAAGATTGTACTAAAAACACATGATGAGATCCTAGGCCCGGGATTGCCTTTCAAGGAAAATCCTTCAAATGCAATTTAATTAGGGAAAATTGGATTTTAATAATACGAATTATCACTCATTGACCGATAATAATACGAATTATCACCTTGGCACACAATAATACCAATTAACCATTCTGGTCTTTAGAATGATACACCGTTAGTTTTTCACTAACGGTGTTAGTGTCTTGCTGACGTGGAACCTGACGTGGCCTAGTAGTTTGCTGACGTGGCTTGATTTGGAGGGTTCCACGTCAGCAAGAGACTAACGATGTTAATGAAAAACTAACGGTGTATCATTCTAGAGACCGGAATGGTTAATTGGTATTATTGTGTGCCAATGTGATAATTCGTATTATTATCGGCCAACGAGTGATAATTCATATTATTAAAATCCAATTTTCCTTTAATTAGCAAACATATGTATAGAAAAATTCATTTTAAATAGCATACATATGAAGGAAAAAAACTTACCTTAGAAGGATTCGAACCCGGGTATTGGAGGTAAAAAAAAGATGAACACACCAATTACGCTGGTTAGTCTCTCAGTACAGCTTGTGAACAAGAAATATATAACAGACATTTATTTTTAAGCTGGGAGACGGCTGACGTAGTTCGCCGCCAGTAGGGCAACAAATTTATATAGAAGCGAACAGCCTTACCCTTCTTCTCCAATTGAAGAAAAGCATGGAGAGCGCATTACGTCCTCAAAGTTCCGCAAGACAAGAACGCCATTATCCCGCCCACGATCCTCTGCTTCCATAGTAAACCTGCACTTTTTTTTTTTTTCATGTCTTATATATTCAAGGTTTTTAACCCCTGTTGTTTTCATCATTTTGTCTCAAGTTTTTATGCGATCTTCAACCAGAGTCGAGCAGATCCAGTCATAAGCCTGCGGAATTCACACAATTCAATTGAAGAATACCGTGATCCCCACTCGCCGCCACTCCCTGTTGAGTAAGCTAGCTAGCTAGCTCTTCATTATTAAGATCTAAGAAATCCACTTACCCAGTTACCCGACACAATCTCTGATGTAATTTAACTTTTGTTGTTGTTGTTATTGTCGAAGGTTTCCGGTTGGTATAAGTGAAAATCTCCCTGAATCAGATGAAGAAGAAGAAGTACTCCCCGACGAGATTCACTCCCCTACAGAGTATATATATATATTCATTCTCTTGCCCTTCTCTTCTTTTCCTTTCATTCCAGAAAGTTTTAATTTATTTTTTTACGTCTTTTTTTTTTGATATGGGCTTAATACTTAATAGAACATTTTTGTTATCTAAGGTAACTTTGTGTTTTTTTTTTCTTGATTTTAATGATAGAGGCTTATTGATTGTTGTGTAGTGGTGACGAGGTGTGGAAAAGGGTTTTACCTACAGTACACATATCAAACTCCTACCTATTTAATAAGTCAGTAAAATAAATTTGTATCGTACCTTTGTTTAAAGGGTTTAGCGGGTCTTGACTCGTGGATATAGAGTTCTTGACCCATACCCGTTATTAATACAATGAACTCAAATAATAACAATTAGATTAAAACATATCATTAAAACACGAAAACAATTGAGTGAAATGTCGACGATAAAAAGATGAACTTACAATGTTACGATCTACGGATGAACAAACGAACCAAATATCAGGATAAATGCAACTTAAAACTTTCGAAATACCAAAAAGTTGAACTACGATTGAAATTCGTTAGCATATTGCTGAGATATAATATATTGACGACTCATAAGTTTCATAAAACCGTCAGGCGTCAATTGAAATTTTGAAAATTGTGATTCCCTATAATCCGAATTATGAACGGTTGCGGGTTTCCTCGAATATGTATAATTGTAATTTTTATCATATATTGAGGTGTGAATGTGTGATAAAGTCCAACAACTGGGTCGTGAAATATTACTTTTATAGTTTTCATTATTCACGTGACAACAAAAAAGATTCTTGTCCACACCTGACCTGTACTCGATTAACATAATTTTCAATATAAACCCAATACCCCCCCCCCCCCCCCCTATATAAAATACAAGATGTACAATGGTCGGGTCTGTCAGGTTTACACGGTCAGGACCCATTTCTTGCTCACCCCTCCCTAAGTGGTCTCTGTTTAATTAAGATTTGGTGATGTGTATTTAATATTAGAATTATGTGAGTTGTCTAATGTTTTTTTTTTCTTTTGTCATGAAGGTATGGATCTCCCTTCAGCCAGATCGAAGTTGGATTCACCAGCAGTACTGATGATTCTGAATCTAATACAACCATCCTAACAACAAATGAACAACACATGACTACAAGGTAATTAATTTCATTTAAGTTTCACTTTTGCTTCTTGATTGTAGATAAATTTGAAGAGTGTAATACTTTATTTTTTTTTTCTTTTCTTTTACCAGGCCATATTATTTCTCAACTCCTAAAACAGCTGCATATTTGTTTGGTCTGTGCACAACATTTTTCCTCATTTCGTTGAAGCTTACAGCGGAAAGCCACGTCAACCCCTTCATAATCATCTCTCATGTTACTTATGTCATGGCATTTCTACATCTCTTAATATTGGCTTGGATACATAAGCGTTTAAACAACACAAACTCGCCTCACCAAAACTTGTACCTTGGTTGTTATAGGATCCTAGAAATTGTTTATTACATCATGTGTTATATTGCATTTGTTTCTGCTTCGGTCGCGGTGCTATTAAGCCTTCATCACCCTCAAACTACCTCTCCCCCTTCCCCTCCTCCTCACCCTCACCTTTACCCTCCTTTTCCCCCTTCTCCTCACCCTCACACTCCTCCTCCTCCTCCTCCTCACCCTCACCCTCACCCTCCCCCACCCCCTCACCCTCACCTCCACTAGCTAGACTGGGCCGGTATAGTGCTTTGCAAGCAAGTTCTTCCCCAGACTGGCCTTATGTGTGTATTTTTACCTTGCATTTAAGCTTTGTTGTGACCTATTGTGGTGGTAATTGTTATGTGTTTAATGTATCGTGAGCTTCGTATTGTAATTCATATACCTTACTGAGAACTTCATATACCTTACACTTGATGTGATATTCTTGAATATTCTTTTTGTCGGGAGGTTTTATAGTTGTTATTTTGGTGTTATATATAGTGTACTCTAAACGATGAATGTTCGAGTCCTTGTAATTTTAGTTGACTCTAATTACAAGGAATACATTAGGTTGTGGTTTAACAATAAGAATACTTGCAACACTGAGGGCCGTTTTTTTCATAAACAGTCGTTATCTTGTCATACAGGTTGTTTTTTGTCCCTACGCAGCTCTTCCCATAAACACACATATTTACCTACTAATTCATATATATACAAAGTAGAACGCCTAATTGGTAGCTGCTTCCTTGAGTTCAAGGTATTGTATGGGTTGATAGTGTGAGATGTAGAGGTGAGATCATAGCTAGACTCCTACATAGTTAGTTAGTTTGTTTATTGGTTGTAGCAATGATAGATTAGTCCATTTGAGTGCACAAATCTATGATCACTAGTACTATATGAAACTGGTTTATTGTTGTTATAGCTTAGTAGTGCATGGAGTGGATTATAAATCAACTCTTGTTGATAGTTGTATAAGGATATAAACTTTGGGCTAGTTCTGACAAGTTGTTGGAAGCTTAAGGTGTAGGGACCGATTCTGTCAATAAGTGAACTAGTTTGGTTAATCATTGATTAACATCCATTTAAGTTGGTTTTGCTACTCATTTTCGTTTAATCCTTGTAATTTAAATTTCCTTCTTTCCATTTGTAATCCTTTCGGTTGATTGTTCCATTTCATCAAATAAACATTTACTAATCATTTGCCTCATTCAATTTCTTTCTTTTGATTGTGTTCGTCGTTTATTTTTCGCAAATTTGTTCACAATTGGTATCAAAGCCATTAGGCTCTATTAAGAGGAAAGAATAGATCTAATCAGTGTTCGATCTGCAATTGAAGGATGGTGGGGTCTACAACGAAGTTTGATATCGATTAATTTGATGGTTGGAATGACTTCAACCTCTGGAGGTTGAAAATGCGAGCAATCTTGGTTCATCTGGGGGTACTTGATGCCTTGAAGGGAGAGGCAAATCTGCCTAAGGCATTGACTGAAAAAGAGATGAAGGAAATTATGGATAAGGTGCACAATGCCTTGATCTTGAGCTTGGGGGATCAAGTACTCAGAGTGGTGTCCAAGGAGACAACAGTCGTTGGTCTGTGGATGAAACCAGGGGGCTTGTACATGACCAAGTCATTGGCAAATAGGTTGTACATGAAGAAAAGATCGTATACCTTCAAAATGATCTCAGGTAAGTCTCTAGAAGATCACATTGATGAGTTTAATAAACTAGTTATGGAGTTGGAAAATGTAGATGTTACTATTGATGAGGAGGATAAGGAAATTATGTTTTTATCTTCTTTGCCTGTTGTTTATGAATATTTTGTGGACACTATGATGTTTGGAAGAGATTCTTTAACCATGGAGGAAGTAGTGGCTGCCATAAATTCTAAAGAGCTACAAAAGAAAAATAATGAAGTGAATGATGATGGGCCAGATGCTCTTTTTGCTAGAGGAAGGCAGAATTAAGAAATGGTAAAAATTAGAAGACATCAACATCTAAATCTAAGACCAAGACAAGATGCTTTGTTTGTCAGTCTGAAAATCATTTCAAGAAAGACTGTCCTAAACGGAAAAAAGAAGAAATCTGAGTTGAAGAAGTCAAAAAAGTATCCATCAAACTCCACTAATGATTCATTGGATGGTTATGATAGTTCAGATGTATTGGTGGTGTTAGTTGTTCTCGCACAGAATGGGTATTAGACTCAAGGTTGCTCTTATCACATGTCCCCTCACAAGAAGTATTTCAAGAATTTGATGTTGAAGGATTTGGGTCCAGTAAATTTGGGTGCGGATAGCCCTATTGTATACAAGGGATATGTACAATATTTCCTTAAATATGTCTAATGGGTCCACATTTCATTTAGAAACATGAGGTATATCCCTAATCTTCAAAGAAATTTGATCTCATTGGAAACTTTAGAGGATGGTGGTTTCCAGGTAAGTATAAAGAATGGGAAAAAGAAGTAATTAAAGGAAGCATCGTGATCATGTCAGGGACCAGAAGAAGCAACCGGATTTATTTCCTTGACTATGGAGTGTCGAATAGTATGGTCTTTATTGCTGATGGCAATGAGAAATCAACATCCACTTTATGGCATAGGAGAATGAGACATATTAGTACTCAAGGAATCACTGAATTGAATAAGGCTCAAGTCTTTGGTGTGAGAACTATGTTTTGGGTGAATCACACAAGGTGAAGTCCAGTAGGAGAAAACATCAAACCAATGATATTCCTGACTATGTCCATGCAAATCTATGGGGGCCAGCTAAGACTGCACCAATAGGAGGTGGAAGGTATTTCTTGAGCATTGTTGATGATTACTCAAGAAAGGTATTGACTTATACCTAAAAAACTGTGATAAATTAAAAAAATTTCTTTGCTTTTAAGAAAAACATATTTGTGAAGCTTAATTTTCGGAACCAAAATTCTTTAACAGGTGAAAGATGTGACAATCTGACTCATCGAGTGGGACCAACAACGACTTAAACTGGAAAATCAGGAAATCATGTATATGGGCGTAGCATGTCAATTAGATTATTAGACGAGTCTAGAATTCTTAAATCACAACACAAAACAACACACATAAACTTGAGTCTCAAAACATTGGTGATCAATCAAAAACTAATACGTGTTACAAATTGCATGTAAACGTGTTACATGAAATTGATTGTTTTAATGTATTTTGATATATGGCTATATATTCATTTTTATTACTTTGAATGTGGTTAATATGATAAGAAATAAATAAAATATGAAAATGGAGAAAACCGTAACAAAAAACGTCGAAGAACGAAGAACCGAGCGCTAGAACGGAGGAACTGACAACGGGGTTGCCGGCCAGGGAGCCTTGCGGACCGCAAGGACCCCTTGATGACACCTCCCGCAGTCCGCATCGACTAGATTCTGTGCAAACCCTAATTTT
Organism: Deinandra increscens subsp. villosa; assembly: GCA_039602395.1. Classification (NCBI taxonomy): domain Eukaryota; kingdom Viridiplantae; phylum Streptophyta; class Magnoliopsida; order Asterales; family Asteraceae; genus Deinandra; species Deinandra increscens. The sequence continues at coordinate 96,118,718 of JBCNJP010000025.1, forward strand.
TTGCTATATAAACGAATTTAGTCGCATTTATCCTCATTTTCTTCCATTTTAAACAAACCTACAGCACCTAAGCTATTGTTCTATTATTCCGTTTTAATATCTTAAAGAATCATTGGTTGTTTTTAGGAAATCCAAACCCCCAAGCATCACTATATTCATCCTTTTTGCTATGTAACCCTTTGATCATGTTTAACTGGCTTGTTTATCATAAAGTTTACATTTTTATGTTAGATCTAGGACTGATCTCTGATTTACATGAGGTGATATGTATAGATCTATTATGTATGATGATAAAGTTTTGATTTTTATGCATGAAAGATGATGTATGATGATGATAATCTAGATCTTGCATCAGAGCGGTAGGAAATCAGACGCTTAGGCTGAAAACAATAAAAAAATAATTAAAGATAATGAATGTACTAAAAAAAACTACCTTCGATCTTGTTTCTCAACTCGGAATTTCAAACTTCTTTCAACCAATTCTTAACATGCTTGATTTTTGTCAATTTGTATTTTCAACGTCAATGATATTGTAATATCATACAAGAGGCTGGAACTCAACGACTGAATAGTGTTGTGGTGGCAGACTGTAGTCTAGCACGTGGTGCAGAGGAGGACAATAGTTTTAAAGAAGCGTCACAGTGAAGAAATAGTTGGATCCCTAAAACTCTGAAAGTGTCGTTAGGATTTACTAGGCTTTAGTTCCCATCACAGCTTTCTCTGATTTTGGGTCTTGCTTCCCGAAATAATAAACATGGTCAGCTAGACCCCCTTCAAGCGGTGGTTCAACTTTTTTCGGCCATGGCGAGACATAAAAGTGAAGAAAGGGTTGCTGGAAAAAAAATAACTCGACAATTAGTGATCGTAGTCGTGCGACGGTGTGTCGAGACAGGAAAGCAGCAGTCTCTTAAATAAAGAAAGATGGAAAAGGTCGGAGACCGTGGTCAAACAACAATCCTTAAAAAAACTAGAAAAGTAAATAAGAAGAAAAAATATCCAAATATCCGGTTCGTTTTTTATTGGCTACTATCCCTAAACTAGAGCAAGGAAGGTCTTTAGGTTGTACAACAAAGAAAAATGCTAGATGTTAATACTTAATACACCATCAAAAATTTATTTAAAAGTAAATACTCGCAACTAGGGGCAGATCTAGTGTTGTGAGAGCGGGTTCACAGGAACCCACGGAGTTTCAAATTTTTTTTTAGAAATATATAGAAAAAAGTATAGGTGAATCCTAATAGAACCAAAAGATTACTTTGTCTTTAAGATATATATTTTTTAATGTTCTTGAAAGCCTCCCAATCCCTCGCACATACGCAAAACGCTCCCAAATCCAACCCAGCAATCCTAAACCGATGTACGCTCCTCTCAGCCTCTCCCCGGTCCCGTCGCGTCACTCCCCCCTGAGCCTTATGTCGCTCCGCCCTCATTCTCACGTCCAACAAGTGGAGTGCCCATCGCAGATCGCCTACCCATGTTGCTCTCAATCTCACCGTCGAACTGCCTTGATGCTCTCATTTGGTTCTCAATCAATCCGTCACAATAGGTAAACAGTTGGTTCTTGATTTCTTGATTGATTTGGTTCTCAATCTCACCGTCACATCAGATTTGGCTTTTGATTTCTTAATTGATTTGGTTCTTGAATAGTTATTGAATTTGGTTCTTGAATAGTTCATAGTTGAATCTGGTTAATGAATTTGGTAAAAAAATCATAAAACATTTAGGTTACTGAATTTGGTTATTGAATCTGGATATATATTAAATTTGATGTTCTTATATTGATATTTATTTACGTATAATGAGTATTGAGAGCTTTTCCACAAGAAAACCATCCAATCTTGAATTGTCATCTTCTAATAGTAAGACAAACATCTCCAATCGTCAACATTATGTGGTTAACAAAATCAACACGGTTCTTGATATGCAAATTCAAGAGCTTGGAAACTATTTAGCGAGGTAAGCACTAAATTGCTTATGTGTATGAGGTCATTGAGCCCGTGTCAACTTTACCCGATCGGAACCGACCTGTGAGGTAAGCACTAATTTTTTTAGTTATTGTAGTTTATATTCGTATTGTTATTCTGTTATCAACTTTACCCAAGCCGAAACGACCAAACCGAAAATTTTGACATTTAGTGTTTAGAATTCCGACCCTCGAAAATAAGTGAATCCACGTGAAAAAAAAATCATAGATCCACCACTGGACGCAATGATGGTAATGGAATAAGCAAAATCGATGGCGTTTGATTGGATAAATATCTATCAACATTAGAGTTCACTACAAGTGATTAATGTCCCCAACCAATATGGAGCAGAAATAAATGACCTCTTCCCAACATACTTCAAAATTACGAATCTTTACGGTGTAAAAGCAAAGAGGATTTGGTTAAGAGTGGTGGTCGGAATCTTGAATCGAAAAAGAAGCTTTATTCGAATGATAAGTAAAAAAATAAAAGAAAGTAAATAGAAAATTAAAGTTGGGACAGGGCAGTGCGGTGGCGGCACGCCGCCCTATCTAGGGTTTAAACTTGATGGTGACGACTAGGGTTTAGATTATTTAGGTTGTGATACCATGTAAGATTATGATGAATACTGAATGGATGTTGTTAAAGGGCCGGTAAGGTTACAATTTATAGAGATCACAGAAAACGCTAAAATCTAACCGGGCATGTGGGCTTATGCACGCTAATATATACAGCTGAAGTGGTTATAATAATTGTGTTGGCCTTTCATGTTGTAGCACAATCAAAGAGGAGGGTAGTAATTAGTAGTAACTTTGAATTGGCATGTTGATCTATTGACGTTTGAAATGAAATGTAAGAAGTTAAGTGTTCTATATGTAATCAACTTAATCTAGCTATGATAAAGGACCTCATAATAAGGTGTATACTGTATAGTATAAAATAAGCACTTAAACTCCGATTGAAACTCACGAGCTAGGCTCTTGGTTTAATGGAGTATGGATAGAGTGGTAATTGGGGAGTTATGAAACATACGTAGGGATGTTATTTATGATTTGGAGTTTTCAAATTGGTGATTTTGTTGCCATTTATGTATAGTGGTTGGATGTATAATGAGTTCTAATTTTTTATTCACTCGCGTCGTTGGATGTTGAAGAAGGCAATATTTGGAAGTTCAAGATTAATCCCCCCAAGGAATGTTGAATTCCTTTGTCGATGGAATGCTTTCTCAATCCAATTTTATCATTTGCTAACCAAACACGATTGTACAAGGAATACATTCTAATTCCGATTTCGGTTCCTACGAATTCCACTAAAACCTTTTGGAAAAGAGCACCGGATGCTTCTGAAGTCATGATTATTGCTTTCAAATCGAAATATTTGGATATATATACCAAATTCTCAATGCGATCATAATATCAAAAATTCCAAGATTTTCATACGAAATGTTTATTTGCCAGAGAGAGATCGATATGAACAAATTGATTGTGAACAAATCTCATGGGGATTCCGGGTTTTAATAAATGCATTTTCGGAACAAAATTAAACTATGAACATTCAACCCTAGCTAGGGGCTCCGCCTCTTAGTATTTATCTAGACAATTAGTTCAGGGAAGGTCTTAACACGTAGGGTATCTGTTTTTCTTTAATTCGATCAACATAAATACTTAAAATGTGTAAGGCCCCTGTCATCTTCTTCTCCAAAAGAATCTATAATAGTAGCTGGAGAATTTTTTTCTTCTAACAAAACTCATTGTTTTTAAAGATACATCTATATATGAAAAACTCATGTATAAGTAACTAGTGTCGGAGTTGATTGGTACCTAAATCACAATGAAGAAGACTTCGGGGCGGCTTGTGGTGACCCGGTGGCAATGAGAAGTAGCATAGGAAGATGTTGTGGATGGGGATAGATGACGGTGAGGTTAGTTTTCGAAATTATGCACGATATACGAAAAAACGACACTTTGGTTCGCCGGAATACAGGAGGAACCAGAGAGGGAAATGAGGAGCAACAAGTCTCCGGCGAGATTTCCGAAATTCCTGCGACGTGCTCTATTTTTTTTATTCTTTTTCTTTTTTTGATGCAGGGTTGAATGACAATATGTCAATATCATATGCATGTATCGCTGCACGTTCATAGTTGTATTGCACCATCAAGATTCCGGGAAATAAAAGAGCACGTGAGCTGCTCGATCAGCATTAATTAAGACCAATTTATTTTAGTATTCTCTTTGCAGCTTTATTTTATTTTATGTTTATTTTGACTATTACTAACTACTTACGTGCAGTAAGGAGGCTTCCCATATGTCTAATTAATTGCATTCAGAAAGTTGTTTCAAAAGTGCTCGCTAACCGCTTTAAGGAAGTGCTTCCTTCGGTGATTTCTGAGGCTCAGATGGGTATTTTGGCTAATCAGAATATCATTGATGGGCCATTGATCGTGAACGAAGTGCTGGCATGGGCTAAGAAAAGTCTTTCCAAGTTATTATTTAAAATAGATTTTGAAAAGGCGTTTGACTCGGTTAACTGGGTCTTTATCGATGATATATTGAGACAAATGGATCCCCCCCCCCTTTGGCGGCAGTGGGTCGGGGGCTGTCTTCGGGCTTCCATTTTGCTAAACGGCTCTCCCACTCTTGAGTTTCAATGTGGCCGCGGTGTTCGTCAAGGGGATCCGTTGTCCCCTTTCCTTTTTTTTGTTGGTCATGGAGGCTTTCCATGTCATGTTTTTTTTAGCCTCTGGGTCGAGTATCTTTCATGGGTTTAACATCCCTTCGGCTGGCCTATCTTTATCCCTTATTACCTATGCCGACGACGCTATCGTGATTGGAAATTGGACTGAAAATAACGTGGCGAACCTCCTTCGGATCCTTAGAGGTTTTTTCCTTGCCTCGGGTCTTAAAGTTAATTTAAACAAATGTTGTATTTTTGGGGTGAATGTCAACACGGTGGAGGTTAAAGACTTAGCTCTGAAATGTGGTTGTGTGGGGGGCGACCTCCCCTTCAAATATCTTGGATTGTTGGTGGGGGAAAATATGAACCGGGTGCAGGCGTGGAAGCCTGTGATTGATCTTTTATATGCCCGTCTCTCCAAGTGGAAAGCTAATCTTCTTTCCATGGGTGGACGTCTTGTCCTCATTAGATCGGTTCTAGACAGCCTCCCTCTCTTCTTTTTTTCTTTATACAAGGCCCCGATGAAAGTTCTGGAAATTCTTGAACGCATTCGTTTCAAATTTTTAGGGGGGGGGGGGGGGGGGGGTTGTGTGGGCGATTCTGGTTCCAAAAAAAAGATACATTGGATAAGTAGGGCTGCGATTTGTAAACATAAAGATTGTGGTGGCCTTGGGATTGGATCACATAAATAAGGCTCTTTTGGGGAAATGGTGGTGGAGATACCTTACGGAAACCGGGGCCCTGTGGAGGAAGATTATTAGCGGTATACATAACCTCAATATGGGTTCTGGCTAGCCTTCTTTTAAGAAAGGTTTGTCAAGTGTGTGGAGCAATATTATGAGAACTAATTCTTATTTTCTCAAAGCTGGGATAAGGCTCAAAGATTTGATAGTGTTTGCTGGAGATAAGGGGAGGGGGTATGGTTGTGGAATGGCTTGGTGAAGTTAAGGAAGCTGTTGAGCAAGGGAGAGGGTGGTGATGGTCATCCTACTATTCTATGGTCGAAGCTTGTTCCCTCCAAGGTCAACCTTCTTGTTTGGAGGGCTCAGCACAACAGGTTGGCTACCAGGGACAGTTTGGTGAAGCGTAACATTCCGATCCTCTCTCTCGTTTGTCCTCTTTGCAACAGGGCCAATGAGTCGGTGGAACACCTGTTTTCGGGATGCTTGGTTGCGAACGACATTTGGGCCTGGATTTCTTCCTGGTGCGGGAGAAGTCCAATAATATGTTTCTCCATGAATGATTTAGTCAACTTCCATAAAAACGCTAACTGGGAGAATACGAAAGTCATGTTCCTTCAGGCGATTATTCATTCGGCTTGTTGGGTGATTTGGGGTGCTAGGAATGAGGCGGTTTTTCAAAATAAAACACATAGGGTGGAAAAATTGTTTCTAGATATTCAAGCGTTAAGTTATCTTTGGGTCTCTACTAGATATAGATATGGGTCTATTGAGTGGGTGTCATGGTGTAACTTTAATTTCCCCATGTAATGTCGTTTGTTTTTCCCCTTCTCTAGTGCCTTGCTAGGCGGAAGGCTTTGTTAATGAAATGGCCGTTCAAAAAAAAAGTAAGGAGGCTTCATTGTTTAAAATTATGTAGTTATAAAACGCCATTTTATGATTACATATATATATATATAGTTATATCAGTTCTTTTCATCTTTGATTTCATCATTTTGTTTTCTACCTGTGAATCTTGAAGTTTTTTTATGGATGTATGTGATTCGTAGAGAGATAAATAAGTGGGCTAAAGGTGTTATATCAGATCACCACCAACAATTACATCATTTTGTAATAAAAGCATAAATGAGTATATTATTTATATATAATAATCCTTGTTCTCCATTTTATATTAATGTAGCTTTTTTTAATATGTAAAAAAATGTTAAAGGAATTTTACGAGAAAGAAACAGAAAGAATGTTGATTTTCAATGTCAAAAATATTATTAGAGGACTTCATGATAAAAGTAAAAAAGTATACAAGATGCATCTGAACCACTAGTCGTTTTGTGTCCATGTTGCCATTTTCTTAAAGAGTATTAAAGTAATATAATGATATAATCCATAAAATGTTTGAAACCTCTCCGTGAAAGAGATCCATAACTCCGTCTACTTTTGAGTTTTGAGAGTTGTATAGACCGATTTTCCACCCTTTTAAACAACTAGGTTTGTCTAAAGTAGGGTGTCGGGCATGGCATCAGGTTGGATAGACGACATAAATTGAGTTTGCATTTTGTAGTTCATGCAGCAGTCACATTTGCAGGTGGTCGGTTGTTTGGGTTGTGGGGTCCCATTTTTCAGAAGTATGAAAAGTATAAAGGTGTATGTATATATGGGAGATACTTTTTTATTGGACAAAAACATTAACAGACTCACTATTGAAGAGCATTCTCAAAGCAAATGTAAACAAAATGATAAGCTTTAAAACTTGCCTTTTTGATACAAGATGGGGAAAATGTAAATCTTCCAAACAGCAACCATAAGGTTTTTTCTCCATTGTTCAACAAAATCTTCAAAAACAAAATCAAAAGGATTATATTAATTAGGCTGATGTTTCCTTCTTCAACTTTGCAAGCTCTTGCTTTACAACTCCAGCCTTCTGCATTATCACAAATTTGAAACAAAGGCACCAATGAGTACACTTATTAAAAGAACATCATACTAATTTATAGAGTTAGAATTTGAAGATTCTGTTACCTTGATCTTAGCCAGCATGATCTTGAATCTATCAAAGTCGTTAAGTGATGCTCTCTTCTTCTGCACAATAAGCTTTCTTCCCCAAGAACTGCTCTCCCACTTGTTCTTCACATCTGCAAATAACCAAAACTTCAACTGAGATAACAAGCCTCCGGAGCATAAAGTACATAATTTAACAAAAGCCCAAAACCTACCAGCAGCATCTAAAGCAGCAATCAGAGTTTTCTTATTTGGGACTCTTTTAATGTCAATCTTGATGTCTGTGAGTGTGAGCCTTTTAAAGTTCATCTGGCCCCTCACCATGTCAGGTGCATCGACTAGAGCCTGCCAATATAACATATTTATACTTAATTGAATGGCCAATTAAAGGTTAAGGGTATATAATCTTGTAAGTGGTCAAATGTATCCCGCATTTGTAAATCATCTTTTAGTAAGCACTCAATTATAAGATTTTAAGGTTTAGATATTTTTTTCCTCTTGCATACCCCCAACTAATTACTAATTTTCAAATCTAACATCAATAATTTAAATTTGTTTTGATTGAACTTGAAGTACATGATACTTTGTTTAAGAGATGTTCACATATATTTTGAATATACCGATGATATTTGTTTTCAACTTTTTTCTTTATCATGACACATCCTAAAAAAGATGCATATTTGCTTTGTTTGTATCTAATTTTTCGACTCATTTTGTTGAAGCTTACACAAAAAACACACATTTTTTCCATCAACTGTACCTATATAATTATCTACGTTATTGCTTATGCAATGGCTTTTCTAGATCCTTGTATCTTGTCTTGGATATATGAGTGTTTACATAACCAAAACTCGTTACTCGTCTCATCATAACTTGTACATTTGTTATCAAACGATCCTAAAAGATGTTTATGCTAGCTTTTAAACTCAACTAGATTACAAAATTTAACAATCGGAGATCTAGAAAAGCCATGACATAAGCAAAACCAGAGATAATTATATAGGGACAATTAGAGGGAAAATGAGACTAGCAATGCTAAAAATACTAGGTACACAACAAGAAAATATACAACTTTTAGGATGTGAACTAATGAAAAAAACGAAGATATATCATCAATGTGTATATTTTCAAACTAAAATTCAATCTATTTTGATAAATTCGATGTGCAAATAAATTAGAACAACCTAAAATTCAATCTATTTCAAAACCAAATCACATTTGCAAACAAATCAACACCTATGACATTTTGACTAATCAAGCCTCTTTGAGATGAGGATTAAAAGCAACGATTTGGGGCAAGCAGTGAGTTCATATAACGGAATCAACTATCAAATCAGACTAAATGACCGAATTCATATTAAGACAATCTAGAGAGAATGTAGATACCCTGTTTTGATCGATGACATCAACGATGACTACGAGCTTTCCGTAATCCTTTCCGTAGTTGACAAGGGCGATTCTTCCGATCTCGACGTACCTCTTGAACGGCTACAAAAATCAAAATTACATGCAAGTTTGATGAGATACAGCCTACAAATTTCGTTTAGAAATATGAAAATTAGGGTTTTGTTTTTACCATTTTCGGATTCCTGGATGTGGAGCGCCGAGAAGAAAGGTCGGACAAGTAGTGATAAAAGATAGCGAAAGTTAGGGTTTTCAACACGAGGGCTGGGCTTTTCATAATAGTAAGTGGAATAAGTTGGGCTGGGCTTTTAATTTGAATTTCAATATGGGCCGTTTTAAGTTCATGTTGTAAAGCCTTGTCCTTTATCTGAGCTTGCAATGGTTTCATTATCGATTATTAATTGGCTTCTCGACGGTTGCTAAGGTTCTTCATCGCCGACCCTCCTCGGTGAATGGTGATCAGTGTCGATTGTGGTTTTTGTGTTGTTTATTCCACTTCTCAAATTCATCGTAGGGTCGCAACATTGATTCCACCAAAATATCAAATCATCAGACTTAAACCTTGTCTACACGGGTGGCACTTATGGTTATCAGATTATACAAGACCCAAACCAAATAACATATATATAATTTATTTATTTTTTAAGATTGAGACCCTATTAAAATTGAAGTAGAGGCCCAAAATCGTACGTTTATTTGAATTACCCTTGAGCAACATCTATATTGTATTAGCTACATAATTACATATATGATTCATGTGTTATAAATGCTAGTATGTTATTCCTTCAAATAGGATGTTATACTCATGTTTGTATGTGTTTATGATTGTGTATGTAAAAGTATGTCAGAAAACATATGAATATGTGGGGTAAGCACAAATAAATCATTTTAATTATAATTAACACCTCCTCAAATTGGAGTGTAACCCCTCAATATATACAATTCCAAAATATATAAGAATATATATATGTGTAATTATAATGGAGCGTAAACCACATAACTCCCATATATACACATGCAAATGGTAAACCCTAGAAACCGTAAAGAAACCTATACGAAAAGAAGCTTGTTGCTAAGATAAAGAGAACCGCTAAAACAGCTGAACCTTTTTTAACTCACATCTATCTATATCTATATCTATATCTATATCTATATCTATATCTATATCTATATCTATATCTATCTATCTATATATATAATAAAAGAAAAGTTTTTGGCACCACAATTTGCCATATGGCACCACCACATTCATCCTCAACAATTTTTCCCGCCAATAAACATTCACAATCGGATCTTCTAATTTTGGATATATATATCCACTATTTATTTATTGTAGCGGATCTTCTAATTTTGGATATATATCCACTATTTATTTATTGTCTTCTAAATTATTTAATAACCAATTATTTAATTACTTAATTTAATATATAATATAGTTTATTAAGTTACATCTATCTATATCTATCTATACTTTTTACTATATAATAAACAAAGAGTTTGGTCATAATTTAATTTATATAAAAAGACACTTGACATCACCACAAAATTTTGAATTAACCCGTGTAACACACGGGAATAAAAAACTAGTGTTATACATACATTCATATTTGAAAATAATAAAAAATGTTCTTTTTGAGCGGTAATGCTTGTTTAGACAACATATAGCCAACTTAAAAAGTACTCAAAGCTCAAAAGAGAGGCATTGTGCGAAAATCAAGATCAAATACATAATTCATAAGGGTTTTGTCTAAAACTATAAAAACGCCCGTCTAGTAAAAAAAAAAACAATGTACAGGATTTATTTTTTTGTATTGAATTTGTATTTTTTTGTACTAGATTTATTTTTTGTATTGAATCTGTACTATTTTGAACTGGATTTGTGTTTTTACAGTTTTTAGACCGAACATTGTTTTTATTTGATCATGTCTCATAGTTCATAATAAGGCGGTCAGTTTCTATACCTTTCATCTAATTTAAGGAATGGAAAACTGGTTAACGGTGGTTTCCTATTCGATCTGACTTTTGTCTCACTCTCTACGTGTATGTATATCACTAAATCTGTATAGTGTTGGGTTCAAATTAGAACCACCATATATTTAAGGGGCCATTTGGGGTTTAGCTTATTCACACCGGGTCAAATGTGTAGACTTAAAAAAATGAATTGAAAAGGGAATAAGCTGACCAGCTTACAAGGTGCCTAATAAAGGTTGTGCCTATTGCAGACGGTCTAAGCAATTAACATGCCAAAGTATATCTTTACATTATACTTGCTAACGTAACGAGTCTTTTTGTATGCAGTACCACCTCGTTACTTTTCAAAACCACATCCAAACACCTAAAACTATGTAATGTGCTACAATCAAACTAACTTATTAAACATCCAAAAAGAGCTAGCTTTCTTACCAATTTATAACCAACGAAGTAAACAGACAAAAAGACATCAGACATGAGATGATCAATACACTAAGCCACTTCACACTAGTCGCTTACCGATTTTGACGATCACACCAGCATGCAACCAGTTTTAAAACGTTTATTTTTAACATTTCAACCAGAAAATATAAAGGAAATCATTTGTTCTAGAGCACATACAACATCAGAGTCTAGTTGCAATATTACAGAAGACCAAAAATTCCCATACAAGGAAACTCATTCTAAAATATGACATTTCCCATGTTTACACAACTTCAAAAGTTGAGGACATTTTAGTTTTATTTATATCCTTTTATTTCCTGATTTGTAGGAACTCAAGGCTCCTAAGAGGATCTTCGCGTCCACCTTTTGAGGTACCAGATGTTACTGGTTTCGTGTCATATCCTCCTCTTTGAGTGGTAGATAAGCGGGCCCCACCACTCGACATGAGTCGGCTAGATCTGCCATCTGTAGCTGCTGCTGAAGAACTTGGTTTGCTGCTGCTTAAAAAGGTGGCACGTTTTGACGAGCTACCATTTCTAGAAGATCGCACTTTTTCTGAATCAAGCTGCTGTGCATGGGTAATATCACAGTCAAATTCATATGCAAGTGTTTTAATCACGTCTAAAGTTCTCAGCATATATGCAGTCCTTGTATGTTTTAAAACTGGACTCTTTATATGGGCTGATCTATATGAAGGAAAACCTCAACAAATGCAATGTACATACTATCTACCTTTTTGCAACCATTTAACGCAACATACTTACCTAGTTAGGATGAGATTTTTAAACACAAAGACAGTTAGAAACTTACCACATCTTTTGATGAAGGTACATCTTCTGATATCCTGTTTCTTGAAAGTTCAAGGCGGCTGCCACCAGGCGAATTTCTTCTAGAGAATGACTCACGAACATCTTGTACAGCTACAGGAAAAAAGCAAAGCACAGCTGTAAGTGTCAAAAAAGAGATATGGCAGACTGGGTGGGTAAGACAGGCTGGGTTATGGTCAACAACAGTTTGTGTCAAAATGGGTCATTGTTGGCTTTGGTTGAACGGGTCAGGTCCGGCTAACTTGGAAGATGTTTGTCCCGAGATTTCTAACTTGTTTTATAAATAATGAGAGTGTCAAATATGATTACAAGAACTATCATAGTAGTCAAAGCGCATGCCTAGGTGCTCAGATGAGGCAAGGTGATTACGCCCAGTAGCCAGGCATTGGCAACGCACAAGTAAGTGGGGCTTGAGAGATTATAAAAAAATTAATACTAGGCGCGTCGAATTTGCAACTTCTGCAGTTTTATGTGATGTTAAAAATGCCAAATGCGTTGTATTTATTCTTTTTCACCTACTGTTGCTAACAAGCCAGTAAAACTTGATGATGTAGGGTATTGACTTGTTCCCTTTTAAAAAATCACTATGGAACACTTTTTAGTTTCAGGCTTTCAGCCCAATTGACTCGCTGCCTTTTAAGCTATTTTTCAGTTATAAAGACTGTCCTGTTAGAGATAAAACATAATCCAAACCAATCTGATCATATAAGAGAATTGTTTGAATATGCCACCTCTACTCCTAAATGATACCTGGGGTTCTTCCTGGTTTCTCAGCAGACAACCCAACATTTTGACCAGCATTCCCACTTTGAATCTGCAAAAAGGACAAAAGATAAATATATCCTCTTAGAGAATGACATAAGTAGCACTAGTACAAATTGTATTTTCACTGACCCTTGTTCTGGAGCTGGCACCAATCTGTGGATACTTCAATATAGTCCAATCAAAGACATAGTCAAACTGATAGCCTGTGGACCAAAATTCAGGTTCCCGTAAATAAATATATAGATATTCAGTATACTTGATCATTGACTTGATAGTTAATATGAACAAAATATCAAGAATTTGACACCTTCACGAATAAATAAGTCTCGAAATAGCCTCTTTAGATATGAATAGTCAGGTTTGTTTTCAAATTTCAATGACCGGCAGTAGTCGAAGTATGACGTGAACTCTGATGGATATGATTTGCATAATACCTGTTGAATGAATTTAATGTCATGTGAAATTATATGACTGTTTAGTCACACAAACAGAAAATGAAAGCCAAAATATACCTCTATTGGAGTCAACATCTTTTTTTCACTTATCCTGTCATATTTCTGCTTCTTGGTTCCTGCTCTCAGTCCCTGCCAGGGGAGGCTAAATGCAAAAGGCGCAAACAAACTTTAAATAAAAAACCAATGATTATCATAAGAGTTGTAGAGATTGATCAACAAGACTCACCTTCCTCTTAGGAAATACATAAGAACAAAACCAAGTGATTCCAAATCATCCCGTCTGCTTTGTTCTGGATAATAAAAAAAATTAAGATTTTAAATCAATTAAAATGTTAATCCTACCAAAATAAATCACTAATATGATGAGCGACTCACCAACTCCAAGATGTGTGTTGACACTAGCGTAACGAGCCGTGCCCGTAAGATTCTTGTTTTCCCTGATGTCCAAATGTACAGAAACAAAGACAGAGAGACAAGATAAAATAAAGTAAAAAAGAATAAAAACAAAAACCTTTTGAGGGTAGCCACATTACCTGTAGGGTATGTGTCTATGAGTTTGAAGATCTCTATACTTTTTTGCAAGACCAAAATCAATGATGTACACCTATCATAACAAGGACCATAATAGGATATCAAAAGGGTAATGTTTAATCCCAACTATTAATGGTGGGTTTCCAAATCCAAAAGTTGGATTGCTTAAAAATGTCATTATCATTATCCAACAACTCAAAAGTACTAGAAAAAAGAATCACCTGATTTGCCCTGCGACCCAGGCCCATTAAAAAATTATCAGGCTTTAGGTCGCGGTGAAGAAAACTTCTTGCATGCATGTACTCAACTCTATTTATCTGCAAAGTTACATAAATTATTAGTAATTTTGAACTAAAAAGAATCTATAAAAAATGAGATGGGATCGCGAGCACATACTAATTGATCTGCAAGCATTAAAACTGTCTTCAAGGAGAACTTTCTATTACAATAGTTAAAAAGGTCTTCAAGGCTTGGTCCAAGTAGGTCAATTACCATGACATTGTACTCACCCTCAACTCCAAACCACTTAAGAGAAGGTACTCCCGCTTCATTACCAAAAAAAAAAAAAAAAAAAAAATTAAACAAATGTTCATGTATTCTAATGATAATTATTTATCATATATTGTGTCGATTTGACAGTACAAATTAGAACTGATATTATATCAATCATAATAAGATACTATACACATATAAGGTGTAATAAAATACTCAACACAAAGTTGTTGATTGCTCAAACTCAGAAAAGTAATGCGTTACATAATATATTTTTTATTATTTTATTATTTTTCAAACGAATTAGTTATGAATGTTAGAATGGATTAAAGAACAATGGTACACACATTAAATTAAACTATTAGAAAATAACCAAGGTTTAAAAAAAAACTGGATTTTTATAAATAAAACTGATTGGACATGTGAAATTAGACATGTAACGTAGAATTTCCAAAATCATTAGTGAACTTGTTTTCTGTAATAAGGAGTATAACATGAATTTAACCATTTGAAAAACTTTCTTCTTTAGTATCAAGGATAGTTTGATGATCTATTGGAACACGGGGCTATTTTAGGGTTTAAAGTAAATACATCAAAGCACTGGCACAACGCTTAACAAAAACCCAAATCGAGAGAGAGGGAGAGACTCACTTCCTCCCTGAAGGAGCATGTATACTTTTGATTCATAATGCAGCTGAGGATGCTTTGTTTTGGCGGGTTCCTGAACATTGCAATAACAGTGAAATATAATTTGATATTGGGGTACAAAAAATTAAGTAAAAACATTCAAACAGGGACAAATGTTAATGAAAAATAGCTCCCAAATGGAGAGAGCAGGTGACAAAACAATTTCTCTGGTTCTTCCAACAAATGGACAAAAAATCAAATTGCTGTTTATTTATGTACATTGCAATTTACAAATCAGCCCTTTATGGAGAATTCAATCAACAAGCCTACAAATTCTTTAAACTTTTGCTTTAATGTTAAAATTCAAGTAGTGAACCATCAAATTACAAATCAGGTTTGAATATATAAACAAAAAAGAGAAGGATAGTTAAAACTTTATAAAGTATACATGAGTGAATCAAGTGCAAAGAGCCTGTAGAAAAACCATGACAGTTACACATTGTTGTGGCTCTAAGAAGAAGTATTTCATACAATATGTGGACAGTCTCGTACATGTGGATATAAGTGGGTAATACTTTCAGTTAAAGCTCTAATCACATACATAAAATCCTAATAGAATTCAATCAACAAGCCTACAAATTTTTTAAACTTTTGCTTTAATGTTAAAAGTCAAGTAGTGAACCATCAAATTACAAATCAGGTTTGAATATATAAACAAAAAAGAGAAGGATAGTTAAAACTTTATAAAGTATACATGAGTGAACAACTGCAAAGAGCCTGTCGAGAAACCATGATAGTTACACATTGCTGTGGCTCTAAGCAGAAATATGTCATACAATTAGCAAATAATTCTCATACATGTGGATATAACTGGGTAATACTTTCAGTTACAGCTCTAATCACATATATAAAATCCTAATAGGAGATATATGATGGTGGTGTCTAGATGTGCATTCAAGAGCTGATTATCTTATCATCAGTTTTTAGCTTTCAAGGGTTAAATAATCAACTTGATACAGGTTGCAGGCTTGCAGCAAAAATTACAATTAACAGGCACAGAAAATAACTTATATACTTTTACTTTATCTAAAAGTTCCTCAAAATAATCATGATTTGCAAAACCCTGGACACCATCCAAAGTGATTATTACAACTTCTATGAAGCATGTCCAAACATTGTATCTTGCAAAGTATTTAATTGCAGCTATTTATCTAATTTATGTTTGTTTAATATTTTTTATTTTTTTTAAGATAATAACTTCAAAAATGCATCCAAACACCCCTGTATCAATCAACCAGTCAATAGATTAATCAAGCAATTTAACATCAAAAACATAATCAGGAAAGGAGATCAATACCAGCTTCACAGCAACTTCTTCCCCAGTTGAAATATTAACACCTGCACATCATCAAACACAAAGGAAATTAACTAATAAAAACATATATATAATACCTAAAATAAAACTTAATATAAAGAGCCAGAAACATACCTAAATAAAGCTCACCAAAAGATCCACTCCCAATCTTCCTTCCGAGCTTAAACTTACCACCAACAACACGATCCATGATTATCGCTTCAATTACCTCCCACGGTCAACATAAACCGCTAATCAAAACTCAGATCTATATGTACGTAATTATTCCTCGACTAGGGTTTGTAAAAACTCAACCCGACTTGATAACAATCAAATCAACCCCCGATTCCCACCAAAAACGATCCAAATTAACAATCGATTCCGGTCCGGGCACCTACAAACTCTATACAAAATTAAAAATTCCTGAACAAATCAATAACGTTTTTCACATGGAACGGCAAACCCTGATTTCAACAAGAAAACGCCCATATATTGACGAGAAGATAAATTGACAGTAATGCGAACGCGATTCTTCAACGCCGGCTAGAATTCAAACGCACCATCGATGCTCATTGATTGAGAGAACGTATGCGTAGAGAGAGATTCATGCGTTTTTGATTGAGTTAGGGGTATTTGATGATCGGTTACGGAATGAGAAATAGGCGAAGGATTGATTGCGTCGAATTTGTGCAGGAAAACGAAATCCGATGAGAGAGAGAGAGAGAGGAGGAGAGGATATGTGAGGGGGAGAATGAAGAAAAAAAGAGAAAGGCAGATGTCCTTTGTTTTGTTTCTGTGTCTCTTTATTTACTTTCTTTTTTTTTTTTAGAACGGCAAAAAATATATAATTAACTATTTTGTATTTTTATTTATTTTGTATTTTTCTTATATTTTTATCTTTTTTTTAAGGAAAATTGGAATTAAATAATCTAAATTATTGGGTATTGGCGGATAATAATCCGAGTTCCAATATTGGCCTACAATAATCCCAATTATTTGGGTCTTGAAAATTCATTGGGCCACCGTTAATTTTTCACTAACTCCGTTAGTTGTGTGCTGACGTGGCACATGCCACGTCAGCAAGTATGATGCCACGTCACCTGCCATGATGCCACGTCACCTGCCACGTCAGCAAGTACTAGCGGAGTTAATGAAAAATTAACGTCGGCCCAATAAATTCCAAGACCCAAATATTTGAGATTATTGTAGACCAATATTGGAACTCGGATTAGAGGTGCACATACGCGGTTTTTTTCAAGAACCGGTTCCGGTTCCGAACCGGTTCCGGTTCTAGTCAACGGTCAAGGACCGGTTCCAGGCGATTCCGGTTCCGGATTATTATCCGCCAATACCCAATAACTCGGGAGAATGAAAAAAAAAAGAGAAAGGCAGATGTCCTTTGTTTTGTTTCTGTGTCTCTTTATTTACTTTTTTTTTTAGAACGGCAAAACATATATAATTATTTATTTTGTATTTTTATTTATTTTGTATTTTTCTTATGTTTTTACCTTTTTATAAATTATAGTCTATGTTTAATAGTCTGTATAAAAAAACATATAGAAAATACTTTTATATATCTTTATAAAAAAACATATAAAAAATATTTTTTTCTCTCTAGATAATCTATAGTGTTTCTTAAATATATGGATGAACGGTAACTTTTTCTTTCTTTTTCACTTGCAACTAAACTTCAAAATTTAAAGAACTACACTCACACAATTTTAAAAATATATGTTGTATTAATACTATTGTTCTATTAAAATTGGAAAATCACACGCTTTTGTATGAACTATTGGTGTATTGATTGAAAAACTAAACAATTTAAATATTTTCAAAATTAGTGTTCTATTGGTGTTCTAATTTTCTTTTTACAGCTAAACTTTTTAGACTTGTGTTAATAAGATTCAAAATGTTTACAATGAAGTGTCGAATAACCGGAAAAAAATTACGTCGCAACCCCAATTTAAAATAAGCTCCGCTAGGACAATAAAATATCACATGTCATAATGTGATATTCGATGTAAAAAATCACCTGGCACAAGACACCATTATGCTATTTGATGCATTATCAATATTTAACCTGACTTGCACCAAAATTTAACGTTTTATGATATAATAGTTAATTTATTTTTATTATTTATCTAAAAATTTTAATTTATGTAATGAGTTACTTAAAAACAGTCAAACAAATAAAAATCATCAATATACATATTATATAAAAGTAAATTATACTGAAACGTTAATAATATACGTTATTGATGCCTTTTCTTGTATGAAACGTTTATATGTATATTTTATTTGTATAGTAGGATACATCTGAACTAATACCACGTGCCTAATTTATAAAAATAGCTATAATACTGTCTGACCTTTTAGTTTTTGCATAAAGCTTATATCTAGTTCATTAGTTCTACTATTAAAAACCTTATGATTTACTGCTAAAGAATGAGACTAAGAATAATAGTAAAATTAAATATCATGTGATGTTTTTTTATCTATGGTGAGTTTACTCGTGATGGAGAACGAAGATGATCATGTGATGTCAGTCGCTCGTCAGTGATCCAAATTTGTCGTTCAATAAAATGTTTACCCTTTATTTTGGAGTAAACTTGGTATATTTCCAAAAATACAAGTTTTAAATGTATAATGTATAACACTCTTTAAGCACTAATTTGGAAATATAGAACTTTATAAGTTTAGAGGGGAAATATACAATTATCCCGGTTAAATAATGTGAAGATGATATATTATAAATTATATTTTTAAGGTGACAATATAATGGTAAAGTAATTACTTCTTAATTAAAGGACACGAGTTTAAACCCTACATTATAGGTGTGGTTAACAGTTAAAAATAAAAACATATAAATTCAAAATTTATAAAAGGTACATATTACACTATTCGATTATTGTTGTATTTAAACTTTTAATCTTTAATAAAGGTGAAATTGAGCTAGCCAGGGGCAGCCCATTGAGCTGCTCTAGCAATAATTTTCACGTGTTAAATGAAAAGAAAAAAGAAAAAAAAATCATGACGTTTACATTGTAGATTTTTCAATTTTTTTACCATTTTTTTCTAATCATGCACAAATAAAAACTAGAGTCCTTTATAGACATAACTCGTATTAGTAAGTTAAAAACGGACATGAGTATACAACCTTATCAGCAGTGTACGTTTTCCAGTTGATTAATTCATATCATCATATGGGTTGTATGAATGTATGAATAGCTCAACCCATATATACATGCCGTAAAAAAAATATATATATATATACACAGACGTAAATATGAGCTCAGTGGAATGCTATATGAAGGACCAACCACGTATGGTTATTGTTATTTTATTATAACATTAAAGATATCATTTTGCAGCATCATAAGTCTCAGCATGACATGTTACTAATGTCTAAATTTGTTAGTTGTGTGTGCTAAGCTCAACTCAAAACTATTGATAGACTGACTCTCTCTTACGAGACTGCTTAGAAGAAGCTTGGAAAAGAGATACCACAAAAACCAACTTGGTACACCCGGCATGAATTTAAATAATCAAATACTATAGTAAAATTATGTACAAAATTACAATTATTTTAGAATAGAAAAATAAGTTGTGCAATTTAAACCAATGGAAATGCACACTCGACTAGCAATTTAACTATGGTCAATCTGCAGGCTCAAGAAGAGCAAGAAAAATGATCTTCCAACATTTGCAAATAACTAGTCAACCACCTTTTGATTTTTCTTCATAGCAAATCAAAACGAAAATTAACCTCACAAAATATTATGTAATTCTTTAACCAAATTCGGTAACCATGCCGCCCTTTCATATGTAATTGAGCAACGAAAATAGCTGACTGTGCAAGAAGCAATTCTAAAAGTCCTCTTATGATGATTCACGGCTTGGTTCTTCCTCTGTAAAATGAAGTAAACTAACAAGATTAGCGAAAAATTAACTTATTTTACTACATAAATAGTTCATTTTAGTTTAACCTTCATTTTAGTTTAACCTTCATTTTAGTTTAACCTTCATTTTAGTTTAACCAAACTTTAACCAAACTGTTTCATTTGTTCAGGTCCGCCGGACCCGTGATTGGGCCACATTAACCAGTCAACTTGGTCCAGCCGTTTCGAGAGGGAATTAATGAATTATACTCGTATTAAGAAAAAGAAAAAAGACAGAAAGAGTAGGCTACCAAACAGTGACTTGATTGTTGGTCTCTTCGGTTTGGTTTTCTTCTTTTTCAGTTCAGCTGCAACCAAGAACAAATACAGGATTAGCCACCAGGATTTGACACAAACATAGGAAGATAAGGTGATAGCAACATTACTTAGAAATGCATTGTCTTGCATCTATTCCATGTAAGTTGCAGTTCAAAGCCAAAATTACCTAATCGCTATTTTCATCATTTCAAACTATTGTAGGTATTGGTCTCGAAAGTTTAACCCATTTCTAGTTATGAAGAATATTCTTGACATGTAACTGACAGGCTATAACTTCAAAAATTGTTTTAGTGATCAAGAATGCATTTATGCAAGTCCATGTTGATCAGCAGGTTAGGTATATATGTATCATATTCTAGAAACATGATTGAATATTAATATTAGAGCATAGAATTATCTTATACTTCCATCAATCTTATAAAACATTCAACAATTTGACTTTTTGAACATTTTATATTTCTCGTTTGTCACCTTTCATACTAAAATCATCTAATTGCAAACGTTTTCTCAATAAAATGTAGTTTTTTACTATAACTTGTGTGAAATACGACCACAGAAATCATACTACTCCAATAATTATCTATTTTTCTTAAATAAAATAATTTTAGATGGTTTTATGCATCAAAAATACATTTTGTGCGACTTTCAACATGTTTCCTTTTAAGCTAGAGTAATTTATTTAGCAGTTTGACCCGTTAGAGATAAAAAAATAAAAAAATAGCTGAATAAATCATTTATAAGTAAATGTGTTAAAAGTGCAACCGTTACCAACATTGAATACCTAAGTAGTAATAGTGGCATGTGAAAACTAGACTTTAATGCACATGATAGTTCTAAAACAAGTGTTTGTGTGTGCATCAGAGAGAGAAGAGAGATACTCATTCCAGGGACTTGATAATCATTAACAATCTCAAAGTTCTTGTATGTATAGCCAACAAAGTTGATATCCTTAGACGAAAGCATCTGCAAATTAACACCAGAAATTAGCCAAAGAACAGACTAAAAAAATTCAGAGGTAAGACATCTTTTTTAAGATGACAACCCAAATACATATCTAGAGGTATAAACAACCGAGAAAATATTTTTAGTGGTTAAGACAGAAATTATACCCTTCTCCATGGTCCGGATCTTGATGAACTCTTACCTTGGTGTTCTGACTGAAATATTTAGAAAAGGCCAAAGAAGAGGAAGTACAGTAAGCTAAATATCATACATGCAAACAAATTAGATGGAAAAGAACAATAGAGCAAAAATACCTCTTCAAACTTTTCAAAATTTTGTGTATCTAATTCATCATTAACTTCTGGAATGAATGCAGCTTCCATTTGATATATTCTTTCCCAATCGATACCATTAAACCAAGGATGAACCTGAAACATAATAAAAAATCAGAGTTGTGTTATTTGAAATTTTCTTGCTTGAATATTTTTTATAAACTGAGAATAAGATATGCTATACAACACCTTTATGTCATCTGCGCCTTTTGAACCCAGCCTGTGGTTGACATTACAGAGCAGTTTGCTGATAAGATCTTTTGCTTCTAGAGAAAGCTGCGCTTCTTGTGGAAACTTCAGATGTGACTTCCAATGTACTATCTATAAATGTAACCAAGCTATACCACATAAGATTATATATGTATGTTTGTCATAGAGCATGATTTAAATTCATGTATTCTGAAACCTACATAAAACATAATTAAACTGCAAGGATTAACATTAAATTGATAATTGAATGTTTAAACTCTTGTTTTGAGGAGAGCTTTACAACAAATCATATTATATTTGATGATCCCTTCTAACAATTGTAGTTTATTTTAATTTTATACTTTTTGGAATACTTAACTCAATTGCTGGAAACAACAACAAAAAAACTTAGTGATTTGAAGAAAAACCTTGCAAAAAATGTACATTAAAATTACTTAAGAAAGCACACAATATATCAACTAAAAAAGAAAAACAAGCAATGCATAAAACTAGGATCCAAACATAGAAGTCATCTAGCTCATTGGATTTAGATGAGAGAGCAATGCATAAATCTAGTTGGTAAGTGGCCAATTTTTTTTTTTAAAGAAATTTATTAGTATGGTTGCATAAAAAGAAAAATCAGGCTTTTACCACTGGAAATTAACAAAGGTTGGTAAACTATTATGTAATAAAAATGAGTGACTGACTACCTTCCTACAAGTTGACATTGGATCATCAGAGTAGAAAGGTGGATATCCAACAAGCATTTCATACATGATAGCACCAAGAGACCACCTGAAGATGAATAGCATTCACATGAACATATGAAAGAAAGCAATATGTTCTTAACGCACTTGAAAGAAAGCAATCAATTTACATGAAAACTAGTGACTACACAATGGAATACTGAAACTACTAACCAGTCACATTCCAATGAATAACCCTTCTTCAATAAAACCTCTGGAGCAATATAATCAGGAGTGCCAACTGTTGAATAAGCCTGCAATGCCCCCAATTTAGAATTTAATAGAAGAAGACAGAAAAAATAAACTATCTACCAGATATGATACATAAAAAGGAGTAATAATAAGAATAGCTACTTACAAGTGTTCTCCTATTTTTCTGCCAATGTTGCAACTGTTCTTGTTGTGTGCGTTTTGGAGCCGAAGAATTCCCCTCACCTGTTGAGTTGGATGCATTATCCACATTAGTGAAATCCTTCTCTTCCAGGGTGCTGCAATCCAATGGTTTACATAGTCCAAAATCTGATAATCTCAAATGCCCATATCTATCTAGTAGCAAATTATCAGGCTTGATATCTCTGTGTCAATCCAATATCGCCAAATAAGTCAGATACGTTATTACATGATTAGACTTTAATGAAGTGCATTACATATAGCATACCTATGCACGTAATTATGTTTGTGAATAGATTCAATTGCTAAAACTGTTTCAGCAACATAAAACTTGGCTTCCTCATCAGTCAATGTATCTTTTCTCATAAGTAACGTCATCATGTCTCCACCAGGTAGATACTCCATTATTAGATATAGATATTCGTTATCTTGGAAAGAACAATAGAGCTTAACAATGCAATTGCTGTCCACCTCGGCAAGAAGATTCCTTTCAGCTCTCACATGCTCAACCTAATATGTATTAAAAAGATATATTAAGTTTGTATTCAGCCTAAATGAAGAAAAATTATCATTTCATTTTACAAAGTCACATACTTGACCTCTACGCAACATTTCTGATTTCTTAAGCTTTTTCATGGCATATACAGTGCCCGTTGTCTTCTCCCTGCAGATTCTGACCTACAACATATGATATTCACTGAATTGTTCCAGTATTATATACAGAGGGCACGTATGATGATAGTATAAAATCATGAATTCTTGAACTCTAGATCCAAAAATACTAAAATACATAGATTCAAACCAAAAGAAGTGTGGAAAATGATGAATGGAAATCTTTCAGTGATATATCCCAAATAGCTATACAGGCATCATAGTGTGCATTTACTGATATATCCACAATAGCATTTAGCTTGTTACCATCTATAAACCTGATCAATCTTGAGGAAATAGTACTAGTGGTTATGGCAAAAAATAAATCATAGATAGCTATTCAATGTTTTATTAAAGGAAGAGAGACCCATGTGCAGCAAGGATCTTTGGCTTAATGAAGGTTGGGTGGAAAGATTTTTTTTACAATGTTCACATTAAAAGTAGAATATCATTAAAACTGTAATCTATATGAATTCCAATAATATATATAATAGAAAAGAGGGGTGTCAAAAAAAAAACACGAGTGTTTCATTGTCAACATATGTCATTATGATCTGCTACGTACTTATGTAGAAATATGTTGAGTAACAAAACATGACAAAAGTTCAAAACTGTATTCAAAAAAGATAAGAGGAACCATTACCTCACCAAAGGCTCCCTTTCCGATCATTGTGAGTAGCTCAAAATCATCAACCCCCATTTTGTGCCTCTGAAGGCGCATGTATTCGGTTTCCTTCTTCTCTAGAAATCTAAGCAAGTTGTTTTGATCTTCCTCTGAAACGTCACCATCAGCCAATTTCTTCTCAAGTAGGATTCGCCTATTTAGTAAAAATTCATTTTGTTACTATCTTTCTACAAGATCCCCTAAATTCATTGTTTAGTGCAGTCCACTATTGTATGTATCGAAATCCATATAATTTTATTAAACACAAAGCTTACCTTTCCCTCCTCTCTTGCAAATTCTTCATTTGTTCCTTGTAATGGTTTTCGATATACTTCTTAGCTGCAGCAACCTTCTGCTTTGTTACATTTGAGACCTCTTCATCCATCTCCGGGCTATTTGGATCTTCACTGTCAGCCATTGACTCCCTCCTTCTGGTATTTGACCTCAACCGATCTCTTGGTTGAAACTTATGCAGCCAACTTCTCGCTGAATCCATCAATTTCCCTCAGCCCATGGAATTCATGGCCAACCACAAATCCTTGCCCTAGAAACCCAAATATGCAGTCCAATTCACACAACAGATTTCTGCAATCACATTTACAGGAACAAATTTTAACCAATATTTGAACAAAAAGCAACATGAGACCATTTATATACAAGCAAGATATATAAATACCAAAATTCATGAATATGTTGTTATAAATGAAGTTCCATAACTGTTCATATGTCACATTCAAACATTTCAATACCGAATTCCTAGCTTACATAGAATCGGCACAAAAATTCGAGATCCAATAACATTTAGACAACGCAACATATCATGGTTTTATAATCACGAACGAGAAACTGACATTTTCACGAGATAAACATCGATGTTTATTGAAGTCAAACTATACAAACAGCGTGTTTGACGGGAGAACGTCTCCTCAAAAATTTCAACTTACATTGACGAAATGAAAATCAAACGGAAGAACCAGAAAGAGGACGATGAAGAAATCGAAAATAATCGGTGCGTCAATCCGAAGGCACTGCGAAATCCTGTTACAGAGAGATGAATACGCAAATTACATTGATCGATCCAGAAATTCTTGCACAATTAAAGATTATAAAATTAGATATCTGAAAATAGAAATCAGTGGATGCAATTGACGTATACGTACCTGCTAATTCGCTATTTTCGTGGTCGGTGTCTCTTCCTTGGAATTCTTCTTCAATGAGTCTCTCCGCCCCTCTATATATACCTTCGGTATCGTTTTCAAATCTTCACCTTTTTATTTTCTTGTATATAAGTTAAGATTTATTAAAATTGATTCTTTTATATAAATTTAGATCTCCGTTTTTGACAAAACCAACCTATATTTGTCCCAACTTGTTTTTTGTTTTTTATTTTTTTTTAAACAGCTAAATTATACATAAAATACTTCACTTCCAAGTTTTGAATTTATATTTATATTAAATTAAAGGGAAAATGACCAAAATAGCCGTTTTGACGGTCAACACCCTCAAAATAGCGTTTTGAATTTTTATGTCCTCAAAATAGCCCCCCAAGGACGGTCGTCACGACCCTAGGGTCCATCCAGCCAATCAAAGACAGCCACGTCACCACGTACGGTCTTGACGACCCTAGTGACGGTCTTGACGACCCTAGGTCCATTTCCCTAAAAAAAGACATGTCATAAAGTCTTGACGACCCTAGTGACGGTCTTGACGACCCTAGGTCCATTTCCCCACACAAATACGAGATATAATAAAGCCAAAAATCACAACTGAGAAACAAGATATTTTGCACCATGTTCCTCACCAAGCTCGTTTAATGATCCTTTTCAACTACTACATCAAAAACACCACAACCATGTGATTTCCTATCAACCACAGGAGTAAAACATTCTTCTTCAAATTCTTCATGATGTTTAAAATCCACCAAATCGTATCTCGGCCCTTCAATGGGCTGTCCTTTGGAATAATAAGCCCGGCGCCTTTTCTTTATAAGATGTATGATGTTCGGGGCGATCAATGGAAGGACAATCAACAAGACTGACACAATGAATATATTCTGTGCCTTTGGTTCTAAGAGAAAAAGATAAAAGGCCAATAGGGTCGTCAAGACCGTCACTAGGGTCGTCAAGACTTTATGACATGTCTTTTTTTGGGGAAATGGACCTAGTGTCAAGACCGTCACTATGGTCGTCAAGACCGTCACTATGGTCGTCAAGACCGTATGTGGTGACGTGGTTGTCTTTGATTGGCTGGATGGACCTAGGGTCGTCAAGACCGTCACTAGGGTCGTCAAGACCGTCACTAGGGTCGTGACGACCGTCCTTGGGGGGCTATTTTGAGGACATAAAAATTCAAAGGGCTATTTTGAGGGCGTTGACCGTCAAAACGGCTATTTTGGTCTTTTTCTCAAAGGATAGTTTTCTCTTGCCACTAATAGGCATCCCAACTTATTTAATTTAAAAAATTACATATAGATTTATCAAAATTAAAGTTTAAGTCTTGAAATATGAAGCTTTTTATTATTATTAAAAAAAAAACAACATTCTTGTGCCAAGTGCAGGGTGGTGGACCGGGTGAAGAGGGTGGGGGATCTTACTTGGCTCAACCTATGTTGGAAGCGTGCGCCATCATCAGTTGAAGAGCTTAATGAGTTGCAGCAACTCCTTTGCATCTTGAATCAATTTTGTCCGAGTGATTCCTGTGATAATTGGAGGTGGCTTGCTGGTCCTGAATGTGGAATTCTCTGTAAAAAGTATCAAACGATTGCTTCAGAACGTGAATATGGGTCAACCTATGCATCTGGTTGACTTAGAATAAATGGTTGCCTAAAAAAGTGGGTTTTTTTTTTTAATTTGGTGACTTAATCTTAATCGAATACTTACTATTGATGCGCTTGCAGCTCGGGGTGTAATATCATTAGCTGGTCTTTGCCCTTTCTGTAACGAGTTCCCTGAAACTACACACCATCTATTCGTTGAGTGTGGTTTCACACAATCGGTGTGGGAGTTTGTGGGGAGTTGTTGTTCAATCCCTAGTTTTTACATATTATCTGTGCAGGACATTCTTGTTATGCACAAATTCATTCCGGGCAACGCGGTGAGAAATAAACTGGTGCAGTTAGTGATCTACACGGCGATATGGATATTATGGAGGGCTCGGAATGAAGTTATTTTTGACGGAGTACAAGCATCACTAGCTAAGGTGACCAGCGGCATTAAGGAACTTGGTTTTCTTTAGATAAAAAATAGATCCAAACTACAGATAGGTTGGAGAGATTGGTGTAGTTT
>JBCNJP010000025.1:96146814-96165742 GCA_039602395.1 Deinandra increscens subsp. villosa
CATGTGTAATGTGAAAGAATTTTAGTCTTATACCTTATACCTGATATACCTGATATAATGATATTTATTTAAATTTTGAAGTTCGATTTAAAAAGTGTTTGAATTAGACGTTCTAAAAATACAAGCTAATTAGCTTATACGAGCCAAATAAAAGTTTTGACATCCAATAACGAAGATTAACCGGTACCCGTTTGTGAGTGGTGAAGAGCGGACTTTGTAAGAATGAAGGACTGGTTTTGCAAAACAAAAGTTAAGAAGGGTAAAAGTGAAAACTGGAAAGATATTGCCCGTCTTTAATACCTAAGTTGCATTGCATTCAGGCGTTGAAAATTAGTCCGGCCGAAGACTCGTACTCACCCACTCGACTGGCGTCGCACGCTCTAACGATCTCGAGAGCTTGAATATCCTCGACGGCGGATCAAATCCGTAAGATCCTGCTTCAATTTCATTTTCATTTTCAGTTTACTAGCTACGATCAAATGATCAGATGTGGTAGTTAGATGATTCTAATTATCTGCAACTTATCGGTTTCTTTTGTAACAGGCAATGACGAGAAGTGTAGGAATTATTGTTGTACTGCTAGCAGTAGCGTCGATCTATGAAGCTGTGGCGTTATTTCACCCGATCTCTGAATCTCACCGGTCCGCCGCATTGGAGCTGTTTTCCGCCGTTGATGGATCGTTTTCAAGGTTGGATTAATCCGTCCTTCAAACTTCCGCATCAAGTTTTTCGCCTTTTTATTATATATGTTTGCACTGAATTATTGCAGGGATTATCCGGTGAAATTTTTTGAGTTTTTGGGTGATTTCTGACAGGCTATGTTTGTGTTTTATATATCGATTCAGAAGTTTAGTGGCGTTGAAATGACTTGGCTGAAGAGAGAAAAACGTTAATGTTATATTTTGTTTTCTGATGAATTGTTGAAGATAAATTAGGTTGAATGGCTTCTTAATTATGCTCCCAAATTGCTTCTGAATTTGTTAGTAAACAAAAGTGTTCATACGTGTAGCTGCTCGTCTTTTAGCTATTTTACTGAGACTAATCATCTGTACATTTTCCTAGTTGCTGTACTGCTAGAACATTATGGTGTGGCTGTTTTTTGATATAACTAGTTTTGAGGTATTGGTGGACTAAATGTTATACTTTTGTGGAACTTTTAGTTTGAGGAATATTATGAAACAATAAGAGATTTATCATTGTGCTAAATGTTACAATATCATGGCCTTTCTCTCTTTTTTTGGGGTTTTAACTTATTTCTTATGTATTTCTATGGCTATACAAGTGTCTGTGACATCACTGTTCACGCACTCTCTGGTACCACTACTATTCTTCTTTGTGAGTTTGTTATTGTTTCAATAGATCAGATGTCACCCAATCTTTTTTACTATCTTAATCTTTTTTACTATCTTATTGAACTATCATTCTCATTTGTTATTTCCAATATTTTTGCTGTCTTTAATCTGGAAACTAGACTTGTATCAAAGGACTTAAGGAATGAAATTTATTTGTTGAAATATAATTAATACATCTGATTGAGTGCTTTTCATTTCAGCTTAGAAGAGGCCTATGAAGCATTAAGGACATTTGAGGTCCTTGGAATAGAACAGAAACCTGATATAAAGGACCACACTTGTAATTCTGTGGTGGATACTCTTTCTTCAAAGTCTTCAAACTCAAGGGACTTGTATCATGCATTACGAGTCAATGGGCTATTAAAATGCAAGACCAGTAAGGAAGCTTTAACGGTATGATTAATCCGGCACCATGCTGTACCCACACTCATCTTTTTCAGGCTTGAATGCTCATACTAATCTTTACTTCTTTAGGGGATTACATCAAGACTTAAAGATGCTGTCAAAGCTGCAACATCTCTTCTAGATTATTATCATTCAATAGGAGGTTTGCTACTCATTAAGGTAACCGCTTTTGGAAAAAACCAGTGCTTTGCATAAGATCTTTACAATCTTTCATATCTACATATATCTAGTAATTTGAGCTACCATCTATTAGGACAATTTCTGGGGCAGTTTATATACAAACTTACCCGTCTGTTGTATAAATATTGGCTTTGCCTTTACCTGTTTCTCACAAGTCGCAACATGATTTCTTTTTTATTTCATGCAGGATCAAAGTTCTGAAGTAGATGTACTTCTTGAAAATGCTGATGGGATTTTACGCTCCATAAAGGTTGGTTTTACACTTTTACCTATATTGTGTAGTAAAGGGCATCGTTT
Organism: Deinandra increscens subsp. villosa; assembly: GCA_039602395.1. NCBI lineage: Eukaryota > Viridiplantae > Streptophyta > Magnoliopsida > Asterales > Asteraceae > Deinandra > Deinandra increscens. The sequence goes on from JBCNJP010000025.1 coordinate 96,149,049, forward strand.
TTAAAGTAGATTTTTCATATTTTACTGTTACTTGCTATGTGATTGCCCTAGTTGACTTCGTATCTATTTTCAGGCTCTCGGCCAAAGTGATGGAAGGTGGCGTTATAGTTCTAACAATCCCGAGTCCAGTACATATGCTGCAGGTATGCTTCTTACTCTCAGTGAGACCAGTGGTGATGGTATTTGTACAATCTAATTTAAAATGTCTGTTTTCTTTTACGTCTGAAGATTGTTCATTGGCAATTCGCTTAAGCATCAAGATTAGTTTTTATTTGGTCCATCACTCACTACACATGATAACTTGACTCAGGATTAGCATTTGAAACCATTTCTGGAGTTATATCATTAGCAGCTTCCGCGATCGATGAAAATCTGGTGAGTTAGTGTTGCATTCTGCTTGATGGTCTGTCTAATATAAAATGACGAATTCGGAAAATTAACTTTAGTTTCTAATGTGAAAGTTAGCTAGTTCTGCTGCTATTTTCATATGCAATATGGGTAATGTTGTGAGGAGTCGTTAACAATTCTTTGTTTCTAGCTATATATATATATATATTTTTCATTTTCTACCCGTCTATGTAAATAATTGTTCAAGTGGTGGGATTGTGTTTAGAGTTTAATAGCTGTGGTTTTCCTTGGGTTCTTTTACCAATTGAACTTTATGCTTATTTTACCTACTCTATCTGTTGTCACGGTAAACACATTTGTGATGTTCATCCTCCCTTTTTTACTTACTCTAGCATGCAAGGTTGAAGGTTCATGCTCTTAATCTGACTAATACATATACCTTTTTTGCAGATTGGTACACTGAAAAAAGATATTGCGAAGCTCTTTGACAGTATTGAGAAATATGGTTAGTATATTTATCGTCACATAGCGCTGAACCAGTTTTATCAGATTATTTTTTTCTGTTTTTTATATATTTTAAGGTGATTTTCCTTTATCTTCCTCCTAAACATTTATCCAAAAATTGTCCCTTCGCTTATGTTTTGAAACATTGGCAAATTCTAGTGTTTCCCATTCAATATGTGTAATTCAACAGCTCATCTTTTCTTTTGAGACTCCGCTTCTTTTTGAGCAAGCTGAGACATATGAAAATATGAAATATCCCATTGCAACCTGGAGTTACTGGTTCTGGGACAACTATTGCCAGCTTATAAGTTCACTGAGTTGTATGTATGATGTATGTAACTTGTGTATGCTTTGCCAACATACTTGAGGTAGATTGTTAGGCTTAAATGAATATATGTTGGGGAAGTTACTTAAGGTTTTCATTAAATATATCTGCATATAATGTTGTGTTTCTCATGCGTGTGCATCTTTTGAGCATCTTTTGAATGTTTACTTGCTTGATTTATGAATTGGCTGGTATTACTTTTTTTAAAACAGACGCTCTGATGAGAAGGGATTGAGAAGGGATTGCAAACTGATAGAAACGACCACATATCTTTGTACTGGGGTTAATAGCTTGTATTGAAGCAACGAAGTTACTAGTATATGAATTGTGAATTAATATGATTTAATGTGTGTGAATTTTGTCGTTTGGTGATCACCTTTGATGGGTGTAACTGTCAAACAGAAATAGCAAATAGAAATTTGTATCGTAAATTTGATGCTATGAATATGCACCGATATAGTTTTGTTGTTATATGCAACTAAAAATAATGAGCCTGGTGTGTTTTTCGAGTACTTGCTAAGAGTGCCATGGAATATGTCATCACGAGGCTTATTTTCACTTGTCTTAAGTGATTATGCCATGTAGCATGATTCTACTGACAAATTATTGTCATGGTGGTTCTTGATTTCATTATTGTTTTTTAGATGATGGGTCTTATTACTTTGATGACAAACACATTGATGCAAGCGGACATCAGGGCCTGCTTTCTGCCACCGCTGCAGTCGTTCGAGGGCTGACAACATTTGCATCCACTACTGATGGTTTAAATGTGCGGTGCACTTTCATGTTTCTAACTTTATATTTCAATATGTTTTTCTTTTTGCTACATACTGCTTCATTTCTCTGTCATCAATATTTATCCGTAATGCTGTTCAAATTTTGCAGATACCTGAGGACAAGATTTTGGGTGTGGCAAGATTTTTTCTTGGCATTGGAGTCCCTGGAAATAGCAAGGACCTGTATTACCAAATTGATTCTCTATCTCACTTGGAGAACAATAGGCAAGTCTAAGCTGGCCACTTTTTGCATCTATCATTTTCTCTCAAATAATATCAAAATCATATATTACCCAAATTAATTCTCTGTCTCATGTAGAGAACAATAGGCAAGTCTAACCATATATTATTGCAGGGTATCGGTTCCTCTAATTTTATCACTTCCAGCTACCGTGCTTTCATTGACCAGTAAGGATGTACTCAAGGTGTGCTGTTTTTTACATTTCATTATGTTATTTGTTTTCCAAAGTGTGATTATTAAAATACCTATTCTGAACTTCCAATTGTATAGTGAAATTTGGAATACACAATGAACTCATTGTCGATGACCGTTAGAATAAATTTGCAATTCATTTACCGTTTATAGTTCCAGATTATCATTTCTAAGCTTCGCTTTCAGGTCAAGGTGAACACTGTGCTGGGATCTGTTGCCCCTCCTTTGTCAGTAAAACTGATGCAAGTTTTCAGCTCTGGTTCAAAAGACGCTTCAGTTCTTAAACAGGTCCTCTAAGACGCAACAATTGCTACCCATGTTAAATTTGAGTTCCTAGCCTTAGTTGTTATATACTTTTTACTTCAGGAACTTCATTTTGATCCAAAAGAAGCAATCCATACTTTAAATGATTTACCAGAAGGTGTTGATATCGGGGAGTATGTTTTTGCTTTTGAGGTACTTCATTTTAATCCAAAATGGACACCTTTGACCTTTCATGCTTCACATTTATCATAATGTCTTTCAAAGCATATTTATTTTTCACCATATTAATTTCTTTTATTCTAGATTGTGCTCTCAGATCCTGAACATAAAAGAAAATTTGCAACTGGAGGCCGAATAAAAGTGCCAGTTCATGTTACAGGAGTCGTTAAAGTTGATGATGCGAAAGTTGCAGTACTTGAGGGTGATATTGTTGAGTCTGAGAAGAAGTATGTTACCTCACTTGAATTTAAATAAAATCAATTTCTTTTTTTTTTTAATTTGACCATTGCATCTAATGCTTGTTCAATTATCATTGTTGTGAATGGATTCTAACAACTTTTTTGTATCTGTATCATCTGAATCTTTGATTTGCTAGGCTAGATTTACCTAGAAAGACTGATTTGGCACTTTCAGCAAACCACCTTCAAAAGTTGCACTTATCGTTTCTTTTGACAACCCCGTTTGGCAAACCATTCAAGCCTCATCAGGTCTTTCACCAGCTCCTCGACTGTCTGGATTTTATAAGTCTTTATGTCTGCTTAACTTATTTAAGCTCTGTTTACTTGCAGGCCTTGTTAAAGTTGCGGCATGAAAGTGGAGTTGAGCATATCTTTGTTGTGGAAAACTCTGGGAGGCACTTTGAGATAACTCTGGTCACTAATTTTTTCTTTCTATTTTCATGTTATTATGGATGGGTAACAGGTCAAAATGGGCTGTTTTCTAGCATTGGTTGGAACTTGAAACGGGTTGGGCCTGACTGACCGACCAATTCTTTTTATTTATGTATTATCGGGTGTGAGTATAAGTACGAGAACAAGTAATTAGTATGTTACTTATGATTACTGAATTAATATAATGACAATAATAGTATAAATTTGAACAAAACGGTTTAGAGGCTGTATGCATTAAAAATATACCTTGGGCAACTCTCAACTTATTTGGCTGTTCTTCTTTTAGCTATATTTTTATTTAGTTTCACCCCTTTGAGACGAAACACAACCCGAATTGGTTCATTTATTAGGAAATGGGTTGTCACTTCTAGATTTATTGTACAATCCAAATTCTAATTTGTTTCAAGGACAAGACTACTAAAGCTAACGCAATCACTGCAATAATAGCATACTTTCACTGGGCTAAAAACTCATGCCTGGGACAACCTCTTTTAAAATTTTGATCATATACAAACAGAGAACCACCTTTTTCATCTGACTTAACTTTTTCAATGTTGGACACTTTTCTATTTCAGGATTTTCTCGGGCTTGTTGAGAAGTTTTACTATCTCTCTGGCCAATATGACATCGAGCTGACAGTGGGAGATGCCGTCATGGTAAGTATTTCATTATATCAATAATTTCCATCCACATTTTGTCTGCCAATTTCTAAACTTGTTTATGTGTCTCAGGAGAACTCTTTCTTACAACCTCTCGGATCTATCGATTTAGATCTGCCCAAGGCACCTGAAAAGACAGCCCAACCTCCCCCACAAGCTGTTAATCCTTACTTAAGATATGGGCCCAAGGCAGAGATAGCCCACATCTTCCGCGTTCCAGAAAAACGCCCTCCTCAAGAAGTTTCTTTTGCTTTCTTGGGTCTGGTTCTTGTTCCATTCCTGGCATTCTTGGTTGGGGTAAGTTCCGTTTATTTAACATTGACTTCTAATAAAAGGGTGTGATGTTATTAATCTTGTAAAAGTGAGTAGGAAAACCGGTCTTGTTTCAATGCCAAAACAAAGCACCTTTCAAGACTAAATAATGGACAAAAGGTGCCAGCCGAACTGTTTGTATTAGGTTTACATGTCCTCAATATGCCCAGAATACTTGTTCTTGCAAACTATAGTGTTCTTTTGACATCTACATAGGAGTGATAGTTACTTTGAAACAAAAAAACAAGTGAAATGGTGGACATTATAGAGGTGGCAAGATGGGTGGGTCGGTCGGGCTGGGTAAAATGCAAAAACAGGGTTCGTCGAATGATTCTTTTTAGGACGGCTTGACCTCCCAACTCTTTATCCATTTTTTAAGTTTTAATAAAATTTAACATGCTAATTATGAGTACAAAAGATACTTCACTACAAAATAATCTATTTTTTAACAGAACGATTTAGGAGGCCTTGATATATTTGAACACACTTTGGAACCTGTTTGACACATTTGAATCATTGAAACAAACGAAAGTCAAAATTCCCACTTTTAATGTATATGGCTGAAAATTGAAATCCACCTATCCGCATGGAGTTGACTAATCTTTAACTTAATTAAAAATTCTTTATTATTCTATCATTGCAGTTATTACGTCTAGGTGTGAACTTCAAGAATTTCCCAACATCAGCCATACCCGCCACATTTGCCATCCTCTTTCACGGTGGCATTGCAGCTGTTCTCGTTCTCTATGCACTTTTCTGGTTGAAGGTGCGTCTCCGTTTTTATATGCTTTCTAACCAATTCGCACATCTCAATTCTTTGTCAGCTCTGATGTAAACATGTTTTTTAATGTTGTTTTTTTTATTGGCAACAGTTGGATCTTTTCACCACATTGAAATCTTTGGGGATTATAGGGATTTTCTTGATGTTTGTGGGACACAGAACTCTTTCCCACCTTGCTTCGACATCAGCCAAGCTAAAGTCGGCCTAAAAAACCCACCGATTTGATAGTTTTACTTATACAAGTATTAGACATGGTAATACAACCGTTGCTGAATCATGTTGTCAGTGATGTTGGCTCGAATTTGCTAATGAGTTATAATTAGAAAAGGTCCTAAAAGCTAGAATTCAGTTTTGACTATTGAGCCTGGTCATGTAATGTTATCTATTCCTTATTTAGATCTTTTTTTACTTCTTAATATTACGAGACTTGTTTCTCAACCATTATCAGGGCTTGTTTATATTATACCTATTATTAATCTAGTATATTGATAACAGTCTTAAGGATTATGGTTATGATGAAAGCATAGACCGTTTTAATAAAAACCCAATTCTAAGTAAATAATTAGGTTTTTTAGAGGCCTTTTTGTTTATGAAGAATCTAGGTTGAACTATAATCTACAATTTTGAAAAACGAGAAACAGTTTAACTGTTTGATCTTATCGATTCAAAATGGTTACCTTTTCGAAGTTAATGGTTTCTATTAAAAAGTTTTAAAAATTATAAAGGTTATTTATGACTAACAAATAAAGGAGATGAACCTTATATATTAAACTAGGGGTGAGTAAAAAATAGAAAAAATTTGAACCGGAACCGAAAAAACCGATGAAACCGAACCGAAAAGAAAACCGAAAAAAATCGAACCGAAGATAATGGTTCGGTTTCGGTTTCATATCTATAAAAAACCGAACCGAAAAACCAAACCGTTAGAAAAAACCGAACCGAACCGAGGGGTAAATACGTGAATTAACATTTTAGGAGGGTACATTGTAAATCTTTAAATCTTAATTTATATTTTAAGTTAACACTAAACACTTAACTTTAAGATTTTTAGTAACTCTTGTTATCTTAATTTATATTTTAAGCTAACACTTAATAGTTTACGTCAAAATATTTAGTGTTAAAAACTTTTAAATATAATGTCACTTCGTATTCACGATTTAGGTAACTACTTTTTTTTTTTCTTTCTAATACAATAGTTATGACGGTACCTAATTTTTACAATTATTTATTTATCTTTTAAGATTAGACATATAAAATTATATTAACAACATATTACAAAAAGATAAAAATAAAACCATAAAAAAACCGAAACCGAAAAAAACCCGAAAAAAACGAACCGAAACCGAACGGTTTTTTTTTCTTTTAGGAACCGAAAATTTCGGTTTCGGTTCCGTTAGAGCAAAAAACCGAACCGAACCGAACCAGTGCTCACCACTATATTAAACTATCTGGTATATTTTTGTTAAAGTTTTCCTTCATCCGGTCTAATATCAAGGACAAAACGGTCTAACATCAAGAAAAAATTCTAGAAGTTTACAAGAGTCCGCAAGAAAAGATGTCAAACGAGCTTTTGGTGTGCTAAAATTGAAATGAGCTATATAATTAACCGACTTGCAAGGAAGATGACATGAGAGAAGATGGTTGGTTAAATGTACGCACATTTGATATTACACAATATCTCAGGTCCTTCCAACGATCCGTTTGTCTATGGTAATATAATTTCAGAGTTGTGATATCAAAATACATATTTTTGACTTAGATTTAATCTTACGAGATACGTGACAACAAACTTTGACATCCATTTAACAGAAGCCGAGGGCAAGTAATTTTATGTATTTTCTTTAATGACTTTATGTTTTTTAAATTTATTGTTTTGTTCGGTTAAACATATAATTTATTTTTTATTGACAAGAAAAATACAATACTACTTTCAAGCTTACTTTCAAGCTTCGACCCACTATGTTCAAGCAACTTCGAGGGTAGTATGAGTAACAATGTCATTACACAATCAGATTGAATTAGGCTAAAATGGCTTAGGGCTCGTTTGTTTTTCACAAAAACATCTGAATCTCCTCTTAACTCTGATTCGGTCAGAGGTTTTAGGAGTTTTAGATGTTTGTTTTTTCTTCAGATTCAGATGTTGAAACCTCTTAAAAACATCAGATTCGGTCAGAGGTTTACAAACCTCTAATTTCTTCTTAAAATCTTCAGCATCTGTGCGAGGAAGAGATGCCGCCGGAACTTACGATCTCCGATCTTCATATGAAGTTCCGGGCCAACTTTATTCCGTCTGAATTTATGATCAGATCTGAGGAGAGGAAATCTGGTGGCCGCCGGAACTTAAGATCGGAGTTGTCGGAACGTATCAGTCGGTGAAGGTTAGGCGGTGGTAGGTGAGAAGAATTGTGGTGCGTTGCCTACCATCTGTTGTAAATCAAGATTTCTAAACGATGCTCTTGAATGTGACAAATTTCCGAACTACCCTTACTTATTTGTTTTATTACATTTATACCATTTATTAAATTGAATAATAAACAAACAATTCAAGACTATTTATTTAGGTTTATTTTTAAATTAACTATTAACTATATAAATTTAACATTTAGAATGATAAAACAGACGTTTATAAATATTCAGATGTTTATAAAAAAACAAACAGCTTTAATGGTTCAGATTTCAGATGTTTGAACCACCTCTTAACATTCAGAAGTGGTATTCAGATTCAGACATAAATCTCATACAAAAAACAAACGGGGCCTTAGGCTTTGACATCTTCACCTTCATAGTTCTTAAATGGTCAACTTAATGATAAAGTGATATGCTCTTTAACCAAATAATTATGACTTAAAATCCCAGGACCTATAAGTGTGATGAAATATGTTGCTCGCTTTTGCTCCTCATATAGCGCTTCATATGTCGTAGTCAATTTTGATTTATTGAGTTGACAAATCGGTTTCTTCTTCGTCATATAGATGAATATTATGCATAACTGCACACACGTACATCACGTTCCCTATTTTCTTCTGCAACCAGACCAGTGTCGGATGTTCAATGATATATCACTTACTCTTCAAGCGATCAAACATTCGTTCAATATCCCTTTTTGCTACTCCGTGAGTTTTTTTTGTAAGTTGCACACCTTAGAACATCTAGTAAATTGATAAATGAATTATATTAGTACTAGATGAATTAACGAGTTCCTTGATTTTTTTAATCTATTTCTAGATTGAGATTGCCAAAATACTTTCATTTCTTATCTTTGTGATAACATGACATTTAAGTTAGCCCAAGCTCTTTTTGGTTTCCATACCTTAGGACTTTATGTTCACAATAATGTCATGCTTAACTTTGGTACTCTGGAGAAACAAATCTTAATCGTTTTTCAATGCGGCATCCAAAAACATATCTTTTTCGTGGCACCGATAGCCAAATCGATCTATCATATTGTTAAAAGAGGCGATTGATCCAAAACATTAATGTCATTATTGGAATGACAACACCAAAATGTGCATGCCATATCCATGTTATATGATGTAACGACGTCGAGCATTAGAGACAAATAATTTTGATCGCCACGTGTTAAGGCAATTCTTCTATTCCCAACATGTGCAATCGATGCTACCAAACTTCCCGAGAAAGCCATGTTTAGCTTCATGCACCTCGTATAATTGTTGAATGTCGATCGTCGTCGGTTTTCATAAATATTTATTTTTATACAAACGAACGATAACTTCAAATATTTTTGAATACATACCTGATTGTTCATTCAATCATCTTCAAGTATTCATCATACTAATTGCTAGAGCTTGCATGTGTCATTTGACAAATAGCAGCAATGCATTTTTGCAGTGGGGTAAAACGATTCAACCTCTCACATATTCTGTTTAACGGAACTAGGACACCTCTCTCTATAACTTTAATTATTCTACAAAACAGGTCTCGCCTCATACGAAACCGCTTTTAAACAACTAATATGTTACGTTAGGAACTCTTGAAAATAATCTTATCATAGAAGAGTGCTAGCAGCAACACGATCACGGTTGAGACTTTGGGTTCATGATTGTGACGACTCACCCGCGTCTAACTAGAGTTGAGCACTAGTAATAACCACTTGAAAAATACGGGTTCAGATGAAGAATATGATGATGAAGATAATAAGATATTTTGATAAGATAAATGAAGTGTATGAGAGTATTGTTATATGAAAATATATTAGTTTTTTAATTAGAATTTTTTTTATAGAAATAAGAACTTCAATGGTCATATATGTTTGAAACTATATATCGTAAACCGGCGCGTTGCCGCAAGGATAATGTGAACATGTAAAATAGTTGAATTGATACAACACTACATAAAGCAAACATAAATAAAAAACGTGTAACAATCTAAACGCTTAAAGTATCGAGCCTACAACCTAAAAACTATATTACACGACTGTAAAATGATACCACAAACTTCTGTGCAATGGCGAAGCTTGACCTTAAATTTTGCGGGGGCGATAATTCGCCGGATGATAATCCGAGGGGGCGATTCTTAATATATATAAAATATTTGGAATAAATCATGAAAATTAGTACTACTAGACGAAAAACCGCGAAGGTGCTCCCCCCCCCCCCCCCCCCCAAACACCACTAAGCTATGCCCATACTTCTGTGCTAAATTTGTTGAGATTAAAAATAAAAAAAATCTATGTTATACGGTTGTACATATTACACTATTATTTCCTTTGCTAAACTCATATGATTATACCTATTATGCCACTAAACCACGTGCTAAATTCGGAGTAAAAACAAAAAAAATCTATTCATGCCACTTGACATCCACCGAAACCGTCACGTGAAGAAAAACTATATGATCTCGCTTTCCTATTCATAATTAACTTGTCTTTGTTTATATGTATAACTAGGTTAGTAACCCGTGTACTACACGGGTTGAATTTAGGTTCATAATATTAACTAAATATAAAAAAATGATTAAGAAAATTGAAAATTATAAATGACATAATTCATTATAAAATATTAATTGATAATTTAATTCATTAAAAAATATGACAAATTCTTGATTTGTTTCCTTAAAAATACTTAAATTATTGAGTAATTTATCAAATATACATTATGTTTGCCAATTTTTTTAAAATGAAAATTTAATTTAGGTAAAATTGGTAATTAGTCTTAATTGGTAATTTACTAAATTGATAATTAAATCTAATTTTGACATGTGACAGTGCTGATATGAACCCCTTAAAAAGATGTGAAAACAATTTTATTGTTTTATTAGGATTAAGATAAGATGAGCCGTGCATCGCGCCTTACTTAAAATCACAGAACGTATAAGTGTGGTGATATATGTTGCTCGCTTTTGCTCCTCATATAGCGCTTCATATGTCGTAGCCAATATGATTATACCTATTATGCCACAAAATCACGTGTTAAATCTGTTAAATTCTGATAAAAACAATAATTCTATTAATGCCATTTGACATTCACAAAAACCGTCACGTGACGAAAAAAGCTATATGATCTCGCTTTACTATTCATAACTAACTTATCTTTGTTTATATGTATAACGAGCCGTGCATCGCGCCTTACCTCTCACGAACATGCTCATGTATGACGGGCTTGATGTTTCGTGAAAGGCCCTCACGTTCCTCTAGTATACCGGATGCCCTAAGAAACATTTCCCCCTCCTTCGTAAGTCGTAACTGATCATTCAACCCGATTAACGAGGCGAGCGCTTTAAATTTTAAAAATAAATTACGGAGCTAATTCTCTTCACTCACCGGCCACCACTGCGTCCCCGTAACCGTACCACGGCCACCGATACCACCACCGGTACGTCATCTGCTTTAATTTTTTTCTACTGTTATACACTATCCTGCACTATCGCTCCCGCATTGCATGTCCTAATCGTATATTTTTGCTATCTACCTTTCTGATTTCTGAATTTTGAGTGTGATTGAATCGTGTTACACTCTTACAGTCCCCTAGGGTTACCACCTTCCGCAATTGAACTTCAAATTTATGCGTTTTTTGTGTGGTAAATTTGTTCAGTGCTTTGATTTTACTTGAACTGATATCACTGATCGATCATTAGTTCGTCCTCGCCATTCTCCTACCGAGTACGGCTTTACTTTTGTTGCCATTTGCATTTAGCTTTTAGTTTTGTTTCATTTTCTGGAAATAATTGTTTATTAGGTTATGTGTGCTCCTTTCATAACTAAATGTTTGTGGAAATTTGTTCTATTAGTCATGTGCTCCTACCATAACAGGTAAAATCATACCTATTTGCTTGATTATTCTGCTTTGTGTAATATGTGTTGAGGATTGTGAGGATTCTCACAGTATCTTCCTTTACTGTTGTATACAATTAGTCAATTATTCTTTGTGATTTTGTGTTTTCATGGTATGCTATCATGTTATTGCTATCTGTTTAATCTATGTCTGTTTCCACACAGGCAAACAGTAACATGAATACCAAAGACATAGGATGTAGGTTAAAAGCAGAAGACGAAATGCCGGCACCACCAGGCTTTGCATCCCTCACATCTTTCACACTGAAGAGGACAGAATTAAGCGATGAATCTAGTAATTTTGCAGGCATTCAAAGCGACATTGATGTTGAAAAGCTTCAGAAGTCTGTCAAGCAAAGGCCATGGATACTTAACGATCAACCAAGTAATCTGGAAAAACGGGATACTAAACATCTTAATAAGGTTATCGATCTATATCCTTTAGCATCACTTTTTTTATTATATAATATTTTAATTTGCATACTTCTATTTTATTGATTTGATTAATATCAGATTAGCATTATATAGGTGAGAATGGCCTTCTTCTTTGAGACTAACTAAAAACCGAAACTTTTAAATTGCAACATGATAACCACATGCTAGCTTATACATTGCCAATTGAGAAAAATATTGAATTGCTAGAAGATAAGCAACACTTTGTGATTTCCTTTACAGAAGTTAATAATGCCTTTTTCTTGTAGAATATGTCCATGGAAAATACCCTTCCGAAAGGAGTGATTCGAGGGTGGCCAGATTACAATAATTGCCTGAAGGTTTGGATCATTTATTTCAGTTTGATATGTGTGATAATTAAGTACCATTTCAACATATTTCATTTGGTATATATAATATCTTCTCACTTTGTTGTAAGTAACTTTACATACAACTTTTGCAGGTTAATGCAAGTTGGCGTCCAGAAGAATCCTGCAGGCCTGCTTTAAAAGAATATACCCCTCTCTTTCATCCGACCGAAGAGGTAGGTAATTGTTTTGACAAGTTTTAATGTTCCCAATGTTTTTGCACTCATTTATCTGCATAACCAAGTTTTGACCTTTCGTGACAGGAGTTTAAAGACATTTATCAATATATTGCCAAAATCCGCCCAAAAGCTGAGGAGTACGGAATTTGTCGTATCATACCTCCTGATTCCTGGAAGCCACCACTTATACAAGTAAATAAATCTGAATCTTGCAGATTTGGTACCTGTGTTCAACAGATTGATGAACTTAAAGATGTATATTCAAAGAGAAAACTTAATGAAATTATTCAAAGAGAAAACTTAATGGAATTGGATAATGGGCCTAACGGATTTGAATTTGAATGTGGTCCTGAGTTAAATCTGCAAGCATTTAAGGCATGTGCAGAGCAATTTAAACGGCAATATTTTGTAAAAAAACACGTCATCTATACTGAGTCTGACTGTAGGCACTGGGAGAACATTGAGGGAGAATATTGGCGAATTGTTCAGAATCCAACTGAGCAAATTCAGGTATCTTCAAATAGTCATACCTAAAGCGTATTCTGGATTATCCACTTAAAAAATAAATAACTCCATTTCTAATTTTGAGATTATCACAGGTGCTGTCTGGTCATAATTTGGACGCAACAGTTCTTCGAAGTGGATTTCCGTTAAGATCACTTGATGATGATGATGATAATCAAACTGAATACATGAAATCACATTGGAATTTAAATAATACCCCAAAGCTCCCTGGTTCTCTTCTTGCGTTTGATTGTGACAATTCTGCCCTTTTGACTCCACGTCTAGATGTAGGAATGTGCTTTTCATCTATTTGTTGGGTAAGATTTGAATTTGTTTGATGATAATTTGTGCCTATTTTCTGTGAATAGCAACTTAGTTGTAGATGTCTAAATTATGATTTATTTTTGTATTCCAGAAAGTTGAAGAGCATCACTTGTACTCTCTACGTTACTTGCACCTAGGGGCTTCTAGAATCTTGTATGGAGTTCCTGGTAGATGTCGTCTACAATGTGAAGAACTACTGAAGAAAACCTTCCCCGAGTTATCAGGACATCGTGAATTGTTCCATAAGCTAGTGAGTATCTGCATACCTTTGTTATCATCAAATTATAAATGAATCAGTGTCTATTGTTTCATTTATATACTGCGTTTACTTTTGAAGAAAACAAAACTAAATAGTTGGCATATTATTGGAGAAGTATACGTGTTCTTCTTTACACGACCCCTTTATGATTCCTACAGTAAATTTTTCAACATTTACATTTTTTTAATACCCTCATAAGGATTTCTTCAATGATTTCGATCTGCAAGATTACCTTATTTTGTTAGATTTTTAAAGAGTTGCAAAACCGGTAACTTATAGGTATCACACTCGCCTACAACCCCTTTTGCTCAGCCTTTATAAATAATCAGTGCATCAGATATGATCAGTTGATCACAACACTATTATTATTTTATTAATTAACTTCTTTTGGAATAAAGTGATTTATGAGGTTTTATGCATCAAAAATACGCTTTGGACTATTGTCAGCCCATTTGAACCGTTTCCTTTAAGCGAAAACATTTTTTTTAATCCTTTTGAGCCTTTAGAGATGAAGTATAACCTGCATTGACTCATTCAAAAGTAAAGGAGTCGAAATTGCCACCTCTAGGTATTTTGGTTGTTTAACTAACAAAATCAAATAATGAACATTTTTCTATAGGTCTGGTCATCATGAAACGGAGAAATAAATATAAGGATTGGATATAAAAATACTTCAGCATATATCATATCAACTCAGATAATGATTTTACATCGACTTTTACAGGTTACCCAACTTTCGCCATCTGTTTTAAAATCTGAGGGTATACCTGTCTTCCGATGTGTACAGCATCCAAGACAGTTTGTTCTTATCCTTCCCGGAGCATATTATTCAGGATTTGATACTGGTTTCAGTGTTTCTGAGAAAGTCAATCTTGCAACCCTTGACTGGTTGCCACATGGACAGCTGACTGTAGAAATTTACAGTGAGCTGCATAGAAAGACATCAATCTCCTATGACAGACTATTAATGGAAGCTGTCAGACATGCTGCCAAATCATCATGGGACTTTCGAATGCGAGGGTGGAATAACGCTTGTGGAAAAGATGGTTGGCTTACAAGAGCTCTTAAGGTTAATCTGTTTGACTGTTTCCCTCGAAGATGATTTTTCTTATGTGACACACTGACCCGTTTGAGGAAAAAACATAGCCCAAACCAAATCTACACTAATTAAGTAATTAGTCACTTCTTTTTTTTTAAAAAAATTTTTTGTTAACAAAAAGATGCCTGTTTCTATTGATCAGTCGCGTGTCAGGCAAGAAGGCTTCAAGAGGGAATTCTTATGCGCTTCACAGTCAAGCAAGATGAAGATGGCAGAAGATTTTGGTTGTTCAGTGAAAAGGGAATGCATCGTTTGCTTCTATGACTTGTACCTTTCTGCTGCGGGCTGTTCATGTTCACCTGACAAATACTCGTGTCTAGAACATTCGAATCAGATATGTGCGTGCCCATGGAGTTCCAGGTTCTTCCTTTTCCGATATGACATTGGTGAATTGAATCTCCTAGTTGACACTTTAGAAGGAAAAGTGAATCCTAAACGGGGAACCTGATCATAGTTCAAAGCTGATAAAATCTTGATCAAATGGTATCATATAAAAATATACTTTGATGATAGATATGTGAATTTGGACCTGGTTTTAGTAGCCTGTATTCCGCTGAAGGTCGAGCACAACCATTAACAAAAAAAATCCTAACTCATTTAGATCCATACTTTTTACCCTTGCAAATGATGTAGTGATTGGTGTTGTCGCCAATTTTATACTTTTAGAACGGTCTAACACACAAACCACCCTAACACCTTGATATCATAAGTTTTAGAAGCCTTTGTTGTCACCAATTATGCATTGTCTACCAACCATTTTCAAGAACGTTATCAATAGAGTTTGAAATAATACATTATACTAATATTTTGTAAAATTATTATTGTCTAAAAAGAGTGATATGCTGCTTAGTTTTCTACGTAGTAATCAACAGTTTCATCAACGAGGTTCTTAATGTATCGCGGCAATAGCTAGCTCGGTAGCAGAGTTGGCTACCGGTAGCGACATTGGTGATCTGTAGTAACTTTGTTCATCGGTAATAGCATTGTTCTTTGATAGCAACTTTTATCATTAGTAGTACATTTGTTCTTTTGATAGCAACTCCAGCATAGGTACCAAAATTGCACTTTCCTAGTAACCTTGTTACTATTGATAGGTTAAGTTGCTGTTGATGGGCTATTGTTGAACTAAGTGTTAATCGTTGGCGGTTATAACAATCAACTGATATCTTTTCACGAGTAGTTGTAACGTTTCGTGGTGTTGGTTCCCTTAGTTTATAAAGACGATCTTTGGTCGAAATTGGGCACGCTGTTCCATAATAGATTCTCACGTACGCTTTCATGAGTAATTCTCTATCTTATCGAATTGTAAAGTCGGTGTGTGCCAACGAATTGTTTTGATTTGAAAAGTGTTATACATGATCAAGAGGAGGTCAAAGCATACATGAAATCCCAAATTTAAAAAGGTAACGATTATGTAGGTTGTGAATTGTGACATGCTAAGAATAAGAATATCAAAGTAATAATTGGTACTAAGTTATGTAGGTTGTGATATGTTAAGAATATCAAGTTATAACTAGTAGTTAGGAACTCATAAGTCACAAAATTAATGGTATTAAGTGGTATTTTGTAATGAGTGTGCTTATCTAATTCTATATAAATGCATGTAATGTTTGTTAAGAAATGAGAAAGAAAAGTATCAAATTCATATATCACAAATCATTCTCTCTAACCTAGATTATTCTTCGATAGTTTTAATTATCTTTCGTGTTTTATCTTTTAACGATGTGTATTAATATTCACATGAATTTGGAATAGATGAGGAGAAAACTAGACCAAGACTACTTGAGACATGTGATATAGGGCGTTGAGTAACCGTCACTCGGTTGTTTTGTTTGAGGACTTTAGGTGGGTTTAAGTGTGTGTCCAAGATCTTACTGGTTTATTGCTTGTCAAACTACGTGTTAATTAAATCTTTACGAGTTTGGTTGATGAAATGTTGTTTTATCTA
>JBCNJP010000025.1:96166242-96187415 GCA_039602395.1 Deinandra increscens subsp. villosa
GAAAAATAAAAATTTACATACATTTAAGTTAAGGCCTTCGAAATACCAAATCCCAAAAAGGCCTTATGCGACATTTTTATTTAAAAAAGTAAAATTTTCTTTTAACATTCTACAAAAAGACTATTTACAACGGTTAAACTTATTTTATGAAAAAAACTATTTTCACAAACGATCAAATTAAAAACCTATCAGGCTTAGAGATCGAACTCATGACTTTTTAGTCATGAGTCTTCCTCTCATCACTAATATCATTCGGTCAAATGACATCAATATTTGTAAATAAAAGAATGGAAGATAATAATGTACATCGAGAAAAAAAAAATGGAATAGGTTTTTTTCCTTTTATTTAAGCATAACGAATTTAGTGTAAGAGTTGGTGGTGTAACAGATATGGTCATATACCATAACTTTTAAAGCCTATGCTTAATGCTTTTAGCGTTTGGTTTTTAATTTAACATTGTTACTCAGTCTTTCGTATTTTTGTTTTCTTTATGTAGCGTTATAGTCATGTAACTATTTTGTGTGTTCGCAATGTGTGACATTCGAGAATTTCAAGGTTTACTTCCGTTAGACAATTCCGTTAGTTACGTTATAAGTGTTAACTTAGTAACTAATGCTTAACTAGGCCGAATACGTCCACGACCTTTGGTTGATCACCGAACCCGTCCATATGTGTTATGTGTTCACTATTTATTGTCATTTTGTGCAATGTGATTTAAAAGCATGATTATCGTTAATAGCATGACAAATTGTAAACACTTGATTATGTGAAAATTGCCTTATTTTGGTAGCCAGCGAAACTACCGAGCGAAACTACAGATTCGCCCGGTAGCTAGCTAAACTGATTGACCTGCACGAGTTCAGAGCCAGTTTCGCTTGGCCAGCGAAACTGCCAGCGAAACTAGGCCCTGATATATAATAACATAAAACCCTAGTTGCCTCATTTTTGCACCATTCTCTCCAAAACACACACACACACTCCTGGAATTCTGGTCAGTCGAGAAACACAACAAAACATCAAGATCTCAGCCTCAAGACAACATCCATTCGATTCCTTGATCGAATCGTGAGTCCCAAAACCTCTCTTTATGCCATTTCTTTGAGTTTTCTTAAAAAGCATGCTTAAACTTTCATGAAACTGCTTGATCTGCTAGTATGTTGCTTAGGGATGTTAGATCTGTTATAAAGTTTGCAACTTTACGTATGAAATCCAACCATGATAGAGATTTGTGCTATTTAGGTCATTTTAGGTCAAAAATGTGTTCTTGGTGATTTGGATGTGAAAACCCATGTTTAAGGTGTTAAATCTTGTTGTTTGATGTTGGTAAATGTCTAGGCATGCTAGATAATGAATTACATGTAATATGGAAGCTGTTAGATTGATTTTTAGGCTGATCCGTAAGTTTTTCGCGACCAGCGAAACTGTCATGTTCTCTGGGCGAAACTGTCCAGCGAAATTATGCATATCTTCAACCAGCGACACTATGGAACGAAACTGTAGTGTCGCCGGGTAAACCAACCAGACCAATCCAAACGAAACTACCGAGCGAAATTCCCTGAACGAAAGTTCAAACCAGTTTCGGGCGAAACTAGGCTAGCGAAACTGTGCCAACAGTTTCGAGCGAAACTAGCCTAGCGAAACTGTGTCATCGGGTATGGCCTAGCGAAAGTGCTGCCCGTGCACACAGCGAAACTGATTAGCGAAACTGCTAGCGAAACTGAGACCAGAATCCAAACTTGTGCAATTTGCTTGAATGTTATGCCATGACTTACATGATTATGCCATGATGATACATGCATTGACTTCTGATGTATATGAACCCTTGTTTATGATCAACCATCGGTGTCGTGTGTCTGTATGTCGAGTCATAGTTCCAACGTGCTATGTTATGGGCCATAGTGACGTTAAGTAAAGATTAGACACAAAACTAATACTTAAGACCTAAACGTGTTCATAGGTCTTCGATAAGCAATACTTGGATTATTAGCAAGTGTAGCAGTGCAACCCAAGGTGAGTGTCACTAACCCGATTACCGTGAACCCGTTTGGGTCACACTGAATAACTAAATGAAAACAATGCTGACAATTTCGAGAGTGCTATGCACCTCCCTGATGAACTTGAAAACCTGGAGTGCGCGGCACCCACTTGATGGACTTGAAGTGCTTTATGGGAAGCACTTGTGAATTACTTAAACAACTATTTCTGAAACGAAACTGAAAACACTTTTGAGATTCATGAGAATCCAGTAAACCTTTTTAATATGGCTAGTGTAGGTTAAAGTCTAAACCACATGATATCACATGATTTCTAAGGATGCCTTGAAACTTAAAAGTCCTCAACTAAATTGTACCATTAATTGTAAAGCGAGGGGATGTTGGGTAGATCTACTGGAGTTTGACAAACTCCGCCCCGTGGCACGGGGAGTGCACGGAGGTACAATATCAGCCTATCTGACCGTGATCCCGAGAGGACACGGGGGAGGCAAAACCGCGATGACGTAGGTCCGCAGTACTGATGGCACGGCCACTACAATAATAGTCAGCTTTGGTACAAACTTCCTTAGTGCATGGAACAACGGATTAGCTACCCGCGATATCGGTTGAGCACTTTAACTTTACAAAACTAGTACATACCCGATAACGTAGGTTACGGACAATACTTTTACTAAACCACGATACTATGATTTTGGTTATCACAAGCATTGCTTTTCACAAATAAATTTTACATAAGAATACGTCTACACGATCATGATTTATGAGACCGGGCCACTGCATGACAAGCCCACTGTGAACTCACCAGCCGTTAGGTTGACACTTGCGTGGTTTAAACTTTTGCAGATCGCTAAGGAGTATCCGCTGGAGGTTGGCATGGCACATGAAGACTTTCATTTTTAGTTAAACTAATTGGGAATTTAAAACAATGTTTATGTAAAGCACGTGGTTAGTGCTAAAGATAATGTTTTCCGCTGCGTACTGTTGACTTTTTTTATTATTAATGTTTGGACTTTACTCTGATTCGTTTAGTATTTGTAACTAATGGTTGTGGTCCTGGTCTGGTCGCACCCCTTAACGGTATGAACTCCGTTAGTGGTTATTTGGGGGTGTGACACAATGTCTCTGTGGTTTTTTTTCAAGCTCAACGAGTTTAGAACATAAGTTAGTGGTATAATGGGTACATTCGTGTAACATAACTTGTTACTCAGTCTTTCATATTTTTGTTTTCTTTATGTAGCGTTATAGTCATGTAACTATTTTGTGTGTTCGCAATGCCTCTGCGGTTTTTTTTCAAGCTCAACGAGATTAGAACATAAGTTAGTGGTATAATGGGTACATTCGTGTAACATAACTTTCAGGTGGTATTGTTAATACTTAAACGTTTGTCTTCTAATTTTAATGCCATTACTCGGTTTTTTGTATTTTTAATTTCTTAATATAGCATCATAGCAATACAATTGTTTTATGTACACGCATTATCAGTGGCGAACCCAGGAAAATTTTTTATGGGGTTCGGAAATTTTCGGTGTATAATTTTTTTTTTTGATCGTCCACCATTCTTCAAATAATTTTTTAGACCGATTCGGTTCGGGTCGGGTCGGCGACGGGTCAATCAACATTCGAGAATAAATTACAAAACAAGACAAAAATATAAAAAACTTAGAACAAACTTCATCATTCCCCAACTTAAATAATTACAAAACACTTAAACTTTCATTTTTTTAAACCTATCAATCATATTATACGATTCCGGCGACTTACATCATCGATCGACGTTCGACGATCGGAATTATGATCGTACGATTTCTCCTGCTCGTTTCTTTTGGTAAATTGGTGGTATACGCTGTACGCAGACATGCAACAGGTAATAGAGCCCAAAATCCAATTTAATTTTTTTTAAGGTTTTTGGGCAATTGGGCCTAAATTAAGTAATCAAGGGACAAGAGTTAGGTTTTTTTATAAGTAATTAAAGGTAGACCCAAATGCAATTCTTGGTGTCAGTTACTACTAATTATTTGGTATTTTTTTTAGTTTTTCTGTTTATTATTATTAGTTATTAGTGATTTGAAAAAAAAATTTTTTTTTTTAAGTTGAGGGTCGGTATAAAAATTCTATGGGGTTCGGTCACAAAATTTCTTGGGGTTCGGTTCGTAAAAAATCGAAAATTTAACACATCGCGGGAAAAGTTCATGGGTGTCGGGCGAACCCGTACCCATGAACCTATGTCCGCCACTGCGCATTATTCAAGTGGCAACGCTCGAGTTGCAAATCAAATTTACCATATAGCAAAATAAGCTTAAAGGAATAGTAACTATTTTTTATTGGGCCACATGGCGGGTTTTGATGGTTGCCACGTGACATTGTTATTATTTTATTTGTTGGCTTTTTAATCCAAGCGCATGAATTTAATACACATGTTCATGCAACATAACTATTACGTGTCAGACTTAATATTTTAAACGTTTGGCTTCTAGTTTTAATGTAATTACACAGTTTTTTGTATTTTCGTTTTTATTTACGTAACATCATACCACTATAATTATTTTGTGTATCCACGTTATCTCCACGATGACGTACTTATAGTAAATCAATTTAAATATATTCTATTAAAAAAATTATAGGATATTCGATTTTCTTACTTGAATGATAACTTATTATATTACGCGAGAATTCTATAAACCGTTTCATAGTCTGGCCGGCGCAAGCACGTCTTAACGACGTGATATGTTGGTGCCTACGATATTTTGTTTTTACAAAAATCTATTTGTTATGTATTGTATATATAACAACTCTATCTAAGTATCTATTTATTATTTATTAATCAGTTTATCCAGTTTAATTAGCTTTACCCAAACTTGGTCCTAAATCCTAATATAAATATAAATATACTAATGTAGTAATGTTTACTTGTTGTGAGAAAATTTGGATATTGTTATCATAAAAAAATACTATAAAATTAGGTAACTAAAGTTAAGTTAAAATTGTGTTATAAGTAGTGTTTTGTAGGAATCAAAAACATCCGTGGGAATTTTTATAAACTTTATACATAAATAATTATATGTGGTTGTATTTATAAAAATATTAAGTGAGTTTGCATTTTACTATGTAGAGTCTCACAACGAACTAAAATGAACTTAGGATGAGATATCAAACCTTAAAACTGTGTATTTAAAATTGGAGTTAATTACGAATTGCGTCCCTGTGGTTTGCAAACTGTTTTGAATTGAGTTTAAAGGTTTAAAAATTTTCATTGCGAAGTCTGTGGTTTGCAATTCTTTGCGATTTGAGTCCCTGGGCCTAACGGAGTTAAAATTTTATGTTAAGTCAAATGGTACTTTAGTCAATTTGCACATCAGGTGCCTGTTATGTAAATTAATAAGGTTATAAAAATACAAGGGCTATTTTTTATAACTTATATATATATAAGGACTATTTCTGCAATTACAACTAAATATATAAAAGATCTTCACCTAACCCCCCACTGTTGGCAATACACAACCGGCGACGTATCCGGAGTCTCTTTCGTCTCCTGCCGTGACCGGCGAGTCGGCGACATATCCAGCGTCTCGGTATATTTCCAGCCACCATGTCGTTTTCATCACCGTCGTACATCGGCGGCTGAGGAAGTTCCTTCTGCTGCTGCTTTTTGATGTCGTCGTTGGCGTCGACGACGGAAGGTAGAGATGTTTCTCCATCCAGTCGTCGGCGACCACTGTCGCACAAAACCAACAGTCCACCTCCGGACTTTCAATTCAGGTGAGCGGAGTTAAAAGCGGCCAGAGATAATTGTTTGATCAGGTTTTGAGATTCAGTTTTGAATCTACATTTGCACCAGAAATTCAAAGCGGCGGGATGACAGTGACGGAGGGCGGTTTAAGCTGAGGAAAATAACCCCAAATGGGATTCAATTTTCACTTTACATTCCACCACGACTGAACGTATGATTCTAGGTTTTGGTCGGCGATTTCCGCCCCAAATAAATTCAAAGCGACGAAGCCCAAAGGATGGTGGTTCGGTGGCAATGCTGGTGGCGATGTGATTGCATATGACGCCGATTTCGGGTTAGCGAAAGAGGCAACGGTGGCCAGGGATATTTGGACAGTTGGGTGTTTGGTGACGAAGATGATCACGCGCGGAGACGGTGGTCGGAAGGGTTGCCGGTCGACCTCCCTTCTTCTTCCTTCTTTGTTTTCTACTTTCTCTATTTTCCTTCTTTTACTGTGTACGTATATGCGTGGATAATAGGACAAAATGATTATATAAATTACAAAATACTCCCTTCATCTATGTAAAGTTGTAAATCTTATTAATTTACATAAGGGGCATTTACATATATGTCCCTGCTAAGTCATTTTATTACATATATATTCAAGTCTAAATTTTAATTACATATATCCCCTTCCTAAACCATATATATTACATATTTACCCAATTCATTTAAAATTACTTATTAAAAGACTATTATACCCTTATTAATATTTTCATATTTTCCCCTTCTAATAAAATTAATTACATATTTATCTAAAAAAATATAAATTACATATTTCCCCTTCTATATTACATATTTATCGACCAAAACAATGCAAAGAAATTTTCATTAATAGAGACAAAGAATGTTACCATAAAGAATGTTACCATTATGCTACTGTTTGATGCTCTTCAATTATGATGGAATGAACAATTTCATTTTTTTAGCGGCAATAATAACATATATCAAGGAATGAGGAATATCATCCTAAAGAAACTAATCCTAGGATAACAATACCACCACACTTGTCTTTTACCATCATCCTAAATTTGCTCCTTATTTCCACCTGTCCACACCTAGGAACACCATGATTGCCTATGCCAAGCCCAATACAACATCATCAGCTTCTATAATTCCAAATCAGACTCAGATCATAGCCTGGAGCTCTTTAATACCCAGGATTTAAACATCGGTTATAATTCCAAACCAGACTCAGAATAAAAAAACAAATCACACCCAGGATTTAAACATCGGTTATAATGCCCACCCGTCCGACTCAGATCATAGCCTGGAGCTCTTTAATACGAACAATTCATTAAGGAGAAAGAACAAATTCATTAATACGATGCTAAGGGCTCAACTTCCAATGACACAGCAACCAGGTTCCTAAACCTACCAGTTGCCTCCGTCAAAATCATTCGCTGCCGTCAAAGGTCTTAGCCAGAGAATAGGTTTACGCCGGCGGTCTTGGAGAAGATTTTACTTCGCAGAATGTTTCGTCGCACATGGAATATCGCTTGGAGAAGGGAACGATGCTATCTTATGGAATTCACGTAAATTGCTTTTTATTTTCTTTTAAAACTAGAAGGCTAAATTGGTAATTTAATAAAAGTTGGGTATATATGTAATTAAAGTTTATCATTGGGTATATATGTAATAAAGAGGCTTATTAAGGGGATATATGTAAAAATCCCTTTACATAACAGGTACCTGATGTGCAAATTGACTAAAGTACCCTTTGACTTAACAAAAATTTTTAACTCCGTTAGGCCCAGAGACTCAAATCGCAAAGAATTGCAAACCACAAACTTCGCAATAAAAAAATTTAAACCTTTGAACTCAATTCAAAACAGTTTACAAACCACAGGGATGCAATCCGTAATTAACTCTTAAAATTGTGTATTTGAACTTTGCATGTAAAGGAGTAAATTTTAGAAATGGAAGTCCATGAACTTGTCCTTATATCAGTTACTAGTTAGTGCCCCGGGTAAATACCCGAGGCTGTAATATGAAAAAAAAAATAAACGAAGTAAAAGATGAAAGTTTTTTTTAACTATTAAACGAATGATCGAATTGGAGTTTAGGTTCATCAATAGTGGGTTTAGAAAGTTGCGACTTTGTTTTTTGATTCGTTCACCATCATTCGTTGATTGAAACCTAAGCAATATGGATCTAGTTTTGTTAGATTTTCTTTCACGAATCCAAAGCAATTTACGGATTATATTTTCACTGAGAAATAAAGAAGATGTGATGAATCAAATTTATGGTATTGTAATTGTATGGAAATAATTTAATTTTTTGATTTTTAATTATAAGATCTTTCCTTTTTGTAAATACCATTTAATTTTTTAATTCAAAATTCTATAAAAATGACACATAAGCTAATGGCACACTTTAAATTGTGCCACATAGACATTAAAAACTTGTGTTTATTATATAGTATAGATAGATATGTAGGTGTACTAATATACATATTCTTGTAGTGATTAGATTATAATTTTTGTGTCCGTGTTACCTCAGTGACAACGTAACGTAACACAGTAACAAATCTAGTTAATAACTAATTATTTTAGAAGCTCATAATGTGTTTGCTGGAAACCTTTGTAGTGATTACAATATAATTTTTGTGTTCGTGTTAATAACCAATTATTCTAAAAACCTGTAATGTTTTCGCTAAAAAGCCTAGTGAGATTTTTTTTATTTTTATGAGTGTCATGTATTCTCTAAGAAGTTAACTAAAAAACAATTAGACGCTAAGAAGCGTAAATAGGAAAAAAAAATTATAGGAAAAAAAAATTGGGTTATAAGATCCACCAAAGTGGAAAGCCTTAACCGGATGTGTAGTAACAGGTAAGCTCGAAAGCTGTTCCCGTCCCTGTCAGGGGAGATGCCAACCATCTCTCCTTCTTACGAACACGTACATTTTGGCCTAAATTCAACTTAATAAACGGGTTATATTGTTTTTCATTTCCGATGTGGGAAGAGTTCTAGAATTCGCGCCACCATTTTCCAGCCATTCCCTCCCTCACTTTTCCCCTCATCATCGATCCCACCGTTTCATCGGTTACATATGGATGTTCTTCAGGCGTCGCCCACTTCAATATCGCCTCCCTTCAATGTTGGAATTGAAAAGGCGGGCGTTTAGGTTTTACATCGTAAGTAAATCAGACGAAATCGGTTTAAATCGAATTGACGCTTCCAGTTTGGAGCTTCTGATTTCATCTCTGATTCAAGATCAGGTACTCAGTTTCATGATTAAAGTTAGGTCTTCAAGACTGGGCAGTTTCTGGTGCGTACAATCAATTAATTTTAATTTGATATGAAGATCAATTTTGAAGTCATATAGCTTCTAAGGTACTGATTACTGATTATGATTACGAATTTGTGGCTTCATTTGATGGACTTTAAGGTGTAAAAGAGTAATTTTTTCTTGTTTAGCTAATACCTAAAAGTATATGACACTCTCCTTCTACAAATTTTAAGGTGTAATCGAGTCAATGAATGTTTTTGTCCTTCGTCTTTGAATATGCAGGTGTTAATATTAATATTGGGGAAGAAGTTGATGTTAAGGTGGTATTGATATCCTTTCCTGATTATGCTTTTGATGTTAGATTGCTTCATTAATGTATTGACTGCTTGATTGATACAGGGATGTTTGGATGTATTCTTGAAAGTTATTATTTAATCCTAAGCAAACATAATTAGATAAATAGTTACAGTTAAATACATTGCAAGATACAATCTTTGGACATCCTTTATTGAACTTGTAATAATAATTTGTAAAAGTGTGAAGATTTTTCATTGATTCTCTCCCTTTCATGGCCATATCTTTTCATAATATTACATCCTGTAATATACTGATTCTATTTTTTCCAAGTCCATAGAAGGCTGATGTTGTCGGTGTTTTGGTGCTTAAAAGTAATAATTGCGATCTGGGATTGTTGATTTTTCCATCCAAAGACCCAACTGCTGGTAAACTCTTCACGTCTTGGTGTTTGCTTATTATTTAAAACAAGGTCATTAATCATAATGCAGGTACTTTTCCGATTATGATGATTAATAAATCTTCCAATATCCTCTTTCATATCTAGAGTTATTGAGAAGGAGCTATTGCTGGCAAAGGTATGGTATGTAATAATGTTATGAACATTGTCATATTTTGTTTTAGCAGGATAATAGTAATGTTACTTCTTTGAAAACATAGAAGTGTGGTTTTTGACCTTAATTTTGAACCAGTCATTAAACCAACTATTCCTTTAAATCTTTAATATTTCTCATAGTCAGATGCTTGATTTGATTCATACTAGCATTTCACTATTGCATAAACTTTGGGCAAATGTTATTTAAAGATGTACACATTGTATGGAACAATATTTGATTGTGCTTTGTCACTTGCCACAATGTTCATCTTTCTTTACCTGAAAGGCAAATCAGATCTCTACCCGAAAAGGGTAGAGATGTTGCTTTCAGAGAAATCCAACTTCAAACCACAAGCGAACGTGATATTGGAAAGACCGGAAATAAAAAGAAGGAAAAAATAAAGGAAAACAGCAAGCAACAAGCTAAAAAAAGTCTCTAGAACTTTATTCTCGATCATATCTTCAAAGAGGTGCAAGTCAAACCTACCTAATACGCTCATCCCAAGTCAGTTCAGGTCTACCTCTCCTTCTCTTCCCCTTGACCGTGATGTTATCAATGAACGAACTGGCACCGTCAACAACCTTCTCTTCACGTGTACAAACCATCTCACCCCCCCCCCCCCATTATCTTCTGTGAGGACTTCTCAAACTATGTATATGTGTATTGTTTTGAAGGCTCATTTTGAACCATGATTTCAACTATATTTTATACCAAAGGACCGGGGCTCTTGGGTCTTTTATAAGCTCCGCCCATGTTGTCACATATCATCATCTTCATACTCAGTAAATCCCATCAATAGCAAATCTAAGGTGGGGTCTGAGGAGAGTAAGATGTAGACAACCATACCTTTACCTCGTAGAAATAGAGATGTTGCTTCCAATGAGACCCCCGACTCTGTAGTTTTACATCAAACATTCGACATAAGACACATAACACAAGAACTTAATATGTCATGAACTAACCATGTTTTTGTTCCCACACCAATATGAGAGAAGGTAAATGATTTTTTTTTTTTTGAGATTTGTTTGTTAATTTTAGAATCCCATTTAGATGTTCAACCAAACAGGTCCTTACTGGTTCAACACTTAACCATTCAAAATATCTTATTCAATCAGACATCTTACTGGTTCGACACTTAATAAAATAGACGCTACCAAACAGCCCCTAATTATACCAAAAGACATAGAAAATGCATTTTATACAAGGTTGTTCAACCAACTCTTATGAATCTTGACTAGTTGAATCAAAACTTCCTCGTAATTTAGATCAAGCTAGTTGGCTCATATAAACATTCGATACTTTTCAAGTAAAACACAAATTATTAGAATAAATCTTCATCCTTGTTGTATTTTACTAGTTTGATATTTTATTCATCGAGACTTGTATAATTTAAGATTCTTAACCTGTTATTTGAAACTTACTAAAAAAATACAAAACAATCAAAATTTTAAAGAGCGAGTCAGCTCACCATGCCATGTGTTAGATCGAGTTGAATGCATACCAAATAGGAGCCGATACAAGTTTAATTTCAAAAGATTGAAGATTAAGATTCAACCTAAATTTAGAGAAAGTTATAGTTTAACGATATCAATGTGTGTTGAAAAAGGAAAAAGTGCCTAATGGAACACCTTTGCCGCCAAATCAGAGAGAAGAAATTAAGAGTGAATGAGGTTTGAATTTAGAGAGAGAAAGTGTTTATTGATTCTGATAGTGATACAAGTAAATTGGAGAAGATACAAAAAGATCCCTATTCTAAGTCTAATCTTGAATATTTATAAGCTTGCGATCACGTCCTCTTGACCTTTAGCTCGAATCCTCTCCAGATCCTCGCCTTGCATGCGCCTATAAAACCATTATTATCTGACCGAGGACTTAGATGCGCGATGGTCGGATGTAAACACACATCCGACAACCTCATCTATTCATCAAGTCCCCAAGTCTATTAAGTATAATGTTAGGATTAATAGACTTTAACGTTCTAAAAGAGATAAAATTTGAAAATTTGAAATCTTATCTTTTACTTTTGACGGTTCATCTTCACACATCCGACATCATGCTATATGCGTTTGTACAGTACAACCCTTTTATACTTTATGTCACATCTATCTTTTCAGGAAAATTTCGCTATAAAAGCGCTTACTTAATCCTGATAACTTCTTTTTTTCTCTAAATTTTACTCCGCCTTAACTCCTCCCCATTTACTCCAAAATTTTCGACTTCATCTTCTTCACCACTTACCAGGTTAGTTCTCCCTTTTTTTTTATAACAACTTTCTTTCTTCCATCTATTCCCTTCAAACTTGCATTATGTCATCATCATCCAAATCTTCTAGCCTTGAATCGGTTTTAAAAACCGATTCTTCAAAACCTGCAATGAAACCCGAAAACCCTAAAATCGAAAAAATTCCAACAAAACACAATCTGAGTATATCATTTTGCTTGATTTCCCAAGAAGATCTTGATGCGTTTGTCGAAGAATTTCAAATTCCTTTGGACCTTAACCCTATTTTACCTTCTGCCGGAAAACCTATTTACCCTTTCCCAACAAACAAAATTGGGTTGTACTTTGACTTCTTCAAACAAGCCAATTACAGAATTCCCTTTACCTCGTTCCTTTTTAAAACCTTGGATTATTTCGGAATTCACATTACCCAGTGCAACCCGCCGGGCCTGTCTATTTTGAACCATTTTGAACTAGCGTGCCGAGCCTTAGAAATTCCTCCTAATGTTACCTTGTTTCGTGCTTTTTACCGTCTTACTATGGCCGGAAACTGGTACACCTTTGAGAAAAGGCGAGACCTGAACCCCATTTGCAGCAGCAAACCCCCCACAAACCGCTTATGGAAAAATCAGTTCTTTTATCTTGATCACACATGCGTCCCTACAACCATGACCTGGCGTGATCCTAAGTTTGCCATTCGTGATGACGCTCCAAAAAAGGAAACTGTTAATCAAAAGCATTTTTCTCGCATAAGTGAACTTTCTTTTCCTGTTCGTAAACTCCCCGAAGGCATTCTGGTTGCTGCTCAAATTAGCACAAACTGGCATGTTCCTCACTTGCGACCTTCCCTCTTTAATGAAGGCGCTAGTGAGTGTTTTACCTTATGTCTTTATTTTTTGCTTATTTTGTTATTCCATTTTTACTTTACAAAAACCAACACAATCCATCAACTAATTAATTGTTACATTCCTTTATCAGAAATGGACCTGTCTGGTGTATTGAAGCTTCGAGATTTTTCTTCCCTAACTTTTGAGTCAGCGGAAGATCCTATCATGGCAACTCCTGTTACCGACCAAACCGGTGCCACTTCCAGCAATGTGATTATCCCTGAAGTAAAGCAACCCAAAATTCAAGAAAATGAATCAGCACAGAATCCCCCCATAGCAACTACTAAAAGAAAGAAGCACACTGCTAGAGGTCACCATGATTCTCCCAAGAAAGATGAAGTTCCTGTGAATAAGAAGAGCAAGAAGGAGCCCCTGAAAAGAACCGAAAAGTCGACAGATGCAGATGTTTCATCTACAATTACCCAAGGTGAGAAACTCAATCAAAAGGACTTAAAAGAAGATCCCATCCCTCGTCGTTCTCCAAGGCATAATGTTCAACATACCTCATCGAACACCAATGACAATCCCCCTACAAGCGAAACTCAAATGAGCCGACTTGCGGATGTTTCTTCACCACCTGAAAGTGCCAGCTTTAACTTCGAAATGCTCAAAGATTCTCCACTTAGCCCACCTAGCCTATCTCACATGATCAGCAATGATGACATCACCATAAATGATTATTTTTCCACATCCCCACCAGCCACCTTGGAAATAACTGAAAAGAACCCTTCTTTCATCTTTACCTCCAATCGCCCCATCATTCCTCCTGCCCAAGTTAATCCTTCACAAGCTCTTACATCTACCAATCCGAACACTTCAAGCTCTAACATTTCTACATTCCTTCCATCTTCCCAAAATGAGGTTGAATGGCTAAAGAATGAACTTGCATTGGTCAAGACAAGAAGAACTGCTGGGTACAACTTGGGAGAGTTATTTCTTCCTAGCTGGAATATCAGTAACAAAGATACTGTTACAGATCCTGCCACAGCAAAGAACATGTTTTTGCATTGCTCCACCCCAAATGATGTAAAATTTCTTCAAAGTCTTCCTCCATCTGTTCTTGCCGCTCGCATTACTGCTATTCATGCTGAGAGTCAATCTATTATTCCTGAGCTGTACAATCGTTGGATTAGGGCCGAGAACGCCAACTTGTCAAGTGAAATCTCCCAGATGCAAAACCCGGTTATGCAGAACAAAATACAGGGTTTAGAGAAAGAAAAAGTTGCACTTGCGAAAGCAAAAAATGATGCTACTCAGAAGAAAATTATGGCAGAACTCGCACTGAACGAGGCCCGGTCAATGATTGATATGCTGAAGAAACAACAA
Organism: Deinandra increscens subsp. villosa; assembly: GCA_039602395.1. Taxonomy (NCBI): domain Eukaryota; kingdom Viridiplantae; phylum Streptophyta; class Magnoliopsida; order Asterales; family Asteraceae; genus Deinandra; species Deinandra increscens. Next base: position 96,180,559 of record JBCNJP010000025.1, read on the forward strand.
ATGATTCTTGAGAAGAAGAATTCCGACACCCTATCAGAAACAGAAGCCTTGCTGCAAGAAAAGCAATTGCTCATTGAGCAAAAGCAAACAATTTCTAATGGTAAAGTCTTTTCCTACATAAAATTCTGCCTTGGTATATTCCTAACTTTTCTGTGACTTTATTTGTGTAACTTTTTCTGTCCCTCCAGAAGCATTTCTTTTAAAGGAAAAATTGAGCCAGCAGCAACATGAATTTGAAGAAAGACAAAAAGCTCTTGAGATGAAGGTGAAGGCACTAACCGAAGAAAAGCAAGTTCTGGAAAATGACAGATCCTGGTTATTGAAGGAAGGTGTCGATGCAGTTGTAAGAAAATTGTTCAAAGATCCGGACATGATATCTGCTGTCGGGAACATTAATAATGCTATGAATGCATGTGGCGTGAATGAAGGTCTGATTCTCGGTTTTCAGTATGCAAATATGCCCGCTTCTTCTGTGCTGTCAACGAAAGAATTCGACAGAAATGCTAACAAGAGGCTTTCAGAAGCTACAGAAGCTTTTAAACGTCTGCATATTCCCTTTCTGAAGCAACTGTCGGATCTACACAATGCTCCTCTTCAAGCAATCAAAGATGCTGTTCTTGGTGATGAACCACCTCCTCATGCTGACAAACCTGGGTCTACAACCGACTCACATCCTACACCATCCGGTTCTGTTTGATTACCCCGCATCTTTTATCTTCCTTATGCCTTTTTGAAAAAACATTTAGTTTCTTGCAACAATACCCACTTGTATGTGGATGATCTTTTGATGCCTGCATGTGTAAGGCTTTTGAACCTTGTTCGTTATCTGCACATTTGAATGACTGCATGCTTTTGTTTAACATATTTGCTCTATACATTTTCTCTTTTTTTTTATATATATATATATTAATATTTTTTTTTTTTTTTTTTTACAACTATCATATTTGCATGTTTGATCAGGCATGCAAATAGAAAGATTGTTATAAAAAACAAAACTTGCTATCTCATTAAATATGCTCCATAAGCATAATAACATTTATTATGTCAAATTGACTTTATCATATTGGAACATATCCAACCCTTAAAACGAAGCATATCTACTTAACTCAGTTAGGCCATACTAACTTTGTTCAAATTATACTTGTTATAACAATTTGGAACATATCCATTTGCTTAGTCGAAGCATATTCAACTTGTTAAAATTAGAACATATCTAATTTCTTTGCCTAAAATATATTCAAGCCGTTTGATCGAAACATATTCGATATCATAAGAATTTGCACATAGCACATTCACACATGAAAAGTGTTAACTCATTTCGCACAAAACAATGAGTTTCTGTTATTAACATTGAGCCATACTCAAATTGTACAAAGTTTTCTTTATCATATTCATTAGTATTATAGAGGAAATATAAGAACAAAGATTTGCCTCTGTAGAATTTTTCACATGAGCCATCTACACATGGTATTTCCGCAAGTGAATGCCATTCCATGATCTAGGCAAAACCTTTCCATCCCCATCTTCCAACACATAAGATCCCTTACCCAAAACCTCTGAAATTTTATACGGTCCTTCCCACTGAGGTGTTAACTTTCCAAGTTTCAAAACCTTGCTAATATCATTGTTACGTAATACCAAGTCCCCTTCCTTAAAGTAATAAATTTTTGCATGAGCATTGTAATACTTTTCCATTTTTGCTTTATACTTCCCTTCTCTAATTGCCGCAACTTCCCGTCGCTCTTCCAACATATCCAAATTTTCCCTTATCAAGTCATCATTATTTCCCTTTTCAAGCATCCTTCGAGTTGGTACTCCAACTTCTGCTGGTATCACTGCTTCTGACCCATATGTTAAACTAAAAGGTGTCTCACCATTAGCTGTTTTCGGCATTGTTCGATAGGCCCAGAGCACATGCGCCAGCTCATCAACCCATCCGCCGCCTGCTTTCCCTAATCTCGTTTTGATCCCCTCAACTAAACTTCGGTTAACTCGCTCCACTTGCCCATTGGCTTGAGGGTATGCCACAGATGCAAAAATTTGTGTTATAGCCAACTCCTCACACCATTCCCTAAAGGGATTATCTGCAAACTGCTTGCCATTGTCGGAAATGATGTACAATGGTAAACCAAATCTACATATAATGTATTCCCAAACGAACTTTTTAACTTGTGCCCCAGTAATGTTCGCAACTGCTTTTGCTTCCACCCATTTAGTAAAATAATCCACAGCCACGATTAAAAATTTTACCCTTCCTGCAGCTTCAGGAAATGGTCCTACAATATCAATACCCCACTTTTGGAATGGCCAAGCAGACACTATTGGCACCATTTCGTGTTTGGCTTTCAAACTAACTGGGGCGAATCTTTGACACTCATCGCATCTTTTAAGTATATCATTAGCAAACTTATGCATGTTAGGCCAGTAATACCCTAACAAAATCAGCTTATTAACCACCATTCGAGGGCCCATATGATTACCACATATTCCCTTATGTACCTCACTAATTACATAGACAGCCTCTTCTTCAGTTAAGCACTTCAACAAAGGTCCCACATACGTCCTTCTGTATAACATCCCTTCCTGAATCTGATATTGCAAAGACTTAACCTTTACCTTTCTAGCCTCCTCTTTCCCTTCCGGCAACTGTCCTGAGATTAAATACGCATATATCGGCGCATACCAAGCTGGTTCAGCCATTGTCACATCCGATACTTGCTTCTTTAATATTGAGGGGGCATCTAACACTTCAACTCTTATTTCCTTTCCCAAGTGTTTAAAAGATGTGGAGGCCAACTTGCTTAAAACATCGGCTTTTTTGTTTTTACTTCGAGTCACATGTGTAACCTCGCATTTATTAAACTCCTTCATCAGAATCTTGACTTGATCCAAATATAGTGCCATCGCAGCACTTTTGGTTTCATAATCTCCACTGATGTGCTTTACCACTAATAATGAGTCAGTACATACTTGCACCTCATGCGCCTCTAACATCTTCATCATCCTTAACCGTGTTTGGCAAAAACTTGTAAATACGTAGTACTAAAAAAGTTAAATAAAGAATAATAAATTTTCCTATTTTAATTCCTAAGTAACCTGCCAACACAGCCTCATACTCAGCCTCGTTATTTGAAACTCCAAAATTAAACCTTATAGCATAAGTCATTTCATCTCCATCTGGACTTATAATTAAGATACCTGTAACTTACAATACAACAGAGTTAAAGTCTATTATTAATGTCTTGTTTAATATGTAAAAGACAAAAATAAACCCTTTATTTCATATAAAGAAACTTAAGAAAATCTTACCTGCCCCTGCCCCTTCACTTCCGGTCGAACCATCTGTAAATAATTTCCATGACAAAATCTTTTCCACATCCAACACAACTGTTGATTCCTCCGGATTTACGGGCATCTCAGCTAAGAAATCAGCAACCACCTGACCCTTAACGGCAACTCGTGACTTAAACTGTATGTCAAACTGACCTAACTCCACAGCCCATTTAACCATTCTTCCAGACATTTCTGGTTTCCGCAACACCTGATTTATTGGATAAGATGTCAATACTTCCACACAATGTGCCTGAAAATATCTTCGCAGACGCCTTGTAGCAACAATTAATGCAAGTACCAACCTCTCCATCGGGGCATATCTTTGTTCATAATCTTTCAGTACCTTACTTACATAGTAAACTGGCATCTGACCTTGTTCTCTTTCTGCTATCAATACTGCACTCACCGATCCTATAGTTGCCGCTATATACATTTGCAATGTCTCCCCCACAGTTGGGGCTGTTAAAGTTGGCAATTCGGTCAACACCTTTTTCAATTCTGCAAATGCATCTTCCGCTTCTTGCGTCCATTGAAAATTTTCTTTCCCCAAACATTCTTTCAAAACTTTCATGAAAGGTAATGACCTCTCAGCCGCCTTAGCAACGAATCTATGTAATGCAACTAATCTTCCATTCAAAACCTGAACATCTTTTATCGAGGTTGGTGACCCCATCTGCAATACTGCTTCCACCTTCTTTGGACAAGCACGTATCCCTTCATTAGATACCATCATCCCCAGAAACTTTCCACTCTGCATACCAAAAGAACATTTCTTTGGATTCAATTTCATATTTATACTTCGCAACTTTGCAAATGTTTCCTCAATGTCCCCGAACATACTATCCTCCTCCCTACTTTTAATCACGATGTCATCAACATACGCCTCCAGATTTCTTCCTACCTGATCTCGAAAAGTTTTATCCATTAACCTTTGATAAGTTGCCCCTGCGTTTTTCAACCCGAAAGGCATCTTGGTATAACAAAACAACCCTTCCCTTGTGATAAAAGTGGTTTTATCCTCATCCTCTACGGCCATCTGTATCTTATGGTAGCCTTTATACGCATCCAAAAAGCATTTCCACTTAAATCCTGTAACCGAATTTACCTTCCAATCAATCTCTGGCAATGGATAACAGTCCTTTGGGCATACATTATTTACATTTTTAAAATCAATACACATCCTCCAGGAGTCGTCTGGCTTTTTAACCAACACGGGATTCGATACCCAATCCGAAAATTGTATTTCTCTCAAAATGTTTGCTTCTAACAACTTATCTACTTCCGCCTTTACTACTTGCGCCCGTTCATTATCCATTCCTCTCTTCCGCTGCTGGTACGGAACACTTCCTGGATACAAAGCCAACTTGTGTTCTGACAAATGCCTCGGTACTCCAGTCATATCAGAAGGTTCCCACGCAAAAACATCCACACTTTTAGTTAACAAATCATATAATTTTTCCCTTGCATTCCCTGTCAAATGGTCTCCAATTTGTAACTGCTGATCTGGATACCTTGGGTTAATTGCCCACTTATCCATTTTCATAATAGCTTCCCTATCTTCTTTTTGCGTTTCCGGTAACCGAACAGCACACACCTGTAAACACCCATCAGAAGCTAAGGATGCAACTCCCCTCGGTGTTGGAAATCTTATCATCCCATGAGTTACCGATATTACCGCCCCCAACTGACTCAGAACTGGTCGCCCCAAAATAACATTATGAGAGGATGCAGCACTGACTACCAGGAACGTAACTTCCAAAGCCCGAATCTGTTCCCCCACTCCTATAACCATTGGCAGAGTAATTTTTCCCAGAGGTCTAACCATTTCCCCCGAAAATCCCATTAAAGGAACCCTTGATGGTACCAACTTTTGTTGCACCTCTACCCCCATTTTTCTGAAACATTGTTCATACATTATATCAACCGCACTTCCACAATCCACATAAACCCTTTTAACTTCGTAAGTTGCTATCATAGCAGCTACCACCACAGGTTCCTCTCTTGCCATTTGCCTTAGGAGTGGAGGAAAAGTAATTTCTTGATATTGCCAATCATCCTGCTTACTTATTTTTTTCTTTTGAAACTTTTCCAACTGATGACGCTTTACCCCAACCATATTAATCACCTTAGTTGGCTCAGTAACCCCTTTTAGAACCTTTACCAAATGTCCCAACTTACCAGATCTTACTGCTTTATCAATCTCCTTCTTTAATGCCCAACATGCATCGGTCGTGTGACCCCTATCTTGATGAAAATCACAATACTTGTCGAGATTCTTCATAGGAGGAGCTTTTATTTTTGGAGGAGCCTGAAATTGGACACGCTCAGTCGACAAAATTTCACTTGGAGTTTTAATAAGTTCCACAAATTTATCATGCCGAGTTGAAACATAACCATTCCTTGACTGAGCTCCAGCATATCCTGCCCTAGCAACTACGGGTCGAACCCACTTATTTTGAAAATTCCCCATATTACTTCTTATTGGACCCGCATACCTTCTGTTAACCTGACCTGTCCCCACATATCCGCCCCGAGGAACCAAATTACGACCCTCTGTTTGAGTAAAACTACCACACGCATTTTTCCCCCTAACATAAGCCTTAGCCTTATCCATCAGAACTTCCATAGACTTCGGAAGATCCTCATGCAATTTCTCGACCAACTGAGCACATCTAACCCCATGACAAAACCCAGAAATACGCAACTGGTCGCCTGCACCAGATATTTTCATGCTTTCTCGATTAAAACGACCTATAAAGTCTTCAATTGACTCTTGATCCCTACGCCGGATATTATGTATTTCTGTCGGATCTCTTGTGCATTTTTTCTGCTGACTAAACTGCCTCAAAAACTTTCCCTTTAAATCCTCAAAACTAACAATTCCACCAACCGGCAGCGCATCAAACCAAACCCTGGCTATACCAGTGAAAGTCTGTACAAACATATGACACCAAGTCTCTTCCGCCCAATTTTCTATCCTAGCAGCAGAGTAAAACTCAAACACATGATCATCCGGATCTGCTAATCCACCATACTTACTCACCGTTGACGGCATCTTTAATTTGCGAGGAAATGTTGCTTCCGCGATCCACGAAGCAAACTTTGATTGTGATGTCATGGACTCCGGCATATACGGAATAACCATCTCTGCATCTTATTAGTATTTAAAATAATTAACAACCCCTAACAGCATGTGGATCAAACCACAGACATGGTTTCAACGAACTAAATGTTGACATAATTTTATAAATGTGAACTATTATAACCTTTTCTTTTAAAAGTAACATTTGCTTTTAGTTTTGTAAAAATTTAAGACTTTAAAGAATCATTCCTAGCAAGCAAAGAAAATTAATGATCTGTACGACTATCGTAAAATTTTCACACATTATCATCAATGATTTCAAAACATAAACCTCATACCTTTTACCAAAGGTTCCACCGCTTTTACTGCTTTCCGATCATCATTTACCGCGGACGGTCGCCGGTTTTGGAGTTTACTCTGAAATTTTGCCAGCTGAATTTGC
>JBCNJP010000025.1:96187915-96351331 GCA_039602395.1 Deinandra increscens subsp. villosa
CTAAGCTAATGGTTGTAATTATATTACGCTGATTCTAATTGTACACCCAGAAGCCTGTTTTTACACCTTTATATGCTATGTATTGGGTTATACAAAGCATATAGAATTGAGATAGAATTATGTTATTCTCTGCTATAAGTGTGTCAGTACGATATGCAGTATATACGCCTCGTATAGGGGTATACGGGGTGTATATGGATCCAGGTTATTTCTGTTGGTCGTTTGTAAGTTGATAGGTGTGCAATACGTTCCGTTTTGCTTTATATGCATTGTATAATGGTAAGTAAGACCTATATACGCCCCTTAGGGTCCTATACAAGACATATAGGGTCTCTACCTACCCAACAAGCATTGCTACATATTGCACACATTTGTTCGATGTTCAAAACCTTAAAAACCTTTATCTTTTACAAACGGTTCCTGACTTTTCAAGGTGTCACCAAATCAAAAATCTTCATCTTCCACAAAAACCAAATGGCGAGCAACAACCGTCAGTTGTATTCGATTCATTCGGTAAATGAGTACGAGGGAGGATTAATTGTAGACGATGTATACTCACGACATCCGTATCATTTCACACTAATTTTTTTCACTTCGGCCATTTCACAGCTTCGCCTGTGAGGAGATAAGAGGGTGGTGTATGTGTTCTCGTTGACTACCTAGACGTCAGTATGTTAAGGTTTTCTTATATGGATTTAATAATGTAAGATCTGGGGTTTGAAAATACCCACAACATAAGATATAACTTTAAGCCTAACAATAGTGCTAATCTTGATAGCGGGTTGCAGAGTTAAGAGATGATTTAGATGCCCATTGGCTAACCTTGTACAACGGTGAAAAATATAACAGGAGTATATGTCTGTACATTGTGCGCAGTGTGTTAGACCACAACACCGACAAAGACTTGCCGAGAAGCCATCGAGACCGTCCCGGTAATAGCTCTGCGTCTAAACAACTTTGTTGAAGGAGTTTGTGGAACGAGTTGGATGAGATTCTTTGGTTAACTCAAGCCTCTTTAATTTTATTATTTTACGTTTGTAGCGTTTGAACTCTTTATAATTACAAAGTGAACAAAGTAATGCAACAATTTTTGAAGGCATTTTTAAGAAAACGCGGCACATTGCTGCAAGATATGTATTCGAATTAAACTCTGTGATGTCACCATTTTTAAAGAAAACATGGTGACATCACATAATTTGTTTTGAGTACACATCTTGTTGCAGTGTCACCGTGTTTTTTATGGAAATGAGTTAAACAAATCGTTGCATTACTTTGTTTCACTTTGTAGTTATAAACAGTTCACAGTGTTCAGTTTTGTTTATTTTACACCCACGTCCAATGCCACAACGAGTTGGATGTGTCTCTTTTAGGAAAGCGTTTGATTGAACCATATCCAACGTCACAACGCGCACATTGCTAAGATTGTTCGGAACAACAGTTTTCAACTACAATCGTAATAAAGTATTACAATCTTAGACAACTATAACACCAAATTACATGGTACAGGGACCAAGCAAGATGCTTAGATAATTACAACACCAAATTAGATGTTACAATAAAGATTCCACATACTCTAATCTATGTCCTTCAACTTTCCCTTCAGGGGCGACTTCGAACAAGGGCGGTGTAGACCTGAAATTTTTAAGATTTTCTTATGTGATTAACTCATAATATCGTTTTGTTACAAAGTTTTAAAAAAAAGATCATCTAGACCAACCGACAAGGGTGCAAGATATTAAAGCGCAAGCGCGTAGAATCCGAGTGACTCAGGTTTGGTCCTTGTTCTTTGCATTGTTGCAAAACTCATCCGCGGCGACCGAGTACTTCCCCGACTTGGGCCAGTACTCAAAACTCCCCAGTCGACCGACTTGAGAGCGGCTAGCGACTTTTGCAACCATGATCCTTGGTAGTTTTTTTTAATCAAATTTAAATAAAATTAACTGAAGAGAAGAATAAGTTTTGAACTTGTGTCTTTACCATACTTAAAGAACTAAAGGACTAAGTAATTACGAATTGTGCTAAATGGGATATTGGTAAATTGATGACTATAAATCCTTTATAATAATATTCATCAGATGCATTAAAAATTCTAAACCTAAAATTATATTGTTACTTCACCTTTTTAATCACAAAAGTTAAATAATTTTATATCAAATAATAATTATACGAGTAAAACACAGTTTTTAATAGCTAAATATACAAAAATATTAGTGTTTTAAACCAAAATGATTTCATTTGGTTGGCGATGTCCAAAGACTGATCTAAAATTTAAATAAAATTAACTAAAGAGAAGAATAAGTTTTAAACTTGTGTCTTTACCATACTTGAAGAACTAAAGGACTAAGTAATTACGAATTGAGCTAAATGAGATATTGGTAAATTGATGACTATAAATCCTTTATAATAATATTCATCAGATGCATTAAAAATTCTAAACCTATAATTATATTGTTACTTCACCTTTTTAATCACAAAAGTTATATAATTTTATATCAAATAATAATTATATGAGTAAAACGCAGTTTTTAATAGCTAAATATATAAAAATATTAGTGTTTTAAACCAAAATGATTTCATTTGGTTGGCGCTGTCCAAAGGCTGATCTAAAATTTATGCCCGAACCCACCCATCCTTAACAGATCTTAATGAATTACAGACTCACCCCTCAATGTGCCATACACAACAAACAATCTAACACATAATTACACACATTTCATTTAAACATCTAACAACCCATTTGTAACCCTAAAAACATATAAAAATGGGAGGGCAATTGACTCACCTTAGCAAGCCATTTGAGCTACATCCTTAAAGGTAATTAGGTTTAAAAAATTGCATTATGTAACAAAAACATGACATTAAGTCTAGTGCAACTTCAGTTAACACAACATTTGGTGAAGAAAAAAGAACATTAGGCTCAAGCAGGTGGTGTATACTAAATGGGTCTGGTTCTCTTTGGAGAAACCAGATTTTAGCAAAGGAAGTTTTTGGTAGTTTTATAAATTAGTGTATTAGAACAAATTTTTGAGTTTCTATTTTGGTTATTGTTAACGAATAATGGATACTTTATAGTAATAGACTAACAGTGTTTGAATTATTTATTATTATAACTAACTATATATTCTTGTGATCATACCTAGATGTAGGTTTACTGAAGGGTTTTGAATACTTTTGTTTGATTGTTACATAACTGGGTGTAAATTCAGTCATCCAATTGAGGATTTGGTGAGAAGCCATTGATTTGTTTAATTTGATTACCGGTTTGTTTGACTGGTTTTGGTTTCCTTGTCAATTGTCGACTTAAGACTTAACTCATAAGTAATTATCAATTCTATTTATAACAAGATAACATCTTAGTTGGAGCTCTTATTCAGTTCTGGTCCGTTAAGTAACATCCGCAAGATTATTTGGTCTTGTGTGAGTCTTTTAAATTAAATAAGATAATCAAATTATGTATATGTGAGTTTTCGCCAACTCAAATTAAGTTTTCATTATACAATGCTTACGTGAACCCTAAGTGTTATCATATACTTAACTTTAGTTATTATTATTCTCGTTATTATCTTCTATTGAAAAAACAAAAACTAATTTCTACACTTTTTGGTTTTTTAGATAATTTAGTTTAAATAATCATATAGAACATATAGCACTAACCCCCCCCCCCCCCCCGGGTTGGCGTGAGTGGTAGGCGTGAGTGTGTTTACGAGTGTAAGTAGTGATACAATTTTACAACTTTTTAAAATAAATTTTCTCCACTACCTACTTAGGTTGTAGCTCAGTGGTAAAATACAAAAGTCTCTCTCTCTCTTTCTCTCTCTCTTTTTTTTTGGAATGACAGTAAATTTATAAATAAAGCTCAAATTAGAGCAAAATTACATGAAAAGTAAATGATTGATCAACCAATCCGTCCAACGCACCGAGTTACTAACAATTCTAGAGGAATACCAAGAAAACAAAAATAAAACAATAGAATTGAAGATATTGCCGTTTCAATTTTTGCACGATTGGAAGATTAAACCGTTACGCATCTTCCAAATGAACCACCAAGATGAGTATAGAATCGTGCCTATTATGACTTTCTTTGTTCTCGAAATTTTATGTTCTTCAACCATCTTGATCAAATCACGAGGAGGGGCTGGACCAAGCCAATCAACATCGAGCCATTTTCTAATCTGCTTCAAAACATTGATGATGATTATACAGTTGTCGAAAAGATGAAGAGAGGTCTCCGGGCGCTTGTTACATAAGGGACACATGATCGAGTCCAACTCCATGCCACGTCTCGAGAGATTAAACCGTGTGTGAAGACGGTCCAAAAAATACGCCATATAGTAATATTAACTTTTTAAGGCTCGTACCTTAACCATCGAGTCTCGAAATCACCGATCGGAAGCCGCTTATCATCCACCTGATTTCTGATGGATTTCACCGAGAAATCCGTGTCACCGTTCAAATGCCAAATCCACTTGTCATTGCCTTTATCAAGAGTAATTTTAGAAATCCTCTCAATAAATAAGTTGAATTGCTCTATTTCGACACCACCACGGATGACCCTTCTCCAAGACCAAGCCCAATTGTTTCCATCCCTGAAAGCACTAACTAATCCTTCCTTGTTGCAAGAAACTGAGAAAGAGCATAGACCTGAGGGAAACGAATGGATAACGGAAGACCATCCACCCAAAGTCAATCCAAAAACTCGTCTCATTACCACAACCAACTTGTTTTCTGCACACATTACCCGGAAGATAATTCAAAGACACACAAGAATCACAACTTTTCATTATCCTAGCCCAAACGCTAGGCGAGTTACCGATATTAGAACCGTGAATTGCTTTTACAAGCCTAGCCCACAACGCATCTCCGTTGTTGAGAAATCTCCACCGCCATTTGAATACCAAGCCCAAATTCATTGCGAAAAGACTTCCAAAACCAAGGCCCCCGTGTTTGTTTTTGTCGAGAACAAGGTCCCACTTAACCCAAGGACTCTTCCTTTCGTTATCATTAAAACTCCAAAAAAATCTTGAATGAATTGCTTCCAATTTGTTGATAATTAATAAGAGCCGATGATTCCCAAAACTGAAATAACCAAAGTTGCTCGACCACCAATAGATAAAAAATTTCGCTTCTATTTACTTAAACATAGCTTTAAATCTTGAACATGATATAAAATTGATGAAATAAAATAAAAATAGTGGTTCACAAAAAAATTGTCTCGTAGTTGGTAGTAATTATTGTTGCATAATTATTTTATCATTCTATTAGATCTCTCAGGTGATGCACAAGATCTTGTATCCCAATTTGCACATAATTTATCCATAAAGTTATTGTTATCACTACTAAAACTTCATGGAATCGTTAATATACATCTTTTTATTTCATTTTTTTCTATAATTTCCATTTGTTTCGCCATTTTATCGATCGACTTTAATTTGTTAGTTTTTGTTACTTATTATTATGACAAAATTATATTTTTTGTCTTTTAACTTTACTCGTTTTACAACTTTTGTCATTTATCTTTTTTTTGTTACACTCTCTGTCCTTTAACTTTTTCTTTCTTTCACCTTTTGTCCTTTTTAACGGATTCCGTTAAAATCCACCGTTAAGTTAAGGGTATTTTTATCTTTTTACTTTTTAGGGTATAAAAAATTACATATTTTGTCCTTTAACTTTGCCTGTTTTGCAATTTTATCATCTATCTTTTTTTTGTTACTTTCTCTATCCTTTAACTTTTTTATTTTTTCATCTTTTGTCCTTTTTAACAGATTCCGTTAAAATCCACCGTTAAGTCAAGAGTATTTTTGTCTTTTTATTTTTTAGGGGTATTTATTGTACTTAAATAAAGATGGTGTGTGTGTTATGTAAATTTATATTTTTTTTCCTTTATCACCCCACCCCCACTTCCATTTCAGAGAGAAGACAGCCTCGATCCCCCTCCCACTCTCCTCTTTCCTGGTCAAAATTTTGGCGACCTCCCATCTCCGAGCCCTCTCTGCCCCGATCAAACCTCTGACGGCCCTCCACTGTCTCCTCGCCAAACGTCGGCGGTCACCAGACCACCTGCTTCACCGACTACTTCCCTTGACAAACCCGATGTCAGGTCGATGGGAGGTCGCCGGCGGGTTGTCGATAGTGTTCCATGGGATGTCGCCGGCCGACCGACAATGGGGGTGGGGTTTTCACCGGTGATGGTTTATAGTTATGGTGGGGGTGGGGTGATAAAGGAAAAAAAAATACATATTTACATAACACACCATCCTCTTTTTTATGTATAATATATACCCCTAAAAAGTAAAAAAAGACAAAAATACCATTGACTTATAACGGTGTATTTTAACGGAATCCGTTAAAAAAGACATAAGATGAAAGAAAAAAGAAGTTAAAGGACAGAGACTGTAACAAAAAAAGATAAAGGATAAAAGTTGCAAAACGGGTAAAGTTAAAGGACAAAATATGTAATTTTATCTATTATTATTAATTAAATTTTGTTAAAACGTACTCGTGAAAACTTTATAAGTCTCTTTGCTATTTCAGTTTATATATATAATATTAGAGAGAAGTTCACGTAAGAAATTTATGTAAAATAAGAAGAATAAGAAGGAGGGCAAATCTGAAACATGCATATTTTTCACTTTCCCCCCAATTATTAAAACGTTTATAACTTTTACATACGATATTATTTTTTTATAAAAATTTCACCATAAAAACAAGCGTTTTTTATCTTTAAAACCCATACAATATTGCTATATATATATATAAAAATTGTGAATGAGCTGAACATATAACACAACGACCTGAACATATGACACAATAACACAACGACTTGAACATATGACACAATGACACAATGATCTGAACAAGTTCAGGTCATTGTGTCATTGTGTCATATGTTCAGGTCATTGTGTTATATGTTCAGGTCAATTGTGTCATATGTTCAGGTCGTTGTGTCATATGTTCACGTCATTGACATAATTTTTTTATTTTATTTTTTATATAGCAATATGGTATGGGTTTTAAAGATTAAAAAAACGCTTGTTTTTATGGTGTAATTTTTATAAAAAAATAATATCGTATGAAAAAGTTATGAAGGTTTTAATAATTGGGGGAAAGAGAAAAAGGGGCAATTTGACCAAATTGCCCATCCGTGTATCTAACCATTTATATTTGAGTTTTAATTAAGGGATTAAATCTGGGTCATTGATCATCAGATCTAACGGATGAAAAGGCTTCTTATCCTTCTTATTTTCACCTAACTTCTCATTATAACCTCACTCTATAATATTATATGACGTAAGTTGAGTCTGTTCCGTTTAAATTTTATTTAAAATCAGTCTGCATCTCTTACTATGTTTTTGGATTTCGAATGTTCATTTTCAATGCCGTGACATGTTCTTATGTGTTCTGATATATAGGATCGACCAGTCGTCGCAACAACATACGACATGTATTCAAGTAGATAAGTAGTTATTACAATAAAAGATGATTTCTTTGTGACATTTTTAAATATTAACTAGATTGTACGCAACTTCCATTGTGGTGTAGTGTTAGGAAGCCTGTGTTCTTTACTTGAGACACAGGTTCGATTCTTACGGGCAACACTTTGAAATGGGCATTGGCGATGAGGGGAGACTTGGGGCTAAAAGCTAGGTCACAAGTTCGATCCCTGAGCTCCCAGGTTTTACCACCCGGCCGCTCGCGGAGGTGGATTTTCTCTGTAATGAGCTCAACTGGTGTAAATAAACCCCGGGTTTTCCGGGGCATTCTTTGAGATCAAGAGATCTAATGGTGAAAAATGGTGTCTACCTATCTACACTTATGGGGGTGTCTACAATGAACTTTTCATATATATATATATATATATATATATATATATATATATATATATATATATATATATATAGTTAAAAGTTCATTGTAGACCCCTTAAAAAGTGTAGACCCTTATAGTGTTCTATAAAACTCACTAAAAATTATAAAACTCATTGTTGTTGAATTTGGTTTTTTTAATTTTTTTTTTATTTTGTCATATTTCTATCTTTATATTTTAATTTAGGGTTTTATTTATAAAGTTTTTAGTTTTTTCTTTATTTTTTATTTTCTTAATTTCAAATTACAATTTTCAGTGAGTTTTATAAAACATCGATTTTTAAAGTTGCAGGGAGTTTTAAAAACAATGAATTTTAAACTTAAGAGTGAGTTTTATAATTTGTAATGAGTTTTATAATTTTTAATGAGTTTTATAGAACATTGATTTTTAAAGTTGTAGTGAGTTTTAAACACAACAATGAATTTTTAACCCAACAATGAGTTTTATAATTTTTAGTGAGTTTTATAGAATAATACAACATTTTTTAACAACAATTATATTTCAATGTGTCCAAAACTTTCTAGGTTTTCTCTTTTATTTTTAAAAACTTATCCCATAAAAAATAACCAAACTCAACAGCAATGAGCTTTATGATTTTAGTGAGTTTTATAGAACAATTTAGGGGTCTACAGGGTCTATAATTTTTAAGGGTCTACAATGAACCTCACTATATATATATATATATATATAGTGAAAAGTTCATTGTAGACACCCTTATAAGTGTAGACGGGTAGACACCTTTGTGATTAATTTTTTTTTTCCTTTTTTTTCTTTTTCTCATTGTTCATAAAATTTCACATGTGAAAAACAATGTAAAAGAGAGTACTTAATACAATAGTAGTACCGAGTTTTCTTCATACTCGTGTTATTATTTGTTCATTAACAACTTTAAGCGAAATTTGTTTACAAGTATAAAAGTGAAGATCAACTTGATTCCACCTGGTTGATCTTGTGGGTAATACTTGTGAGGTTATTTTGAGTGCATAACCATGATCATACATTTATCAGTTTTATATAATCATCGTATCAAATTTTAGTACACTAACATTAATCATGATGTTCTAATAAATTCTTAGAAGCATATTTGTTTACTTACGATGATGGAGATAGTTGTGCTTCAATCCTTAGTTGTGGACGCGTGTATCAGATGACATTTAGCCCAATGCTATGGGGATGATGGTTAAAGCATTGGCATCTTGAGATCTCAAGTTCAAACCCAACTCAAGAGGGTTTTTTCTAATTGGTGTGCTTTCTTCTCGATGATATTTTTGGGTGAGTTAAGCCTATTATGTCAAATAAATTATGGACGGTTGCAATCCTGTCTCAGGAATGCTCATTTGGATATTGAAGATTTAGGGGTGATTCCAAATGTTGTTTGAAAAAAAAAAGTTGTGGACGCGTGTGTATATACGTAGGTAGAAGGTCGCATTAGGGATAATTCTAGATTGGATATTTAAATCTTAAATGTGTCGCAAATTGGCACATAGTTTCCTATGATGTTTATATATCTGTCACAAACACATTATTAGAGGCAGAACTAGATAATTTCTTAAAGCGTCGGTAGTACACGTATATAAAAACAAAAAAATCTCAAAAAAAAACTCACGTTGCATACAATTTAAGCACAGGATACCTCTAGACATCAAAGAGTTTGCCCCTGCTATGGGTGTTCAAAAACATCCGAATCCGAATTTAACCAAATTAGAATTATCCGAAATTCCGAACCCGAAATAATCCAAAATTTGGATATACGAAACTTCAGATTCTGATATGTTATTTAAAATACAAACTCAATATACGAAACTTCGAATTCTGATATGTTATTTAGAATACAAACTCAATATTTCGGATATCCATTTCATTATTCAAATTCGTATCCGAAATTATAAAATTCAACTATCCGAGAATATCCGAAATTTGAATATCTAAAATTTTGAATATCGTGTTTTACCCCTAGCCCCTACATACTATACTTATGCATTGTAGAACTATTTATATTTTGTTCTAGTATATAATAATCCAAGTTATGTCATTTTGGCCGATAATAATCTCAATTAGGTTTATTCCCTATAATAATCCCAATGATTGAGGTATTGGACTCTATTGGACCTCTGTTAAAAATACCCTAACCCTGTTAGTTGTTTGCTAACGTGGCATCCTACATATATATATATTTTTTAACAAAGTAATTATAATTGAGGGACTAATCTTGTAAATCAGACAAAATACAAAATTAAAGAAATCCTACTTCTAACCTCACCGGAGCCACCACCACCTCCCAAACCCCACTGGCGACCTGCCACCACTCTCTGATTCCTGCAACGCCACCATTCATCGGATCAATTCCACCACCCACAGCTCCCTCCAAACCCCACCCCTGACGACCACCAAGCGGCGAAGAAACCTTGGAGCGGCGGCTGTAGCAGGGAGTTTTCGGCTGCTAGGGTTTTCCGATGGTAATGGTTTCCAGGTTTAAGGGCAGCGGTAGTGCGAATCCGACGACCCACAGTTCTGATGGATCCGACCGATGCCCACCTAAACCATGGATCTGACGATGAAAAAGAAGAAGAATTGGGGAAGAGCATTTTGTTCTAGAGAGACAGAGAGGAGCGAGGTCGCCTGAGTTCGCCGCTCCCTTGTTTTGTACAAGAAATGGAGGTCGCCGGAGAGATTTACCTTGTTGTTGGCTTCTTGATCGGAATCAAACCCATCTCGTAATTTCTTTTCAGATTCACCCACTCACCTGATCTACCAAAACCTCTTCTAACTTAAAACCGCGATGTCAACTCCCTCATCTTCTTCACCGATTCCGGTCAAGAAATGGAGGTCGTCGGAGGTTCGCTAGATATGGGAAAGAGATGGCGGCGAAAGTGTTCTAAGTATAGACGGTGGGTAGATATTTTAATAAACTAAGTTTTATAAATGACAGAAATGGCCCCTCAATTATAATTACTTGGTTAAAAAATATATAGGATGTCACGTCAGCAAACAACTAACGGAGTTAGGGTATTTTTAACGGAGGTCCAATAGTGTCCAATACCTCAATAATTGAGATTATTATCGACCAAAATAACATAACTTGGAAACCTAAGATTTATTCGTATGTTGTCATCTCCAATTTATACTGCGTAAGATTTTTATTACTTTGTTGCATGTGAAACGGACACATTGATATAGATGGGAAAATATTTTTCTTTAATTAATTTGTTGCATGCAAAACAAGTGGGAAGATATTTTCATTAATTAATCTGTTCCATGCAAAACAAATACTTTATACTTGAGATTGGGGTTAAACATGAGTACAGTTGGAGTATTTAGCATTCTTTTTTCTTTTTGATAAATGATAACAAAATAAAAAATAGTCAATTTCAAGTTTTATAGTTAGAACCATTAACTTCAAAAACTTGATTAAATACGACGAGTAAAATTGGTAAGTCGAGCACTTAATTATTAGGTAACAACCAGGAATTTCATATAACAAAACAGAAATAAAGACTAGTTCAAGAAACTAGAAATTTCAGATAATAAAAACAGAAATATTCAAGAAACTAAGTACTTAATCCTACTCGTACTGTTGCAGCAACAGCCGCCATGAAAATCAATACATGTTATCCTTAATTTTCTTTGCAAATAACTCATCATATCTTTAGAAACATATATAAAACGAAACCTAGCTAGTTTTTAGTTTTAAAACGAAACCATGCTCTCCCTATTGACGGGCTCGGTATTCGACCGACGACATGCGCTGCCCTAGCCAGGTGTTCAGCCAATCATATATAAAACGAAACCATGCTCTCCCCATTGACGGGCTCGGGCAGCGCATGTCGTCGGTCGAATACCGATCTATCCTCAAGTACCGGCTTATGATACCCCTCTTTCCCGCGGACGAGAAGTGCCATGTTTGCCGCAAGGCGTGTTTGGACTCGTTTGGGGAGCACGCGGTTCACTGTAAAGATCTCCCCGGGTTCAAGTACCGTCACGACTGGGTCCGGGATGTGCTATTTGACATTTTCAGAAAGGCTGGGATTTCAGCCAAGAAGGAAGCCCCCGTCAACTTCTTAACTGACCCAAAAGAGGGGCGTTCGACCCTTAGACCGGCGGACATCTTGGTGTTTGGGTGGTCAAGGGGGAAGCACGCTTGCATCGATCTGACTGGGGTCTCTCCCCTTGTGGGCTTTGGCTCTGGAGTTTTCACGGCGGGGCAGGCTGCTGCTAAGGCGGCTGCGGGCAAGGTGGACAAGCACGAGAAGGCATGTCTTGAGAATCAGCATGTGTTTGTCCCCTTTGCTTTTGACACGTTCGGGCACCTCGCGTCAGAGGATGCGGACACGCTTGGGCGGATCCAGAAGGTTATGCATGGACATATAGTGACTCCTAGAGCTAAGCAACTTGTTTTTATCCGCTTAGGTTTTGCTATTCAAAAAGGGCTTGCGGCGCAGCTTGTTGCCCGCTTGCCCTGTATGTCGGACTGAGTTGTAACATTTATTTTGGGTGTTTACAAAAAGTGGTAATTACACTCTTAAAAAAAAATATTGCATTCAAGGGTAAAAAATAAAAAATAAAAAATAATAAAAAAAAATAAACATTGCTTGTATAGTATAATGGTTTAGAATTTGGTATATTTAAAGGGGAAATTGGATTTAAAAAATCTAAATTTCATTAATTGGTCGGCATTAATTTCAAGTAACGAAATGTTAACTACCGAGCCTAACTTTTAAACTATTTTTCTACAACGATCCCTAACTAATGGAACTTAACGACGTTAGTTTTTTTTATGAAACATTGAATTTAAATAATTCCAATTTTAACTAATTGGCCAATAATAATCCTAAGTTTTATAAAAGGGTACGTTATTGGATTTTATTAATCCAAGTTATTCCAAATTGACCAATATTAATTACAATTTAAAACATGACGCACATTAATCCCAATTATTACGGTGTTGAATTTCATTGGACCCCCTTTGAAATTTTTCGAATAAAATCCCAAACGGAGTTAAGGAAATGTAAAGGAGGTCAAATGAAATCCAACACCTAATTAATAATTGAGATTACTGTAGACCATTTTTGAAATTGGGATTAACATTGGTCAATTTGTAATAACATGGATTAATAAAATCCAATAAACCTTTATAAAAAATAATCACAATTTTCATCAATTAGCTCACAATAATCTTAAGTTTCATCAAAATTAATGACTTTATGTTTTCATTAGTCAGGGATCATTGTAAAAAAATAGGTTAAAAGTTTGCTCGATAGTAAACATTTCGTTAGTTAGGATTAATATCGACCAATTGATTAAACTTAAAATTATTTATATCCAATTTTCCTATTTTAAGTAAGTTAAATTGTGACTACAAGTCAAACTGAAGTGACAATACTCAAATAGTGAATCACACTAGTTTGTAAACAGAAGTCACATTAATTAACATCATTCTTCCAAAAATTATATCATCCAAATACCCAAATGGAAACCAAAACTAGCAATAATAATCCTTGAACCAGAATGATTTAACATATAATCAAGATAACCAAGATCCACAAATTAAAAACAAAAACAAAGGAAATAAAAATGAGCACATACCAAGATCCAACATGATAATCAATCAATTGCATCATTCTCTTTCTTGAAACTCAATTATGTTACTGTTACCATCTTGTTGTGGCGCCAAACGTTTCCGTTTCTTCTTCTCGTAGCTGATCCCTCTTGCTTTTGATTGCAAATCACGAATCTCACGAAGGTAAAACTTCACGGATCGATCCCCAAACGGGTTTGTTTCCGGAGCCCCACCGTTCTCTTCATAGGCAGCTCTAAGTCTGCCTATGAGAGCATCCAGACTGCCCCAAGCCTGTCGAAGTGGACAAGGACAAGGGGCAGGTGGATTAGGGTGTCCGTAAAACGGACATATCAATGTGTGAACCTTAGTCTTTCCAAACTGGTCTAGGTAACAAAGGAATTCAAGCACGTTTGCACCACTGCATTGTGAAAGAAAGAGTGGTGGATGGTGGTTTTTCAGGTACTGACAGAAGGTGTTCCAATCGCGGCGTTTCTGGTTCTCGTAGCGGCTAGGGGTGGTCGGAAGTGCCGGAGAACTGGAGGAACCAGAGCCAGATGCAACGGTGGTGAAGCTGTTGAAATGATCTTGGGGACCGTGGTTATTGCTTTGGGAGTATGGATCCATTTTCAGGGTTTCTTCGTACAACCTAGCTATAATGGTATGTGATCTCGGGTTTTCTTGATATAGAAAAGTTTGAGAATCTTATGGGTATCAAACTTTTACTTTTTTTGTCTTTTTTTTTCGGTATCTTAAAATATTACTAGGGTTTCCTTTCAAATCACAAGAACAGTGAGTAGTGAAACCGACTTTCCTAAAATAGGGAAAAGTAACTACTTGCATATACTTTAAAGTTTCTTTTTTACTGTTTAATGTTTAATAAAACCTTTTTTTATAATACCATAAAAAAACCTAAGTGGCTAGAAATTATCTTCAAACTTAAGCTACACAACTTTAATTACCCATACAGGATCAGTCTTGTATATAAGTTCGCTCTTTCTTTATTAGGCAGATTTTATTGCTAGACTGGTTCGTGAGTCTTATTGGTAGGGTTATGCACTTTGTGCATTAGGAAGGAAAGAGTCATCTTTTTCAAAATATTTACTTTTTTACTCATATTTTCTTCGTTCATGTAGGTATCCCCACTAGACTATAAAAAACTAAAGTATAAAAATGTACATCCCCTCTCTCTAACATCACTAAAAAAAATTTAAGACTATTAGCAGCCACAAATATTGTTGTTAATCCGCTATTGTCCTATGTTGCCGTTAATGTTCCATGTACCATGTAACATATTCTTTTGTATATTTCTCGTTTCCAATTTTTTTTCAAATACGTACACTATGAAATCTGCAGATCTCAACAATAAATACATATAAGCTAATATTTTCGTATATAAACATCATGAAATTAAGTATATATCCGTCTCATTTCCCTCGTCCGCCTCATCTCCAATATCCACATCGTGGTCTTGATAGCCAACATTTGTTCCCATATTCAAACCCACCCGGATAATATTGTGACATATGTGCTTGGAACGTCGAGTCTTGCAACAAGTTGCAATTAGTACATATAAAATTGCGGGAAAACCACATATAGAATTTATGTTACTTGAAAATATAACTTAAAGATTAACATGTATGTAACAATATTGAGTACTAATCTTATTTGAATGCAATTCCTAATTGCTTGTTTATGTCCGGAATAATTATACATTAACAATGATACATAGTTTCCTAAAATTGCAATTAGCACATAAATAAACATTGCAAGCTCGCATTCGTGAGACAAGTTCAACTGGTTCAAACCGTGTAATTAACAAATTAAGCCACAAATCGATAATCAAATCATTCGTTCATTTTCCAATTTCCTCTTTTAAACAGGAAAAACGCTCTACGCGCTGGTCGAATCATAATATATACCTAATGTTTACCTAGCTTATGAAATTATAGGGTTTTCATGTTCGTATTTCAATCCTTGAAGAGAGAAATCATGTACGAATTCAGTAGTGTAATCAATTAATATACATCCATGGGTTACAGATTATTCAAATCGAACGCTAACTTAACCAATTTTTTCAATCTCGCCTTAGATTTAAACGAGTTCTTTTGAAGAAAAAAAAACAAACAAACGAGGGCAGATCGAATAATCTTAATTACTGCCTAATACCTCTTTGGATTGATGCCAGTTTTCCTTCCGAAAACAAACTTCAATTTGCAAACAAGCTTTATTCGGCGTAATTCAAACTCATAACACGAAATCACCAACAGTAACTCCCCTATGACAAATATAACCGTAAACCGTGAAGATCTCTACCAGGATAGAAGTTGAACGAAGGAAATTGGAGGTGGCTGGTTATCGCGTGGAGGGAAAAATCGACCAGAGATGGGATCGAGGTGAGATAGGAGGTTGCTTCAAGGGGAGATCGAATCGGATGTGCTAATTAAGGCCGAGTTATTTGGGCAAAATGAGAAGAACAAAAGAGAGGGAAGGCAATACACCCGCTAAAAAAAAATCGGGCATTAGTATTAGACTATATTAGTCGTATGATATATATTTGTAAATATCCTTTTCAGAAGGACCATTCTTGTATCTTGTAACACTATATATATTTGTATGATTAATGAGAATGACAATCTTTGAGATCCTAACAATTAGCGACATGTGGCCGTTAGATCTATCTGAGAATCAAGGGTCAGAAACAAATCCTAGGTGCGCATACAGATTAGGGATCAATAGCTACAACCGTTGCTACTAAAGATTGCTACTTTTTTGGATGTAACAAGTAGAGACAAATAGCTAGCTAGGTGGTACAACAAATGATAAATTAAGGCTAACACTTGCTAATATATAAAGAGAAAAATGAAGGAAAGAAACAAGGATGGTACGTTGTTTTATTATTTTAAGTACAAGTAGTGTAATTGATAAGAATTTTAATTTTCAAGAGAAGTTTTAACATACATATAGTAAAGATATTCACTAAAAACCATATCCTTACGTAAAATCTAATAAATTGCCTATTCTAATGTCAATGTGAAAATAGCTCACTTGCTTGCTGGTAGAGGTGTTTATCATAGTTGGAGGACTAATTAAGATTCAAATTTTGATATAGATCGAGAGTTTCATTGTAATAATTGAGGTAGTTTAAAAGTAGTGTTAGTTGTGTTTAAAAGAAAATCTTGCCTAGTAAAAGTATATCATAAGTCTCATGTTTTACTTTTATAAAAAGGTAAAATTACACTCATCTTTTTTAGTTAAATAGTTAATTTCTTTAAACGACCCTACCCGCCATTTTTCAAAACTTTAATAAATTTTATATCATGTTATTTCTTAAAGCAGTTATATCATAAATATGAGCGATCGCATCTAAATTTAATAGATTAGATATTAGATAAAATACTGCTAGGTGTTAGATAAATGTAACTCAAGTTTTACACTAGCACTATGTTCCCGAGCTTACTTAAAGAGGGAAAGGAAGAGAAATGAAGAGAAAGGAAAGGAAGAGAAAGGAAGAGAAAGTGAGTGATTCCCTTTCTTCCAAATCGGAAGGAAAGAAAATCAATAGAAAATAGCCTAACTTTTCCTCTTCTTCCTTCCCTTTCTCTCATTTAATGAAACTCGGGAACACAACTTTTTTTTTGTTTCATTCTCATTCCCTCCTTAAATGAAACTCAGGAACACAAACTTTTTTACACTTCATTCCCTTTTCTTTCCTTTTTCTTTTTAAGTGAACTCGGGAACATAAGTGCTATATATGTATTTCACCCAAGTTGCATATATGTACTAGTAGGGGTGTTCATGTTTGGTTTCAAACCGTGAAACCGTCCAAACCGGTCATCGGTTCGGTTTCACGGTTGGTTTTTTATCTTAACGAACGGTCGGTCGGTTTCAAAAAATTTAAACCGTAGTGAATGGTTTGGTTTACGGTTTATATTGAAAAACCGGTCGTAAAAAACCGCACCGGACCATGTACATATAATATATATTATATAATGAATACATATATATATATATATAGGTAAAAGATCCGTGTAGACCCCTTATTTTTTGTAGACCTCGTAGACCCCTTATAAAACTCAATAAAACTCATTAAAACTCACTAAAAATAAAACTCAGTTTTGTTAATTTAGTTTTTTTTATTTGCGATAAGCTTTTAAGAACAAAAAAAGACAATTAAAAAAAACGAAAAACATTAAAAATTGAACATTTTAAGAAAATGAGTTTTAAAAATCAATGAGTTTAAAACTCAATAAACTCAATAAAACTCAGTGTTGCGTTTAAAACTCATTATTTTAAAACTCATTGTCTTAAAATGTTCGATTTTTAATGTTTTTTGTTTTTTTTTAAAATTATTTATTTATTTTTTTTTGTTCTTAAAAGCTTATCGTAATAAAAAAAACCAAATTTACAACACTGAGTTTTATTTTTATTGAGTTTTATAGGGGTCTACGGGGTCTACAAAATTTAAGGGGTCTACACGGAACCCTTCCCTATATATATATATATATAATTATATATACAGATAAATTACATCGACTTCTTTTTTGTAATGAGATTTTAAGTTTTAGAGTCTAAAAACTAAAAATCTGGAAATTTAGAAATGTTTTCATCCTAGAAATCTAAAACTTTTAGTACACTATTGTTTATATTATGAACTTTAGTATTTGCATCACGTTTTGGTGGTTACATGTCCTATTGAAGGTGGATTTTGTATTAACAAATTAGAGATGAAAAGTACACTAGAGTAGCTTATACTCTCATTGTCTCATTTGATAAAGTTGATTTCGAATTTTCTTTTAATTTAAATTTTATTATTGTAAACTTATATTGAAAGCCTAAAGATCCTAAACCATGAAACCAAACCGGAAATAGCGGTTCGGTTTGGTTTGGTTTTAATATTCAACGGTTTGGTTTAGGTTTTCGATTATTAAAAATCGTAGCTAACGGTTTGGTTTACGGTTTAACTCAAAAACCGTATAAACCGGACCGTGAAGACCCCTATGTACTAGTAAAGTCTTACACATACGTAGCTAACAGGTGGATATGATGTAGGTGTCCTCCTCCTACGAAATTAAATGAGAGATGGGACGTTAATTAATTAGTTATATATATGTTACTTATTATTGAAACGGTTATTCTTTTCATTCGTCGGTTGATAACTTTCTCTTTAAGTCAACTAATTACTCTCATGGTCGAAACCTTCTTAGTTTATAATCATCACCTTAAACGTAACGTTCCCTTGCTTCAAAACTCATCTTAAACAACCCTTGATTTGTGTTGATCGAATAACCGAAAATGTAGCCGAACAAAACAAGAAACAAATAGTTCATGGTCGAGCATTTAGATATGGTCTTTCTTGACGTGCGAACGATGACACACACTATTTTTGTGACGCGTAAAAACGCGTGTCATTAAAAATCTGTCGTAATATAAAAACATTTAAGGGTAGATGACGTGCATTTTTTAGCGTCATAAAATTTATGTCGTATAATAAATTATAAAAAAACACGGAGTACACTTAAAATATGCGCGTCAAGAAGCTTCTGTCGTTTTATAATTTTTTTTTTCCCTAAAATTCACTCGCCCGCTCACATTTAGTTTTCCCAAATATTTTGCCCTAATTCCCCAATATACTCCCTCTCACTTGCCGCCCATAATTTTTGCGCAAATATCCCATTCCCTTTCCTGGAGATCCAGTCAAAGACGGTGGTCGCTGACCACCCGTGAAACCCTAGCCGCCGCTAGGGGAAATAGAAATTGCAGTTGTCGCGGCCTTCTGCCGCTGTTGACGAAGTTAGAACAGAAATTGCGACTGGAGAAGATTATGCGATATGTTTGACGGGGTGAGGCCGGTGGCACCGGAGAAGCCAAAAATGTCGTGTAAACAGAGGTACGGTTCTATAATTTCTTCATCCGCGACGACGGCGCCGGTATAATCTCTTCCTCCAATCCTAATTTCCAATTCATATCATATTCGTGATTTATATTTTCGTTTCTGATTTGGTTTAGATTCGTCAGGTAACTCACACCGAAATTTATTGATTTTGGGTTCTGATTTAGATCAAAGTAGAATCAATTTCCAAACCAAATCATATTACAGTTTATCGTTATTGTCTCAATTTTGATTTGATTTTTAATTGGCACTATTGTTGTAAGTGTGGACTTATATGAAATGCTGTAGTTGAGAATTCTATTAGGGTTTTGATAAACAACTAACGCTATGTTTGTTTTTAGGGTTTCAAATAGAAGAATGGCTGTGAAAAGATTTTTAGTGTTCCTTAGGCAGAGTTTATGCTCAATAATTTTCGGTCAAAGAGGCACTATCGAAAATGTGTATTCAAATGGCGTCCAACTGTGAGCTATGTGATCAGCATGTGGAAAACATAGAACGTCTATTTGTAAATCGCAGGATTGTTCGAGAGGTGATTGGATTAAATAACAAATTGGTATAAACTATCGTAAATGTCACAACTCTCATTCAATGAATACACGAAATACATAGATGATTTATACAATAACAAGAAGCAAAAGTTGGTGGTTCGTGCAATACTACAAACAGTAGATTAGAGTATTTGGTGTGCCAGAAATAGAAAACCTTTTAATACAGTCCCTTTCAACTTTAATAAAATCATCAAAGAGATCATGATTTTAAGTTTCATGTGGGTCAAAAATCAAGGTGGAGAAAAAGATTTGGAATGGGAGAAATGGTGTAATTTCAATTGTATAAGCATAATATAAGTTGTAATGTTTGCTCATGTTTAGTTTCAAGTTCCTTGTTTGAAAACATACGTAATTAATAAAATTTACCAGCCGTTAAAAAAACAGAGACTTGAACATATAAATGATTCAGTTTCTATGTGCACTGCGCATACAGGAGTCTCGTACGTTGATTCGTGAGTCTAATTAATTTGTAGTGTTAATTATGCATTAAGGAAGGAAAGAGCTAGTCATCTATTTCAAAATGCATTTTTACTCATATTTTCTTCCGTTCGATCATGTAGTCATGCATATCTTTTTGTCATCTACGTACCCACTCATTAACTTTCACTAAAATATAAAAATTTATATATCATACATCCCTCTATGTAACTTACTGTTGGAACGATTTTATATATCATACATCTACGTACCCACTCATTAACTTTCACCAAAAGTGACGAAAACCTATTGTGAGGATAAAATATCCTCACTATAGGTCACTAGAAGACAAAAAAATAAGTAAGACTCGATGGATATGTTTGACCATACCTATTGTGAGGACAAGTCCTCACAGAACGTTAATTCATTTTTAGTTTTGAGTTTTCTTTCTTGTCAAGGTGTAAAGTCGGAAAGAAATGTGGGGACCAATTTGACCGAGACCCTTTAGTGAGGACAAGTCTTCACACTATGTTCATTTTATTTTAATTATTATTATTTTTTTCTAGTCAAAGTCTCAAATTGAAAAAAAAAATGCTTAACTTTTCAATAAGGACTCTATAGCCAGGACAGGTCCTCACATTAGATATTTTAATAACATCTTCCATTTATTGAATAAAAACTAATATATTTAACGTATTTTCAACCCTTATTGACAAAATAAAAATGAAATCGACTTATCTAGTGTGAGGACATGTCCTGGCAGTAGATATTTACTAATTTTTTATAACTATTTTATTAATAAAGCTAATGTATTTAAACGTATTTTCATCTCCCTCCAAAACAAAATTTTTCCGCGTAACCTATTGTGAGGAATATGTCCTCACAATAGGTTTTTTTTTAAATATTTTCCGTAATGTTGATGTATTTGAACATATATTCAATTGTGTGTGTATGTAGGGATGTATGTATGTAAGTGTGTGCGTGTGTGTGTACCGTATGTATCTACGTATGTATGTATGTATGTATCTACGTATGTATGTATGTATGTATGTATGTATGTATCTACGTATGTATGTATGTATGTGTGTATGTATGTGTGTATGTATGTGTGTATGTATGTGGGTATGTATGTGGGTATGTATGGGTATGTATGTGCGTATGTATGTGCGTATGTATGTGTGTATGTATGTGCGTATGTATGTGCGTATGTATGTGTGTATGTATGTGCGTATGTATGTGCGTATGTATGTGCGTATGTATGTGTGTATGTATGTGTGTATGTATGTGCGTATGTATGTGCGTATGTATGTGTGTATGTATGTGTGACATCTATACGTATAGGACTTATATGTATGTATATGTGTGTATGTATGCATAACATGTATTTATGTATGTCTACACCTTTATGTATGTATGTATGTATGTATGTATGTATGTATGTATGTATGTATGTATGTATGTATGTATGTATGTATGTATGTATGTATGTATGTATGTATGTATGTATGTATGTGTGTGTATGTGTGTGTGTATGTGTGTGTGTATGTATGTATGTATGTATGTATGTATGTATGTATGTATGTATGTATGTATGTATGTATGTATGTATGTATGTATGTATGTATGTATGTATGTATGTATGTATGTATGTATGTATGTATGTATGTATGTATGTATGTATGTATATGTGTATGTGTGTATGTATGAATTGATGTATGTCTGTGTATGTATCTACAGTATGTATGTATATATATATGCATTGGGTATGACATCTTATTATTATCTCTATTATTATGATTATAATAATTGTTATTGTAATTATTATATTATATTATATTATATATTATTATTATTATTATTATTATTATTATTATTATTATTATTATTATTATTATTACTACTAATATTATTCTCCGATCTTAACATAATCCAAATTTTTGAGAATTGTTTTACATTATTTTATAGCATATTGTATTATTTGAATGATTCTTAATCATTATTTTGTATTACTTATTGCTTATAGTGTTAATTTAATAATAAACTTAAAGTATTTTTTTATTCTTTTCTGTTTATTTTTAATTTTTAAAATATTAAATTATATACCTATTGTGAGGACAGAGTCCTCACCGTAGGTATCAGCGATTTTAGCGGGATATTTCCCTCCCATTTCCTTTCTTCCTCCAAATCCCCCAAAATCCCACCAAATCTCAAAATCCTCCCACATCCCAAATTCCCTCTCTTCTCTCGATCTTCTGTGACTACCACGAGACCGCCTCCATCCACCATCTCGATCCACCACCGCTATCTTCCCCCCTCCCCCTACCATCCCCGCTCCTACCAAGACCAGATTTTAGCGACCTCCACCCACCACCGTACCACGACCTTCCACCATCTGGATCAGCGACCTCATCCACCATTGTTGCAGCTGCGCCTACAACCACCATCCACCACCGATCGATTGTTGCGATAGAGGTTAGTTTTCCTATGAATTTAGCTCTTGTTTTTTCATGAATTTAGGTTCTGTTTTTCAAGATTAATTGTAATTAGAAATGATGTAACCACTGTGTTCATGTAACAATGTATTTTCAAGATTAATTGTAATTAGAAATGAAAGTGAATATACTAACCATAAATATATTGTAAATCAAATTTTGCTTTTCTTTACTTTCTAGTGTAATATATTACATGTAGATATTAGCAATGAAGGTGAATATACTAACCTAATGCTATTGGTCATAGATGTTTCGTGTACTCAAGAAGCTTGTTTATGTTGGTGAAGGAATTGGTGAGGCCACTTCTATCCTCACCAAATATGTATCTAACTCACGCAAACCAAGTGCATTTGCATTTCATTTGGTGGAGGTTCTTTTTAGATTAATTACAATTTTCTTATATCATTTTCTCTAGGTATGATGTGTATCAAAGAATGATAATCGATGGAAATAGTTTATCTTTTATTTATATTAATACGTAGGAGATTGTAGCAAAACTAATTTGTTTTGAATTCTAATGTTATTATCACTCATCCAAGCCCTCTTAAACTTGACATTTACAGTTTCGTGATTTAATTGGTCCAAGAATGAAGAGTGATGGCTTTGAGGAGAAAGAAGTAACCCAAACGATTTGGGTGACTCTGTTGTGCCTTCAACCTCATGCAAACTTAAGTCAACCCACGTTGAAGACGATAGATGGGTAATGAATCTTGAGAAGCAATCTCTGATTACTTACCTTCTCCACTTGAAAGTGATTCGCCCAACTTCAGTAATCTCCAAACTCTTTAGATTATAGAGTTCTTAAATTTTAGTTTTAACATAATCTTTATGTATAAACAAGCACCAAATGAATGGATGTGAACTTAAATTGTCACATTCACTTGAGTTAATCTGTGATACATTCATAGGAATAGAGATAATTACTATATTTAAATTGTTACTTGAAGCAGGTTATAGATTTGTTGCGCCCTGCAACGCACGAGCGAACCGAACCCTATTTCTACTAATTGTATGTAACAAATGTTGCTTCTATCACAGCCAACGGGTGACCCGTCGCAACGCGCGGACGGGTCAACCACTAGTTTTATATAATGATTAGATGTATATACATGTACAAAATGCAGGTCTAATGTGTTGGTTCATAGTTTTGATCTTAACCTTACAGAAGCATATAGGGCAGCAAGACATTAAGATCATCGATGTAAGTTGACATCTATGACTGACATATTTATATAGTTGTATACAAAAATTGACAGGCTAAATATTTTTTACATTTACATTGATGTTTGAGGTAGCTTTAAATTTACATACGCAGGTTCGAGCATATTCCAATATGTTGGTTGACTGAGAGAGACTAAGAGCTAGGAGCTACCAGCTAGGGCTTACCAGCTCGGACTATGTTATCATTAGGTTGTTTTAATTTTCATGACATTTTTCATTTTTATTTGTAATCCGAACATGTCGTTTCAATATTGTACTTTAATTTGAAACAATATTTGTTGATGTTGCTATTGTGGATTTAAGATTGATTATATTGTTGACCTAGAAAATTTTGGAACGAAAAAAGGTTTCGACCCGGAAAAATTCTGGGCGGGATGCTACAATTACAATAGGATCTTGCTGCAAATTAAGTAGATCTAGTGTGAGGACAACGTCATTGCTATAGGTTATTGTGAGGACTTTCGTCTATTTTATTATAAAAACAATATAACCTATTGTGAAGACAAAGTTCTCACTAAAGGGTATTATAAAATTAATTTTAAAATCTTTTAATAATTAAGTGTATAATGTATGTATAAATGTATTTATACAATTTATTTATACGTATATAATACAAATAAAAAGATAATATTTAATATTTTTGAGATAACTTATAGTGAGGACATGTCCTCACAATAGATAATTACTAATTTCTTTTTCCTTTTTCTTTTATTAAAATTGTGTCCTCACTATATCTATGAAAAATCCTCACAATAGACATATAGCCACGAAGCAAACGAGAGGAACCTATTGTGAGGACCCGTCCTGGCTGTAGATATATAGTGAGGACCTTTTGAGCTATTGTGAGGACATTTGTCCTCACTGTATGTCTCTTTTCTTGTAGATTTAGGTCGACGGTTGATAAATTTCTCTTCACGTCCAACACTAACTCTCAGGATCGGATCAAAAACTTCAATTAGTTTATAATCATCTTAAACTAATCTTGCTAGAAAGCCAAAGAAATCCAAAGATATCAAAGAAAAAAAAAACAATGCTGATCGATCATTTTTAGAATCGAAGAAAAAAGTACTAGCTAGAACGAAACAGGAAACAATCGTTTATGGTCGACCGTATAGATACCACCCAAATTAAGAATATAACTTTCTGTCCAGTCTTTGCATATATGTGCCGCCTCTTACAATATTAGGTGGTCTCTAATCATTCTCGATATGTCATCGAATTTCAAAATAGGGGTGAGGTGTGTTCATTATTTTATGATTACCTTACTTCAAATATAAATAAATACTAAAACTAATTAAGCATAATAATGCAGAGAAAGCTCTATTAATAAAAAAATCATAAATAATTAGAGAAATTCATGAAAATAGACTTTTGACCCTCATAATTTGATAAGATAGCCTTTGACTAAACATATTTTACAAAGAAAAAATCAAGAAAATGTCCTAGTTGACCCAAGTTTACCAAAATGGTCATCTTTTATTTGTTTTCTTTAAATAATCATTGACCCATATAATTAATAAGAAGGTGACACGTGTACAAAAGTAGCCAATAACTTGCTGCCACGTAGACGAGACGGTAATGACGTGTGTCAACGCAATAAGAGAATTGAATGTGTTTTACGGTGATGTTAATTACGAATTGATTGTCCTGAATACATAGTGGACTATCCTTTTTATAGGAGAGTAAATTACAATTGACCACCCTTGAGAATAACACATATTACTTGTATAATATCCTCCCGCAAGCTAAGGCCGGGTGACGACCTTAAGCTTGGATCGAAGAAAGGCAAATCGATCGGACGCAAGCGGTTTGGTGAAGATGTCCGCGATTTGATCATGTGTGGAGATGAATTGAATGTAAAGTTGTCGACGAGCCACTTTCTCCCGGACAAAATGAAAGTCAACCTCAATGTGTTTTGTGCGAGCATGGAATACGGGATTTGCAGAGAGATAGGTAGCACCAAGGTTATCACACCACAAGATTGGGGCATTGTGAGTGTAGAGGCCTAATTCACGCATCAAGGATTGTAACCATGTGAGTTCCGCCACGGTATCCGCCATTGCTTTGTATTCCGATTCGGTGGAGGAGCGAGATACGGTTCTTTGTTTTCTAGCACTCCAGGAAATGAGGTTCGATCCCATGTAGATGGCAAAGCCCCCCGTCGAGCGACGATCAATAGTGCACCCGGCCCAATCCGCATCGGAGAAGGCTTCTAAATCGGACCAATGAGCATCGGTGAACGCATGAAGGTTCGACCCGGACCGATGATTCAGTTTTAAACCGTAGTTGGAGGTGCCTAGAAGGTACCGAATAATACGCTTGACCGCAACCCATTGATTTTCCGTTGGAGCATGCATAAATTGGCAAACCCGATTGACGGCGAAGCTAATATCCGGTCTCGATAGAGTTAAATATTGAAGTGCTCCAACTATTTGTCGGTATTGAACGGGGTCGGCGAACGACTTGCTGTCGTGAATCGTCAACGGTGGTGATGTGACCATGGGCGTTGGAACCGGTTTTGCATTGGTGAGACCGGCCCGATGAACAACATCTTGAATGTACTTTTGTTGAGAAAGGATAATGTCATGCCCATCTCGAACGATTTCTAACCCCAAAAAGTAATCAAGATCTCCAAGATCTTTGAGAGCAAGATGTGTGCTAAGGTGTTGAACAACCACGTCAATAGCCCGAGCGTTATTACCGGTGACAATAATGTCATCTACATAGACCAAAAAATAAATGACCGTGCCCTTGTAGTTGTAAATGAAGAGAGAAGGGTCGGTTTTGGAGCCTCTAAAACCCAACCGATGAAGGGCACCCGAAAGTTTTTCAAACCATGCTCTTGGTGCTTGTTTGAGGCCGTATAGAGATTTTTGAAGCTTACACACATAATCCGGATGCTCGGTGTTTATGAACCCTTGCGGTTGCTTTAGATATATTGTCTCGTTCAAGTCCCCATGAAGAAAAGCATTTTTGAAGTCGAGTTGGCGAAGAGGCCATTGGTGTGTGACCGCAAGGGATAGAACGAGACGAATGGTTGTTGCTTTGACAACGGGACTAAAGGTTTCATGGTAGTCAATGCCATGTTCTTGAGTAAAGCCTTTAGCCACAAGCCGAGCCTTGTAGCGTTCCGGAGCTCCATTTTTGTCTCTTTTTATCCTGTAAATCCACTTACAATCAACAATATTAGAACCATAAACGGGTGGGACAAGACACCATGTATCATTTTGAACTAAGGCGTTATATTCCTCAGTCATGGCGTGACGCCACTCCGGAGATTTGTTAGCAATGGTAAAGGAAGTGGGCTCGGTTGTGGGTGGGGATGTAGTGGCACAATTTGCCGAAGGGTCGAACGGCGTTTTGCGTTTTGGTTGGGGTCGGAGATTTGGCGGTCGTTGTCGAAAAATAGGAGGAGGAGGAGGAGGGGTGGGAATGTTGGAAGAGGAGTGAGAGTTTGCTGATGATGTTGTTGTTGGGGAAGGAGGAACGAAAGAATTTGAGGAAGTTTGGTCAACTGAGTTTGAATTTGTTGGAGTGTGTGATGGGGAGAAATTTGAGTGGGTACTGTTGGTACTTGTGGCTTGGGAAACGGACGAAGGAGTAGTAGGGGGTGGTGTCAGTTGGTGTAGGAGTTGTGTGAGATGGTGGATGTGGCATGAAGGTAGTGTAAGGGTGAGAATGGGTGGGGTTATTTGATGACTCGGGTTGGGATGGTTGTTGAAAAGGTAGAACGAGCTCGTTGAATCGGACATGTCGAGCAATGTAGACACGATCTGTGGATATGTCTAGACACCGATAGCCATGATGCATGGGGCTATATCCAAGGAAGACACATGGTGTGGAGCGAAAATCCATTTTGTGTGGATTATATGGCCGGAGATAGGGGAAGCATTGGCATCCAAAAACCCGAAGAAAAGAGTAGTCCGGATCCTTTTTATAAAGGCGTTGAAATGGAGATTTATTATCAATGGAGCGTGAAGGCATTCTATTTATCAAATAAACCGCGGTTTCAAATGCGAAATGCCAATACTTTTGAGGTGCAAACGAGTGAGCAAGAAGAGCAAGGCCGGTCTCCACAACATGTCGGTGTCGCCTCTCGACGGTGCCATTTTGTTCACTTGTGTGAGGGCATGAGCGTCGGTGAATGATGCCATTGTTTTGAAAAAATGACGTTAAAGGCCGAAATTCCCCACCCCAATCGGATTGCACTTGTTTTATTTTTCTTTGAAATTGACGTTCAACCATGAGAGCAAATTGTTGAAAAAATGATGCGACATCGGATTTTTGTTTTAACGGAAAAAGCCACATGTATTTTGTGTGGTGATCAACGCAAAGTAAAAAATATTTGTAACCATCACTTGATATGGTGGGTGCGGGACCCCAAACGTCACAAAAGATGAGATCCAAAACATTTTCACTATGAGTGGGATTATGATGTAGAGAAAGTTTGGTGGATTTTCCCATTTGACAAGCAACACAAATAGAATCACAATTTCTTGTAGAAACGGGAAGTAAAAACTGAGAAAACATAGTTTGTAGAGTTTGGTGATTAGGATGCCCTAATCTTTGATGCCAAACGGTAGCGGGAGCACGGGTGGCGGAGAACACTTCTTTGGTGACGGACTTGAGTTGCGGAAGAACGAGAGAGTAGAGCCCATCTTTACTTGGACCCGTAAGAAGGGTAGTGCGGGTAGAAATATCCTTCACAGAAAAAAAATAAGGGTGAAATTCAAAGAATACATCATTATCAACACAAAATTTTTGAACGGAGAGAAGGTTTTGTTTTATGTTTGGTACGTGTAATATATTGGAAAGATTAAAGTTTTTGAAAGGAGAGTGAATATGAGTGGAACCAATGTGTAAAATGGGTAAACCTTTACCATTACCAACACGGAGTTCGTCGTCGCCATGGTACGGTTCGGAGGAGCCTAAACTCGCCAAGTCCGGAGTAACATGATGGTTGGCACCCGTGTCTGGAAACCAATTTGTGGAAGTAGTGGACCTCGAGTCGGCAAAGTTAGCGGTAGGGCGACCACGAATTGTGTTCGGATCACGACTCGGACAATCGGATGGCACATGACGAATCCCGCATAAGCTACATGTACCGTGCACTGTGTTCGTATTCGTGGCCCACGGAAAACTGCCGCGTCCCCTTGTTGTTGTTCTCGGGTTGTCCGGCCTTCTGCGACCACGAAATGTGGATGGGCCTGGGCTACTATTTCTGTTGGAACGGGCTGTGTAGTGGGCCTGGGCATTGGCGTTGGGTGTAAGGCTAAACCCATGTTGGGAAGCTAATTGTT
Organism: Deinandra increscens subsp. villosa; assembly: GCA_039602395.1. NCBI lineage: Eukaryota > Viridiplantae > Streptophyta > Magnoliopsida > Asterales > Asteraceae > Deinandra > Deinandra increscens. The sequence goes on from JBCNJP010000025.1 coordinate 96,217,204, forward strand.
GAAGGGTTTGCATGGTACTGTTGTTGGGTGGAGTTGGGAGTATGCCGGGTAGGGAAGATGGGGTGGCAGTGGCGGTGTATACTTGGGTCGGTGTAGGGGTTTTGTGGACCATATAATCGTGGTCGGCTAGAATAGCGGGAAGTTCATCGAATGTTATGGGTGTTTGTCGCCCAAGTAAATTGGATTTGAGGCCATTATACTCCTCCCGGAGGCCCGATATGACAAGCATAACCACGTCATCATCAGCTAGTGGTTTGCCAATGTTGAGGAGATCGGTGGCGTATTCATTTGCTCGTGCGAGATACGCCATTGGTGTTTCATCTCCTTTCATCTCGAGACGGAGAAGCTTAGTTTTGAGGGTGTATTCCCGGGATTGAGTGTGAGGTGCAAATGCACGTTCAAGATTGTTCCAAATGTCACGAGAGGTGTAGCCCTTCACGTGATGAAAGGATTCTTCGGAGATAGTGGAGATAAGAATCATGCGAATGTGTGCATCATTCGCAATCCAAATGGGATGTTCCGGATTTGGGTTTGTGGAGGCGGGTATGGCTGTATCGCCGGAGCCGGAAGCGGCAGTGGTAATGGTGGGGTTTGGGCAAGGTATGGAACCATCTATATATCCGAATAAACCGTTGGTGATGAGAAACGGTTGAATCATCGTCTTCCAAAATCCGTAATTTTTAGCTTTTAAGGTAAAGGCAAATTTGTGGGAATTGTGGGATGTTTTATCTTGGGTGGTGAAGAGTGTTAGTGGAGCCATGATCGATGAGAAGAAGAAGAAACAGGAGGACGATGGAGATGATGGAAGGTAGGAGACGGCAGGAATAGGGTTGAGGAGAGGAACCCTTCTTTGGCTCTAGATACCACAATAAGAGAATTGAATGTGTTTTACGGTGATGTTAATTACGAATTGATTGTCCTGAATACATAGTGGACTATCCTTTTTATAGGAGAGTAAATTACAATTGACCACCCTTGAGAATAACACATATTACTTGTATAATACAACGTGGCATTAATCCCTCCAATCGCTGACTTCAGGCCTTGGATGAAGGATAACCTTTGCCTTCATTGACATGTGTCAGCATCTGATTGGAAGTCTTACTTTCGTTTGTCATCTCGCCTACATGGAGGCAAGCTATTGGCTACTTTCGGACACATGGCGCATGAACTTAGCTGTTGACGATGACGTACCACCTTCTTATTGTTACATGAGTCAATGGTCATTTTGAATATGCACAAAAATGAAGGTCATTTTGGTAAAATTATGGGTCAACTAGATGTGGCATTTATAGGTTTTTTTTAACCAAATTATTAAAAAAGAGTGATTGTTTCTCTAATTTATAACAAAAATCTAAAATCTAAATTGATTTTCTCTTCCTCCCTCCCACCAACGACCTCCGTGTCACCACCACCATCACTCCCACCAACCCCTCACCTTAGATCCTGTTTGAAGAAAAAGCGAGCAATAGATGATGAACATTTGCCGATTAAAAAGGCCCAGGAGAACCATCGAAGTAAACATCGTGTCACTAAACTCATTGGATCAGAGATGCATCCCACACTCTGTGTGTTATTCAAACCCTCCCTTCTTCCTCAATCTCACTCTCCACCACCACTATCGTCGTCACCCAAGCTCTCACCACCACCATTATCGTCACCGGCCAAGCTCTCACCACCACCACTACCGTCACCGGAAAAGCTCTTACCACCGGTTTGGATTCAGATAAGAACTTTTGATGGGAGGTAGTCATGGTGATGGTGGTTGTGGATGGTGGTGGATGGTCGTGGATGGTGATGGGTGGCCGTGAATGGTGATAGGTGGTTGTGGGGGTGAAGCTGGGGTTAAGATGAAGAAGAAGATTCGGTTAAAGAAATTAAGGTTTTTTTATACCAGCCCCTCATCGTTAAAGAAATAACAATATATATAGTCACTTCTTTTAAAAACCTGGTTAAAAAAGTCATGTAAATTAACAACTCAGCAAGGAACTAACGGGGCCAGGCTATATTTAATGGCGGTTCAACAATTTCCAACACCTTAAAAATCAAGATTAATGTAGAGAATAAATGTAATTGGGATTAATATCGGCTAAAAGGGCATAACTTAGATTATTAAAATCCAACAAATCTTTTTTATTTGTGAAACATGTCAAATTTATTATTTCTTATTTTTTTAAGCAAAATCAATTTCTTATTTGATACAATTCAATAACATTACTTCATATTTTAAGCTAATTTTTTGATATTTCTATCTCATATACATAGAAACTTACAGTAATATTTTTAACATAAAATAATGTGTATGTACGTAACGTACGGGTGACTTATCAACCGGCCAGGTGACTTTTCTAAATCAATCTTAATTGGAAAAGTTGTTCAAAAGAAAAATCTTAATTGGAAAGAATCTACGGGCATTCAAGACATTATTGATCATACGTACGTAAGTACTTGATGACTATATGAAGTTGGCTTAAAGATAGCTTTAGAAGAGAGGTGTTCTAGATTTCAGGTGCTTAGTACGAGTTTAAAAAATATTTTTTATAAAAAATAAAAGAAAACATATCACTAAGAAAAATGGTGATTTTGAGTGAATCACGACCTCAAACTGCAATTTGCCTCGAATTCTAATTTTTCAAACAACAACTTCCCGCTGCCGTCTATTTTTTATGAGCTTGAGTTTAATAATTTAGGATTTTAAGTTTTTAACTACATAATAAAATATAACTTCTTTCTTTTAGATGACGGATCAATAATTTGATTAATATATCATGTCCAATATTTAATTTCACTTTGAGTTATTTGTTAAAATAATTTCTTTTAATTCTTTTTGTGACTGTTTTTATATAATTGCTTCGTTAATTACTTTAAATATGAGTTCGAATTTATAAAAAAAAAATGTTAGATGACATATGATATATAAAGAATAAATCATTTTTATACCCTTTAAAACATATCGTCCAACTTTGATCATACCCTCAAAGAAACCTTGAGCTTTAATTAGCTTACTTTTACTTTTGCTAACCATCATTATTTCCTATCCTAAACAGATACAATGCAATTTACAATAGATCGAATTCTCTAACTAATTAACAAATGTTGTATTATCCGTCTAAGGAGAGTTAGGCTACATCAACCAAATTCCCTACATCACTACATCAACCTTCTTTTCCACAAAAAAACACCAAAAAACACTCCCTAACAAATTTTTTTTTTTTTAAACACTATACCTCTAATCGCTATGTTAGCTTCCTAGAACACTCTTTTTTTTTAATTTTTGTGGTGTTTTTTTTTTGGTTTTTTTTTCTTCAAAAAAAAGTTTTTTTGTTAATTAATTTTTTTTTCTAAAAACACCATTCTTCTAGACGCACCAAAACACACATTTTTTAAAAAAAAAATTATTTTTTTTATTTTTTTTTTTTGTATTTTTTTAGCGTTTTTTTTAAAATAATAAAAAAGCCATAAAAATTATAAAAAAAAAAAGTGTTCCAGAAAGAAGATATATCGATTTGACTTATGATGTTTTTTAAATTTTTTTTTTAACAGAAAGTGTTTTTTTTTTTGAAAAAAGGGGTTTGATGTAGATGATGTAGGGATTTTGGTTGATGTATTTTACCCCAACTCTTATCCGTCTAATATCACTAATTTAGTTTAATTAGCTTACCTTTTCTTAATATGTATTTGACTAGCTTGAGTTAAAACTACGTGCTTATTTTTATACAACAAAATGTTAAGTCCAACTTTTGATAATTATTATCATCACATCATAACTATAATCAAATAAGTTTTAGATTTTAAATTTTAAAACATCTCAACCAAATTTTATATTTCTCTTTTATCAATCTCTCAACCAAATTTTACTAATCTAATGACTAGTAAGATAGATGATCGTTTCAAATCGGAATGATGCAAGTCTATCTTGTTATGATTGGGAACTACAAGGTTTAAGTCGATCTTGTTATGATCATGAACTAAAGTAGTGTAAATTTAAGAGTAGGTAGAAAATGTATATAATTAAGTTTATCGCTTTGAAAATGTCTAAAGGTTTAAAGGTTTGTACGAATTGATGAATGGATTATCATATATTGAGAAAACATATATCCCGATGATTAAATGATTCGCCTTAGGTTAATTGCAATGGTTTCCCCATTTCCCCAATCCCCCACTCCATTTTTGGTGCCACCTTATCATTCTCCACCCCTTCCTATTTTTCCCCATTTTAATTGCAATGGTTTCCCCACTCTCCCACTCTCCCAAACACCCCATAAAAACCTTCCCAATCCCCACTCTCTCTCTTTTCCCTGTTTTTTTCTTCTCAAGGTCGGGACCCCAAACCCCTTCCCCGATCGGGGACCCCGAGACACCCGCAATGGTGTTCCCGAGCACCCCGATCCCACCGAACTCCCCCGAACCCTCCCCGATTCCTCCTCCCCGAAACCATTGCAATTAACCTTACAACCGAGAAACCCATATATCTTGATAATTATATGATATACAAACTAGCTAGTTGGTATAGATAAAAAGAACTATAAATTGACGTTAAAAAAAATAAATGCAAAAGGACAAAGGAGGCTACATGTAGATGTAGACAGCCTATACTGATTTGATGCATGGCCTCCAAGGCTACTGTTTTTTTCTTAGTGACGTCATCAAACTTCTCAATGTCATGTTGGTTGGTCGGGAACCCAATAACATGTTACTTTTACCCAAACCAAGCAAACAATATTTAGAGTAAAGTAGTAAACTACTATCTTCTCAAGTTCTCATGCCTTGTTAATTTTAACCATTTCATTTTAATGGTTTAAATTTTATTGTTTTGATCCCTAGGGTTTCATTTTCATTTCAATCATACCCACTTCATTAACACCATCGACTTTTCTATTAACTTTTTTTTGTTTCAAATTCCCAAACTGCCCTTAAGATGTAAATTTAAGAGAATTAATCGTTTTTTGTGTCAAATATACAGATTTATCAAACTTTTTCTCTCACGTTTACTCATAATCACTCATAACCAAATATCATCTTTTAGAGTTTACAAATAAGTTGTGAATGCTCTCATCCTCTTCTTCTCTCTCTTCATCCCCTTTCTGGAGCCAAAATCCCCAAATGAACTAATACCAAAATCTAAAGAAATTATAAAAAAACAAACCGATGCATCAATTCGAAACTCTCGTGAAGATTTTGATTATCATTTATAGTAGATTTTGATTATCATTTATAGTAATAAAGAACGATGGAATCAATACCAATGATAAAGGTAAATGGGATTTTAGTTGCTTGCGAACCCTCGACGTTTCGATCCCCCAAATTAAAGCCTAATTCCCCCAAATGCGAACCACAATGATAAGCTAAATTAGATTTTAGTATGTTGGACAATTTCTTTAATATGATAATATAAATATAAAACATAATGTAATGATTACCTGATGGCGTAGAAGACACCTTGATCCTGATCGGTGTAGAAGACACCTTGATCCTGATCGGGTTCTCGTTTAGGGTGTACAGTTAGGATGGTGGATGTGGATGGTGGTCCACGATTTAGAGAGGGAGAAAGAGAGCCTCACGGTTTTGTGTAGGTGTTGAATCCTCCCCCTAATACCTCTATATGTACACTCAAGGGGAAACCCTAATTTGGTTCTAATAAGGGCAATTATGTCCATCGAATAAATGCAAATTAAAAAACTTAGGGAGTTATTTAGGTCACTGATTACATAAGATAAATGACACTTGGGGCACAAGTTAAGACGGGTCTAACATTCTCCCACTTGGCCGAATGATCATTTATAATGAGTTATTAGACAGATCTGATTAGAATTTAATGCTCATTTCAGTTTTAAACAAAAAATTTAGTAGAGACATACAGTCATAAAATTGATTATCCAACTCAACACCCCCGTTAATCATACTACAATCCAAAATTTAAAACTCAACTTAGTTTTATGATCAATTGAAAATTAAGCCCTTAACGTTGATTTGTACATAAATTGTCTATATGTCCTGTTAGGCGTGCGCAACATATTTAGAGACAAAACAATCAAAACGGACAAGGAAAAGTTAATAATTAGTCATCCATAGTATGATATGCTCGGTCATTAGTAAACCTCATCTTTATTATGAGCACTTAGAAAAGACTTATGAGGATAGACCTTTAGTTATGGATACCCTAGGCATATCATGAATGTTTTCAATACAAGGACTTAGTTTCCTCTAATTGTTCTTAAATGAACAATAATCTTGTATCGAAAATTTAATGTAGCTCCGCTCAAATTGTTACTGTTCAAAAAAAACATTGTAGCTGACTTTATCACATTGAGTCTTCAATATGCTATATTGGATTACAAAGTTATTAGTCTACTGATAAATTTATCAACAACGTGTTCTGACAGACATTTAATGTCATAAAATTAGATTGTTGTTATCATTTTCTTATGACTCCTCCATAAGAATATACCCCAAAATGACATTTGATTCATTTGACTACAACAAGGTAAAAAACTGGGAATAGTCAACCACTTTTAAGTTTCACTTCTTTTATAGTTCAAATTAATGTCTTTTGTTTCTTGTAAATATTGAAATGTCATCTTAGATGTTTTATAATGAACTAAGCCAGAAATGTATTTACATTATTCTAGTGTTTCAGCAACATAGACAATATCTAAATGAGTAGATAGGATAAAAATTGAAACCACTGAGAGTAATTATTAAAAATGAGATTATTATCGACTAACTCTTAAAAATTAAAAACTTAAGATTATTTAAATTCATTTTTCATTTTAAAAGGAAAAATACCGGCTTTTATTCCATTTTATTCCAATTTATTAGTTAGATGTACATAGAATACATTCTATTTAAATATCATTATTTTTACAAAGGGGACTTATATGTTTTCATCCTTTTTCTTTATTTCCATGCTATAAATTTCTCCATTGAACAATAATATTTTTCCAAATTCAAATTCAATACTATATCACTAACCATCCGTCAATTTCTTGGGCCAAACACACCCATGGTACTAACTCAAAATACCATCAAATTTTTCAAACAAACCCGACCCGGTATACATACCATAAAGATAGTAATATCACAAAAAATTAGAAAGACAGAACAGATCAAAGAACAACTCAACTTCTATAGTTCATATAATGCAAACTTTAACTACTCAGCAACTCCAATAACTCTGCTTTTTTCAGCCTCGAGAACCCCTTGATGCCTCTAGATTTAGCCACTTCTCTTAACTCAACCAACTTCATGCTGCTCAGGTCCTTGTCTTCAATCACAGTTGCCTCTTCTGAATCATCATCAATCTCATCAGCAACCTCCTCAGTGTCGTCATCTGAACTTTCATCAAACCCAGCAAAGGCTTCAATTTCAGCTTCTGGCTCAGGTCCGGTCTTGACTTTGACCTCAGGTGTTGACTCCGGCTCATGTCTTGCTTCTTTCCTTTTGAATGGTCCAGGGGTGAAAGACTCTTCGCCTGTCAAAACTGGCTTGTATTTGAATGTAGGAACTGGAGACCTCTTTTGGAAATTTGATACGGGTCTTGTAGATTGGGCTTCAGTAGTTTGGACCTCGTTTTTGACCCTGTTGTTTGAGTCTTTTTGACTTCTATCTTCTGTAAAAGAACTGTTCTGCTCGGGTTGGTTGTCTAACATGAAATCTTTATTGTTTCTGCTGGTGGTTGTGCCTTTTCCTTGTTGAACAGAGTGTTTTCTCAAGAGTTTCAGAAGAGAATCGACGGTTTCATTCTGTTTATTGTGTCCTTGTGAATCTTCTACCTTTTTCTCTTCTTTTTGTGCGGCCCGTTCTCTTAGCTGGGCCTGGACCTTTCTGAAAATTTCCACAATTTCTCTCTCCCGGGGGCCAGGAGTTGGAGTGGATTGGAATTTTGGAGGAGAACCAGAAAGAAAAGGTTGCCCATTTTTTGTAGAGAATACTTCAGAATCTTCAAAACCATCAACAGCATCACGATCCTCATTATTTCTATTCTTGTTTCTTGAAAACCCCTGTCTACCTTGCCTTGAAAAATCCGGGTTTCTTCTTTGACCACTAGAATTTGCATTGCAAGTAAAAGACATGGTACCCCTTGAAGAACAAGTCAAAATTCCAGAAGGCATAATTTTGGCTTGTGGGAACCTTTTATAGTTGTTACAAAAGGAACAGGGTGATACATTGAATGCCCTTAGGCACCTGCCATCTGATGTCCCATGACCTGAGGAAAACAAGAAAGTTCATAATTAACAATCTAATCTAAAGAACGGTGGTGGATCTGTGTGCATGCACACATGTGCAAAAAAAAAAATTCAATCATGTAGAAAATATAAGATTGTCATATAGTGCATTCACTGAAAAATTGTAACCATTGTATACCCTCATATGTAATCCTAGTTCCCCAAATGTTAAAGGGGATTGTCAATATGTTATACAAAGTTTGAAGTCATGTTGTCTTTATGCCGACCGAATCTAGTTTGTAGAATTATATATTATCAAATACATTGAGAAGTCAATGGCCATATTGCACTTAGGAGAGACATATTTGGAAAAAGTCAAGTTTAAATATGTTAACATTGATCTTTGTGGGTTAAAGCACATTTTTTTGCTTGCTCCTATGTGCTATAGAATCAACAATGTTTGAGCCTGTTGTGTAATCAAAAGCATGTATTTCAATGGACCAACACATATATTCTAGTCCGCATAACCTAAGTTCCCTAGGAGTCACCCATCAAGATTTCAACCATGTTGACAGTAGGGCAATACGAAAAGAGCTTGCTCTACCTTTTGAAAATTTTATAACTTCAATCAAATAGTGAAATGGTTATGCAATCACTTACCACAAAAATGTTTGTATTGGAAAACTACAGAAACAATATTGCTTGCTGAAGAACAAACTACTGGGCACTACAAGCCACTAGCTCTGACAGTAAAAAAGAAAACAGAGAACAGCACATACTACCAGAAAGAAAGAAAAAAATCATCTTCATAGTTATTGGTTATTACAAACCCTATACCTTTTGAGAAAACTGACACAAGATAACTAGGGTTTTACATTTCTAACCATTCAAAAGTGCTATATACTGAAAATACATATGGTTTTGAGCATCACTTTCAAACTAATAAAGTGGCAGCTTGACATCTGATAAACAGATTGTAACTCATAAAATTGGGGGTTTTTAGAATTTTGCACTGGGGCAAACAAATTAAGCAATAGAAGACTTGCTAAAGGGGTTGCAGACATCGTCAGTTACAGTTAAACTGAAGTTCAGCCTGTGAAACCATTCAGGCATTTCGTCGAACGGGTGGCGTTCGAACACGTAACAACAGGAAAACCATAAAGAAAAGCTAACTCATCTAAAACCCTGAAAGGAAGACACTCCCCCAACGGAATAAGTAACCTCACAAACATTCTGAAACCAGAAATTATAAAAAGAGGATAACGATTTGTCGATTTCATGAACAAAAGGGGTTTATACCCTAGAGAAAAAGATAAAATTACATGGATAGAGTAAACCGACAGACAAACAGGTGTAAGCAATCCGCTATTTTACCGGTGGCCGTACAAATTCAGAGATAACAGTTGAAAATTGGCGGGGAACTTACCGGGGACGCCGTGAGAGATGAGATGAGACGCCGGCAACATTTCGTCGAGCAAAGGTTTTGGTGGAATGTTTGGGGTTTTGCGTTTTAGAGGTCAGGAGGGAGAACCCTTTGCAGTAATATTTCCTTCCTTGGGGGTAAAATTGGAATTCAGTTCTTATACTTATCTTTTTTAATAAAGGGTACGAACCCCTCCTTATGGTTTAGATATATTACAGTTCTGGTCCTTAGATTTGCAACAATTTTAAGCTTGGAAAACAAAATTGCAATACTTGTAAACCACAGGGGCGGTTCGTACACTTTTTACTCTTATCTTTTTTAATTAAAAAGATTTTTAAAATGATAATTCTTCATCTATATAGTTTGAAATATTTCTTTTATTTTACATCCATATCAATATTTTTATTTGAAAAGTTAGTTTTATGAATTATTCACTCATCTCCAATTCTCCATAAATTATATGAGTGAGTAAATTCACGTGAAATGAAAACTTCACACAATTATAATGTGTTCCACTGAATTTATTCAAAATTCTATTCTCTTTAAATTTACTTCCACTAAATTTATTTGAAATTTATTTGTCCCTCTAAATTCACCTAATTGTCTGCCTTCACACATCAAAGCACGGTTATAGAGTTATGTTTGATCCAACAAGTAACGATCAGATCCTGGAAAATAGGTATCTCTTTATTCACAAATTTTGCAACGATCCTAATTCCTAATGTTTTGACAAGTGTTAGCATTTGATGGTACCATTTTAAGAAGTTACCATCATATCATCTAACTTGAAGGAAACAAAGTTTCTAATATGTTGAACAGATTTTGATCATTCTGATTATAACTTTTGCCTTCCATTGTTGAAGAATGCATTTCTGTTTGTTGCTTAACTGTAACAAAAAGATAATGGAAAAATGAATAAGACGAAAAAACAAAGGAAAAAAGGCGATAGGCCAGAAAAAATGAACAAGTAACTCTAATAGTCAGAAAAAATTAAAGATATGTAATGGTGTAGCTTCTCCTTCTCCATGTAGTAGTGAGGTGGTGTTCCACATCCCACGCCACTTTCACAACAGCCTCTTCTTCATGCTTCCCGCATTTGCTCAAATTTTTATTCACGTTGGCCCATTTTACGAGGGTGAACCCACACATCTTCACGTTGGTCTAAAGCTTGTTTGGACCTCCATGCCATAGAGACGGCCTCCGTTACAGACGGCCTAAGAGGGTAGAGATGACTTTGATACCTAAAGCAAATGAAACGTGTGAAATTGCAATAATATCGATATATATACTAGCTGGCTTGTTTGGGATTTCTTTTTAAAACTGCTTATTGACTTATTAGCTTTTTGAAAAGCCAGTAAGCAGTTTTGAATGTTTGGCAACTCAATAAGCACTTTTACTTTGACTTTTCAAAAAACTAATAAGTCAGATTTTATTAAGCCAAGTTTTTTTGGCTTTTCAAAACTGCTTATAGCTTTTTGAGTGTTGAATTACCATACTATCATTATTTTAACTTATACTCACCTAACCTTATACATACTCAACCTCTTTTTAGACATTTTACATATAAAAGCACTTATCTACTTAAATAAGCAAATTCAAACACTTTTTAAAAACTCTTTTTTAAAAAGTCATAAGCTAATAAACATTTTTGACAAAAAACATATATCCACTTAAATAAGCAATCCCAAACAAACTAAAATCATCATTGATAAAATAAGTAACTGTGTAACTAAAAGGTCATTGTATAGTCTAATAGCGATTAACTAAAAGGTCATTGTATAGTCTAATAGCGATGAGTAAATCACACTCAAAATACTTTTACCACATTAAAATGTTGGTTTTATCATATTTCTTTTTAAAAAATCCAGTGTGCGAAGAATTCAAAAGGAAGTCAGCTTCAATTAGTAAAACTTTTTACACCTCCACAGCGAGATACAGGGTTAAACCCGCTGGTTTAATTGATTTTTTTTACCATTTTCTAAATGCCAAATTTAATATTTATTCTAATTACAAGATTATTGACGTGTTAAATTTTAAGAGTCTGGAATAATTGATTTCCTATTCTGTTGAAGAAGTTGTGTTAATAATGTTTCCAGTTTTATAGATAACCAGAAAATATAACTATGTTATATTTTTACCTTTTTCTATAGCTTTTTCACAGTTTTATATTTTCGTTATACGGTTTTTGTAAATTTATTTTCACATTTTTAAATTTATTTTATGGAAAGACAACTCTTTTGTGATTTTCAAATATAACATCATGACATGTTTGTTATCCATGTTTAGATATTTAAAACAATCCATAGTAACTTTATATGCTTCTCTTCACACACATAACCACGTTAATATTACCGATCCATAGTAACATTATACGCTGCTCTTCACACAAATAACCACGTTAATATTACCGACAGATCTCCCCTATCACCTGGGGAAAGGTAATATTGCATTACTTATTATTTGACTCGGCCTAGGACTCAGGCTCAATTGGAAACATGCTCAGGCACAAATTTCTTCTGTCAATAACACTGAATGCAAGTGATCAACAGGGCAAATCATGTGGGTTAAGATTTTAACATGACACATGTAAGTAGACAAGAACATAACTTTCCAGTCTGCTAATCAATAATATAGAGAAATCCAAACAAGATCCCCAACTGCTCAATAAAACCCTTATCAGCAAACTGGACAGAAGTCCGAAAGTATAAAGAACATGATAAGAACACACCATCTTCTCCCCAAATATGTTTCTCTTCAAATGACGATCATGAGAATCGAAAAAAATCCGAACATTAATTATTGACTCTTCGTTCTTGAGGAAAACATACAAACATATTTGAGAAGGGTTTCTTTGTTGTAAATGCTTTCTAAGCTTTATGGTTTTTAGCCATTTCATCAACATCCAATTCCACCTCCAATACTGGCAAGTCCTTCTGCATGCTGAAGTGACTGGCGAATGCACAGCAATAAATACACATTATTAAGATATGATAAAATGTCAGTATTCAAAGTTTCATGCAGTCAAAATGTGTAAATCATGTTTTATTTACTTGAAGTACCTGTTCTGAACGGGACCATGATCGACTGCTGTTCTCAAGCAATACAAGACTCTACCAATTATGTCATCCATGGAAACAGGACCAAATAATCGACTGTCTTTAGCTTCCTGAAAATTTTAAGAAAATGAAAATGATGCATAAGAACTAGACACACGTCTCCATTTAGGTAATCTACACAAAAAGGATTCAAAATGAGAACAAATTCCAGATTAGCAATATTATAGTCATACTCTGCCCATCTGTCCCAAAAGTTACAAAACCAAGGGGCTGTTCAGTTGTAAAAAATGAGTTTTGAACATGGTCTTTCCAGATTCATGGAAAAGAAATAAAACCCTCAAATCCATCTTATAACTACTTCTTGGAAAATCAGGTTTCATTGTTTGCCACTCTTCTCCCTTTACAACCAGGGATGCATGTTTCCTAAACATTTGGAAAATCTCTCCTCGGCACTTTCCCCCTTCCACCACAACAGATTCTTCATGTTTAATTTCTTGTTTGGCTTCATCTTCAACTTCTTGATCCTTCACCGTATATTTTCTGCCTCTTCAAGCCTCAATATGTTTTGTTGTCGTCGAATTACTTGGAGTTTTTGTGATCCTGATGTCCAAATAACATTAACAAGGGATACACGCCTCTTGTAACTTATCCTATTTGACCTTTTAACATTTTCAGCAGGAATAGGTAAATCCAAGCAAACTGATTTTGAGGTCATAATTGACATATTAACGATTGATGGGAAACCTAAAATGGATTCATGTCTGCTCTTTTGGTTTCTTTTGTGAGAGTGTGTTCTCTTAATATTTGGCACTAGAATATACTGCATAAATACTAGATTTATGCTTCCCTACTTTTTCATTTCAACTAGTGAAATCTAAACCATCACCCACAGCAAGCCCTTAGATAGATGCTTGATTTGTTCCCTTGAACTGAGCTATACATTCTCATGCCCTAAACCCTAAGAATAATTTAGCTGTAAACTTGTAACTTATTTATATAATGTAGTTATGTGACTAATTTTGTATCTTTCCTTTATGGTCTGTGTCTTCCTTTTTCGATTGAAACTTGAAATTGATGTTCAATATTATGATCTAGACAGGAAGAGGAGCATAGGCAGACCAATGTTGACATGGAATGAGCAAATTAGCTAGGAGACGGACAGCATCAGTTAGACGACTTGCACCTCTCTAAGAGCATGGTCTATGATACGAGCTAGTAGAGGCGTGGGATAAAGACTAAGGACTTTACAACGGCGTATAGATTTGTTTTGGCGGTGGCTTAGTATCTGGGCGTTTACTTCCCTTAGGTGGCCTTTAGTTGTAGGTGTATATGTTAGCTTCTTTCCACATTTGTCTCTAGTCTTAAGTGTGCCTTGGATATAGATGCACCTTGGTCATAAGTGTGTCTTTTGTTGTAGGTGTCACTTTAGTATTAGTTGTCTTTAGCCTTAAGTGTGCTTTTTGAGTCTTGGATATTTCAATTTTAATGACCTGTTTGATTTCTCTCTGTTACTAATATACTCGATTATGATACCCGTTTTCTCTTGTATGTTTTGTGGTAGGTTTTCTTTTCTTGTTTTCTTTTTCTGTATGCATTACCTTTCATAAAAAGGAGGTTTTCTAGACCCAGGGTCTCTCTAGGAGCAGCATCTTTATCCCACAGAATAGAGGTAAGGTTTGCCCTCATCTCACCCCCTCCCGAGCCTACTGTCGAGTGGGGTTTTTGCCAGGTATGTTTGTTTGTTTGTTTGATATACACAATTGATGCAAAAGCAAGACTCAATATAAACATGACGATGGACGCTATAATGATTGAATTGTTATGATGCTGGTTTTGAATTAGACATAGTTTGGTATGAGGCTATTTTGTAATCTTTCTGGAGATGCACAAGTTAAAACCTAAATAATATAAAATCTAACAAATTTATAATTTTATGTATTTTGCATTAGTATAGCTTTTTTTTTCCATTGATTTATAATAATAAGGCTGATCTTGCTGGAGGTTGCTGTATGTTTTGAATCTGAAAAGATTTTGTTTTAAGATGTTGATGTAGATGTTGGGAGGCTGGGTGAAGGGTGTGAGTGGTATTGAAAGCTATGCTTAAAAGTAGATTTGGAAGAGCTGAAAAAAAGGGGTTGCAGTTGGAGGCTGATTTGATGCAGATTGTAGTATGTTTGAAGTTGGAAGCAGTTTATTTTTAGACGTTGCTGTAGAATGGAGACTTGATGCAGAGATGTGACTGATACTGGAAGTTATTCTTAAAGTAGGTTTCGATGAGCTGCAAAAGGGGTTGCAGTTGGTATGTTCTTAATTCTTTGTTTTACGTCAAGACTCATGAGGCTTTAATATGGGTTGCTGGGTGTTTTTGGGGGTTGTGATTGTACTTAACTTGCTCCTGGTGCTTTATTATATACTTATATGTGCCTTGTAGATATAGCTGACTTGTATTTCTTTATAATCTTTTTCGTTGTTTTTGCACATGGCTCTTAAAATAGTATGTATCTTTCTAATTGTTTTCTAATTCCAAGTGTGGCAGATTCATATATTCTCTTATTTAGTTACTTGTATTTGTATTTTATATTCTATTTTTCAGAGGAAAAACTTATATGAAAAGAAAACTGTAGAAAAGAGGTCCAACAAGTTCTCCGATTTTCTAACTGGAATAAAAAAAAAGCAACAGCTCATGATCACTCTTTCCAACTTTTCAACACTTTCCTGAAGATAGAAAACTGCCCCAATTTTCTGGAAGACTAGAGATGAAAGATTGGAGAACTTTTTCCACAACTAAACAAGACTAATTGTTTCAAATAATTGTAATAGGTCTTCAATCCTAATTTACTTCTGCCTCTTATTAGTGATCACTAAAAGTTGATAACTTTATTGTGGTAAAAAAAAAAAAATAGTTTGACCTTGTTAGGAGTGATATAGACTTTTGATCAAACAGTTGAAGAGTTTATTGAACTGTGTACTTAGTCAGGAGTACATACTCTCTTACTCTGACACTCTGTTACATTAAGCAAAGAAAGGGACAAAATAGCACCGGTCCTTTTAATATGCAAGGATTATATAGTAGAGTGAATTTCCAAATACTCAAAGAGGCGTCAGTCAACAATTGAGCACATGGTAAAGATTATTGCGAAATACCTTGGGCTTTAATTTGTCGTTGTCAGCTAACACCCAGCACTGATCCTTTTCAAGTACAAAAGGTTCATCTTTTTCATCTTTGGAAACCATTTCATACCCTTCCATGGCAGCCAATCTTCTCACCAAATAATTGTCCGATTTTTCAGGGTCTTTCATGACCACCACATCCCCAACAAAAACACGCCTAACAAAAGCATTTACACACATGTAAGGCTGTAAGCAAAAGAAATGACAGCATGATAAAAAAATAAGATCAATGTCAGTATTTTGTTTGTAAAACTCTATAGCATAACATCAAGTAATAGATAGTTGGCAGCTAAGGAGATTACCGTGGATCTGCATCTGGTAGTTTCCGGACAAGAAGAGTTCCTCCTTCAGGTGCTATTGTTGGAGCCATTTCCTCTCCCTTGTTCCAATGCAAAAATGTCATTTTTCCTTGGAAAAAGGTTTTCCAAAAATTGTCTCCTACTTCTCTATTGGTGATTGTACCGTGTTCGTAGCTCTGCAACAAAAAATATCTTATTAACTATTAACTACATTTGCTTACAAGAATCTACAGACAACCATTAAATGAAGTTATAGCAGCTTCCTTTCACGAAGAAGCATATACAAGAATGATTGGCTACTATCACTGTTACCGTCAAATTCGCCTTTTATGAGAACAGAAAGAACAGGAAAGAGCGTGTGTTGCATACATTCGTTTACTATATATAGACAATGTGAACAGTTTGAATGTAGCATAAGTGGTAGACTGGTAGCCATAGATTTGTTGTTCAAGAAAAACAGCAAGACTTTTTGCTAGATCTTTGGTGAGCCCACCATCAATCTAAGTAAAGACTTGTAAGTAATTCATCTTCACGTTAATTGTTATGTATGCAAGAGCATAAGCTTTTCAGGTCACTCCTTCCTTTTTTCATTTTCATTTTATTCATCCAGTTCTCTCAAGTTCCTAATATTATAGTATTATACTACTCTGCTTAGTTAATGTCTTAATGATAGAAGTTTATAGAAGACTTGTTACTGTTGACCAAGGTAGAAGAAGGGAGCTGCATGCCTGCATCACACATTATGTTGTCTTGGATTGGGAAAAAAAAAATTTGACAGTTAAACAAAGATTCTGGTTTTAACTTTACAAAGTTGAACAACATCTAAGTTGCATAGCAAAGTAAAAAAAAAAAAATGTATAATGTTCAGGGTCGTATCCCATTTACAGTCATTTGAACTGAAGTTTAGTCTAGTGACCAATTTATGAATGAAACAGGTATAGTTAAGAGCTTAGATTTTAGCTTGGATAATGTTCACTTATTCAGCCATACGCACATATAAACACCACTTACCCACTACATATGCAAATCACTCGAATCTAAATGATATTGTAATTTCTTCTTTACCTGATAATTACCCTGCGTTATATTGACATGATACAGGTTGTTCGTTTGTTTGTTTGTATGCATCATATCTTTATCTTCTCAATCTTTAGAAAGAAAACAAATAGCAATGCAATGTAGGGCGTTGTATAAGTAAAACTTTATCCGTATCAGCTGTAATCATGTAAGAAGTTTAGATCCCATGCTTTGAACCCAAAAACTGCCTGTTAGATCTTTACTAAATGCTAATTCCTACAGTTAATACACATGAGCTCTATAAAGAAACGGTAAACCACCAAATACAGATTTGTGTAGCAGTCTTCATTATCTTTATGTATGACATATGATATTAATTGCTGTTATTCCGAGCTTGAACCGGCGTTTCATTTCATTTGTTTGATGTTAGGCTTCTTTAGAGTGCGTTATTTATACAATATAAAATCATAAAAGAACAAAAAAAAAAGTACCACTATTTTGACTTAGAAGATCAAATGGAAGAGTAAGCAGTTTTGGCTTTATAAAATAGCGACGTTTCGGAGGTTGATATATAAAAAGAAACAAAAGGATGAAATGGTTTACGCGATAGATAAGGTTGATATGTAAAAGGGTCCGAGAGGCGCAACTTTTGGTTGTACATAGATCAACGCCTCACGTACGTGAAACTCTTGCCTCACGTCTTGCGTCTCGGCTTTCAGGACTTATATGCCTCGAACGTTTTAAACCAAGTCTGCAATCTTTTGGGGAGCTTAAACCTCATGATTATTTCGTATAGCTACAGTGACTAACAAGCACTAAAGCTGAAAAATGGTGAAGTGGTCTACTGGTCTAGTAACAAACCCCCAATCATGAACTAGGCTTAACATCCAGAAGTCTGTAACAGCTCTACTTTTTGGTTTATAGTTCAAATTAAATAAGCAAAACTAGAAAAAAACTTAAGGCATCTGAAATATATTACAAGCTAAACCTACACAAGATGGAAACTTCAGCTGCCATAATGATCATTGGAGGGTACAGTGAACAAACAGCATAACCTCATAATCCAACGGAATAGAAATTATTCAATTAACGCACACTTAATTAGGTCAAGCATTTCCCCTGTAACGCGATTTCTCATAAATACCTCAACCACTGCAAACGAAGTAAACCCTTAGAACCTCAATCCGGTCACAAAATTACTCCTTCAATCAATCTCACTCGTAAAAACTTAATTTAATCGTTTTAAAGCCAAAAAACTTTTCGAAGGAGAACAATCATTATCTCGTTCAATGAACTTTCGAAACCTAGCCAAAAGGTAGCATAAAGATCTAAATCAAAGAAAAAATTAGGTGAAAATAGGGGACCTTGTAGCTGAGAGCGAGTGAGTACTCGAAACGTCTGGCGAGATACCGCAACCATGTGGTGTGGGAAACCATGGCGGCCTTGTGCAGATCGTCGGAGGTGTTGGTTGTGGTGTGTTTATTTTTTGCTCTTCGTCTTTAAACCCTTGCCGCTGGAACTGTAATTAATTCTATCTGATTTTAGGGAAAAGATAACCAAATGTTGTGATGAACAAAATATACAAGCAATATTTCTTATTTAAGTTTAAGTTCTTTTTTATAGGATATCGTGGGATAGCTTGTGATAAAATTTACCCTAATGAATAGATTTTTTGCCTTTCACATAGAGAGTCGAGAATCAAACACGTCAATAGTTCATAGTTTGTTTTCAATTTTATACTAGGTTTATATTCGCACCCGTTTGGAGATCGAGATGTGAGATTGAAAAAAGAGTCAGAACTGTAACGAAAAATAGAACCAAACCTTAACGAGTCATATTATCTGTCACGCACTCACGCCCACTGTAAACAACCCTTTCTTTCTTGGGTTTACTTTTAACACTAAAATTAAAATGTCGGATCACTTGATCTATCCATTCGCCAAGGAATATAACATCGCCGGCATGAGGTAAATGAGATATGGTGTGCCCGTTATTTAGTGTAGTGACGTCATGAAAAAAAATCCCATGGTAGCTTTTTTTTTTAACGGCTAACACACCACATTATTTTAAATTGCATCACTTTCAGGTTTTAAACTTAAATCACCATCAAATAAAGTATTCTCTTACCATTAGCCTAGAACCCCAAGTGACCCATATAGATTGTATTTGTTAGGATGTATGATAGGCCTATGATATAGGAGAGATCATAGAAGGAGACAATAAATCACCCTATGTTTACATTTTTCTTAATTTGTTAAAGAGCTAGACATTGCCTTCACGTGAGTCCATCAAATGTTTTTTAATGGTAACTCCCATGTTTTCTGTGAAAAATACATCATCAGTTTGTCTCCTTCTCTTCATCTCCCTGTAAAATTTGAAATTTTTAAAAAGAATTTAAATCAGATACTCTACCTAAATCAGCACTACGTCGAAAGCTCCATAACACTTGTATTGCTAAAGAAAACAAACATTAAACTGATGTACATATGTGGGACACAAATTAAATATCATTAATAGAACTTTTGACAATGTGATCAATTAACCGATTATTAAAGTGAGTTGTTTTTACGTCTTGTATTTGGAGATGAAGATGACCGGGTAGGCCGGTGATCTCAGTGATTCAATATTACTGTTAAAAACGATTATTAAAGTAAACAAACATTAAACTAAGTTAACTAATGTTCATATGCGGATCACAAGTTAAATAGCATTTATAGAATTCTTGACAATTTGGACAGTTAATAAAATACTGATATATATTTATTTTATTTTTTTTGGTTTTGTTCCTTAAATGTTAAGTTCGGTATGCATTTTCTTATTGTGTTGGAAATCGACACACTTATTTTTATTAGCAGTTCAACGCATTCATTGCAACGTACAGGTTTTTATTTTATTTTATAAATTGTCGATGACATTAGTTTTTCAGCGGTTTAGCACAACAACTTGCGCCAGCATGTTAGTAGCTTATAATTATTTTAAATGGTTTGATATATGAAGGATTAATAAGTTAGTTTTTTACTAAAAGTCTTGTAGTCTATTGATATCCAAAAACA
Source organism: Deinandra increscens subsp. villosa (assembly GCA_039602395.1). Taxonomy (NCBI): domain Eukaryota; kingdom Viridiplantae; phylum Streptophyta; class Magnoliopsida; order Asterales; family Asteraceae; genus Deinandra; species Deinandra increscens. The sequence continues at coordinate 96,237,388 of JBCNJP010000025.1, forward strand.
ACTTTCCTATCTAATAAAAGTGTTTGAGATGACCCAATTACTGTTAAATGAAGTAGTTGCATGGTTAAGAAAGTCTATGCGAGAATTTATGCTCTTCAAGATGATAATGAAAAAAAAAAACCGCATTATAAAGTATAAACGAGAGCTTCATTGATACAATTATTGAATAGATTGATTTTCTTGTCAGTTTGATAATGTAGATCATTGGATGTCTCGTATCTATGCGTTATTATTTATTTTATTTAATAGCAATAAGCTAGGAATACATGAAAAAACAAAAATCAGAAGAACAACACATATTCCAATCTATCTTGCTAAAATTATTCCTACTATTAAACCACAATAATGATAAGCATTTAATACCTCTAAGCACCACAGCGGCATCTTTTAACTGATCTTTGAAGATCTTCTTGTTTCTTTATTTCCAAATACACCAAAAAATAGTATAGAACACCCCAGGAATAGTCACTTTAGAGTGTAAAGAGAAAGGCCACTGCTTGACAACCTCAATATCATCAGGCACGGATAAGGGTTGCATCATAGGGACCTTCAACCATTGTAACACCATATTCCAAACATCCACGACACAAACACAATTAGCCAAAACCAAAATGTGGTCGACAAATTTTCATAGTGCAGGCAACTTGAACAGGATGTATCAATCCGGATTCCACGCCGACTTAAACTCAGTTTATCAGGAACTTTACATTGCAACGCTCTCCACACAAAAGCACTTACTTCAACGGGACCCACACCTAAGCCACTGAAATTGTAAATTATGCGACTGAAGAATCTCGCATTGAATCAACTTACAAGCCATCTTAACTTCAAAATCTTGAAGCATATCGATTCCGTAAACCTGTTTATCTCTGCTTGACTTAGTAGAAAAGCAAACCAAACTTCGTTCACATTCCCGAAGCTCCTCCGTCCAGTTACCAACACCCGCTTGATAATTCCAACTATAAGAACAACAATTAGGAGCGCTGCTGACCCAATTCGCCACAACACACGATTTTTCCTTTTCCAAGCGATATATGTTTGGAAATCGGTTCGTTAAAGGACATCAGAGAAGCTAAGAATCGATCCAAAACATAGCATCACAAACCATCCCCAACATTGCATATAAGAAACATTGATAAATCAATCCCCATATGAGAATAGTCACCGAAAACTTTTGAAGTATTTTTCCAAGGGCCCTTAATTGACTTGTTTCAAGGGAACGTCGCAAAAAACATTTTCCTCTAGTGAATAACTAATATGACACAAACCCAAAGTCAGTCTTCAACTCTTCCTCACCTTAAATATGTAAAACCATCTGACTAACAACCCTATATTAGCAGCATGAATTGAACCAATACTCATACCGTCTTCTTTTATATATGATATCATTCTATCGCAAGCCACCCATACTATTTTTTTTGACCATCTCCTCCTCGGATAAACCTCGATCATCTTGATCACCTTTAGAGGAGCATGGCAGATGGATGTGTAGTATGAAGGAATGGGCCCAAGAACGGATTTAGCTAAAACTATTTTACCACCAAAAGAAAGGTTATTTTTCTTTCATTTAGATAATGTTTTAACCACCTTATCAATCACGACTTTCCGATTTTTAATGATGTTTATGTTTAACCCTAGAGGAACACCAAGATAACAATGGGAAAACTCCAATTGAGCATTTCAAAACATCAGTCATCCCATGAGCCTTCTGGTTCCCGATTCCCACTCCAAAGAGTTTGTTTTTTTTTAAATTTAACTTTGATACATGACACGATAAGAACAACGATGAATATGAGACAAGGTAGTCATATCAAAAATAGAATTCTCGCCCATAACAACCACATCATCCGCAAAGAACATATGAGACATCAAAGGCCCCTCATTTGGAAGTTTTATCCCACGGAAAATCCCCACTTCAAGAGCATAGGATAACAAAACATGGAGCCCCTTCATGACAATGGCAAAGATGAAAGGAGACAATGCGTCTACTTGTCTGAGGCCCGGGTTAAGTTAAATTCCCAAGTGAGGAACCACTAACCAACGTCGAGGAGCGACACGATCTAAGACAATCTCCAAGAAGCCGAAACCCCATGTACCTCATAACCGAATTCAAATACTCCCAATAAACCGAATCATAGGCCTTTTCAAAGTCAATCTTTAAAAAATACGCCGCACCCTTTGTATGTTTAAGCCAAGAAAAAATCTCATTCACAGTCAACGGACCATTAAATATGTATCTACCACGAATGAAGCCAAATTGACACTCGCTAACCACATTCCCAATTACAGAAGCCATCCAATTAGCAAACGTATTCGTGATTGCTTAAGACTAATAAGCTGAATATCATCAACAACCAGTGGATTTTTTTTTATTTTGAAACAAGAGCAATAAAAGATGAGTTGCAACCCTTACTAATCTCTCCCTGTAACATCCTGAATTTCGTAATGATTAGAGTGTATTATTTTATTTATGTTTTAGGCGGATTTTTGGTAAATAAGCGGGTTTAGAAATTTAACTGAGTTATCTAGCGGAAAATAATTAATATTAAGTTGAATTTAGTAATTAAGGGCTATCTAGAGGAAAGTTGGAGGACTAAATGCGCAAATGAGGGTTTTGGCCAGATTTTATAAAAGATGTAACTTGAAGGGTCATAGCTGAAAATAGAAGGATTAAAACATGTCTGGGTATTCCCCAGACTAGAAAATCACGACCAGAAAGAGATGGGAGGGGGGAGGACCTTGTTTTTGAGGAAAAATCCCAAATTAAAGCTGTTGTTGGTGGATTTTCGCAAGGGGAATCCGAATTTATGCTTAGGAAGGCTTGCAAATCTCGATTTTGGGCTCTCCATTGAGTGATCTTAACCAAGTAAGTAATTTTGGAGATAGGGAGAATCTAGGGGTTTCATCTAGAGGTTAAATTGATGTTGAAATCTGAATTGCCATGTGTTTATGAGTCTAGATGAAACTTAATCTTACCTTGCATGATTGATTGTGTGTGTGTTTAGTAGGAATTTTGGTAGGGTTAAACCCCACCTTATAGAAATCGACATACATGGAGAATGGATGGTTTGAGTTGGTTAATTGGGGTTCATGTATGCTACTAGACTTGATAAAAGTGTTTAATCTAGTGCAAAAGCTGAAACTTGATGAATTATGATGAAAAAATGGATGGAATGGAAATGTGTAGGCTATTTATCAAGAAGAAAACAATGTGTGCACACTAGGTGCTCGATGAAATGCTTAAATGAGAATGATAAGTTGTATATGTTGAATTCACAAGCTTGATTGAGTGTTGGTTTGTGGATTATGTAAATTATGAATGTGTAATGGTATACTAAGCCATGAATGATGATAGGTGAAGCGAGAGGAAGCTCGGGTCAACGACGTGAAGGCAAGGAAAAATCCTAAAGGTAACATGTAGCGGTAAATTTGAATTCTATAAGGGATGTGAGTAATCCTAATTTATCTTTTATTAGCTGCTATTATAGAAAGTGAAATGTTAAAGATGAAAGTATGAGATTGGTTGTGTTACGTGATTGTTATGAGATGGGTGGATTCTGACCCGATTGGGTTAAGCTGGAAGTAAGTGAAGGTCCATAGTGTAAAACTTGGGCATTGTTAGAGATTCATGAGTGATCATGATCCTAGAATGCTTCTTTGAATGATTAAGCGATCTTGGTACAATCGTATTTGTGCCAAGGGCAATGTGTAAGGTGGAAATGTCATGGTTACGAGCAGTATAAATGAGAAATTTTATAGCTGGGGCTAATGGGTCAAACGGGTTGGAATGAATTATTCACGCTTTCTAACTTGTTATGTAACCCTTCGTGCAAATAGAAATTGAAGCCATATTATGGAATGATGTTATGTGGTTGAGTAATATGACCCATTTGGGTTATGATTGTGTTATATATATATATATATATATATATATATATATATATATATATATATATATATATGAAGTATGTTAAATGAAGGTATGTGTATAAGGGGAATATATTTAATGCTTGATGTGAGGGTAAATATGATGAATTAGGGTGTGTGTTTATGTGGAGCAGTATAATGTGACCCCTTTGGGTAAAGATGAATGTATATCATCTTGTGTGATATACTAAAAGTTATAAAATGTGACTGTTTGGTATGTTGCAAATATGGTAATTAATGAAGTTATGTAACACGCAGTAGCTAGTGGTTAGTATTAGATAGTTGGTTATAATTTGATATTCAAGCGGAAGTTGGATGACTTATATGTGTTGAGGGCATTGGGTAATCAAATTGGGAAGTTGGTTATGTAATATGACTAACTAGGATTGCGGTATATGACCTAATTTGGGTTAAGCTGGATGTTAGGGCAAGACGAGGAACCATGAGAGCTTTGTACCTCGGATTGCCCCAACATGGAATTCAAGCGGATTAACACCTTGTGCGTGTGCTAAGGGGAAACTAAAACAAAGGAAATTCTGATTGAAAGTCTAATCATAAGTTGGTTTTGTGATGGGTGTGTTAGCGGGTCAAACGGGTTGAGTTTTCGGTAATTAGATTCTCAATCGTTTAATACATAGATTAGAATGTGAAAACAAGTGTTGTGAGGGTCTTTCCTAAATAAAGATGTGGTCTTGAAGAAATAGGAATGAATGGAAAATTTTTCGTAAAACTTGAAGATAAGTATGAAAATTAATCAGGACCACTGTATCATACAGTGGAACTGGGAGTATGATACAGTGACCAGATTGGGGATACGGTGGAATGATTCTGTAATACGGTGGATCATACGGTGAAAGATGGAATTTTTCTTATGTTCCAAACGATTGGGTTGGCGGGTTAAGATAGGTTGATTGCTGTTGTGTGCCACTAATACTAACGTGTTACTAGTGTTCTTGGCAGGTAAACATTAGCAGACGGGTCAAGATCGAACCGAAGAGTTATGGAACTGAACATCACTTATTTTGGGCATCACATATTGTGTTTTGATAAAGTGAAGGTTTTGGGATGATATTTTGATGAAGCTGATTGTGTTAACACTATGTTATGTAAATGTTGGGTGATAGTGGGTAAAAACTTCCTAAGTAAATAAAGAAATTTTTAACTCTGATTTTAAATGACGTCTAATTCGGTTAAACGGGATTGGGGCCTTACACTCCCTCAAGAAAAAAAATGATCATTTATCAACTTAAGATCATTAGAAAAAACATCCAAATACTTTTGAAAAAAAAAAACAAAATTGAAAGCATCTAGGACCGAGGCTTTATCTTTCCCACAATCCCAAACTGCATGTTTGACTTCATCCAAAGAAAAGGGCATACACATCGAACAAAACTACTCCCCCGAGTGTTGTTTAGAGCCCCTACTCGACATTTTAGGTCGAAAAGGCCGCGGTTCCACAAAATAACAAGCAAAGTGATTAACGATTTCTTTTTATCAAACTGGGACCAATGCACCAATGACTCTCAATCTATGCGTTAATTTTTTCTTGTTGATGGTGGTCCATTGAAATAATGACTTACAACATGGATCATCTGTATATTTCCTATTCATATTCGTTCATTTATTAAATTAACAAACATAAACTTTAGAGTAAATTACGGTTTTAGTCCCTATGGTTTTGCCCAAATAATGGTATAAATAGAGAACTTTCAAATTTAATCATTGTTTTCCTTGTGATTTACAATTTGTCCCAATGAGGTCCAATACTCTAATGCCATTCAAATTTTATGTTAAGTATTGATTGAATGACCAAACTACCCCTATTAATTAAAAATAAAATAAAATAAAAAGAATACATATCCCATTCACCTCACGAGCTTCACAACCATGAAATCTACCTTCTAAATCTTCCCATAATTTCACCATGAAATCCATAACCCTCCAACACATAACCAGTACTATTAACTTTACCCGCTCTTAAATCAACCGCTCCCGCTAATTTCCCTCTTCATATTCTCCACTTTCCTCATCAAAATCCTCATCATTTGTTTAAAATCCCAGTCTTCGCCGTCGCCGGTATTACTTCCACCTCCATCCGCCACCAAATGTGACGCTGGTAAGATCTATGTCTACGAACTCCCAACCATGTTCAACTCCGATTTAGTGGGCACATTCGAAGATTTTTGTTAAGCAGATCTACAAATTATAATTGATAAGAAGATTGACAATGAGATTCACATTCAAAGATTTAGATCCAACCATGTTCAACTTCGATACAATGTAAAATTTTAACAATGGCCTTTGAACCTGATTAAGACAATTAGAACACAAGAAAAACATTAATTAACTTAAAAGTTTTGAATAAAAATCGTTATTTAGGAAAAACCAGGTAAACTAAAACTATAACTTACTCTAAACTTTTATTAAATGAAGAACGCAATTGAAATTTTGGATACTTCACAAAAAGTTCATTAATCATTTTATTCGTGTTATATTTATTTCATATATCCTTTTAATTTTATGATATTTGTTGAATTTCCGACATATACCCATGGGGATACAACTCTTCCCTCCCATTTCAATGTTCGTCTTCTGCCCTCTGATCTGTAAAGCGGGCCTAAACCCTCACTCACTCACTGCATAATTCTGCCCACAAACATCCGAATTCTCAACTACCGCGCCATTATTTCCACTTTTCCGGTTTCCCTTCACCACCAATTTACCGATTCGAGAAAACCCTAGCTTAGGGTTTCAAAATCATGCCAGCCATGGTTTCACAAGGCAAAATTCACCAAATCGAACTCGAGAACTTCAAATCTTACAAAGGCCACCAAATCATCGGTCCTTTCTATGATTTCACCGCCATTATCGGCCCCAACGGTTCCGGAAAGTCTAACCTCATGGACGCTATTAGCTTCGTGCTCGGTGTTCGAACCGGGCAACTGAGAGGCGGACAATTAAAGGATCTGATTTACGCTTTTGACGATCGGGACAAGGAGCAGAGAGGTCGTAGGGCTTATGTTAAGTTGGTTTATCGGCTTGAAAACGGTACGGACCTCCTATTCACTCGTACTATCACCGGTGCCGGGGGAAGTGAGTACCGGGTCGATGATAGGGTCGTGAATTGGGATGATTATAGTGCGAGATTGAAAACTCTTGGGATTCTCGTTAAGGCCAGGAATTTTCTGGTTTTTCAGGTAGTTTTTATATCTGGTCATGGTATTTTGATTGTAGGTTAATTATGTTACACAACTGGTATATGAGCAGAAACAAATTATGTTTGTTTCACATTTATGGTTCAACTGTAAATTTAAGACGCTTTAATTAATTTGTAGTTGTTTAGATGTCAAATATTCAGAAAGAGTAAGTATTAAATCACAAGCATACTATTGTGGCTCTGAAAATATTAACAGAACCAGAGGGTGTGTTTGGTTTGCCAGACATCTTGTAGGGTTCATCAGTTTTATTCTTGTAAGTGTCTTATTGTTAAGACTTAGCCTATATGATGTGATTTATGTCATCTATCTTTGTGTACATTATTGGCTTATTGCTATCTGGTCAATCTAAGTGCAACAATGTTCATGCTTGGGTAGCAAGTGGAGGAGAGTCTGGTATGTAGATTATTATATTGTTATATACGAAAGGGTTAACATGTAGGGTTTCCCTCAGTGAGTCGATACTCACGTGTATGTTGGACATGGTCATTGTTTTTTGTCTGTTCATTTCTCATTTATTGTTCTTGTTTTACTTTTTATTTGGTTTCCTTTGAAGAGGGGAGTGTTAGAGATCAGTAGCTGGATTGGAAACTTGGAACTTTTGGCATGACCATCTTTCTCCATGAATTCATGTTATCATTTTTCACTATGATACAGTGATTTTTATTGCACACGTGGAACTATTATTTGTAAGCAGGGTCTGTTCTCTCCAGATTGGATTAGTATCAATTTACAATATAACAAAAAAGAGAGTTTTTAATAGCCATGGTCGCTACTTGTTTGTTAACACATCTTTTTTTGGAATTGCTGATAACTGATCAGTACGCCTTAAATATAGTTCATTTGCTCATGCTAGTGACAGCTCTGAAATGAAAATGAAATTAGTTGAAATCGATTGTGGTTCGGCTGGTTATCCTTGATTGTTTATGTTTGTCAAAATGCAGGGTGATGTGGAGTCTGTTGCATCTAAAAACCCTAAAGAACTTACCATGCTTCTTGAGCAAATATCTGGGTCTGATGAAGATAAGAGATTGTATGAAGAATTGGAGGAAAAGAAAGGAGCAGCTGAGGAAAAAGCCACGCTTGCTTATCAGAAAAAAAAGACTATTGTCATGGAGAGAAAGCAAAAAAAGGAGCAGAAAGAAGAGGCTGAGAGGCATATGCGTTTACAAGAGGAGTTGGTATGCATCTCCATACATGTATACGTGTGTGTAAGAACAGACATACATATTGCTGATATATTTACCTGTATTTTTGCAGAGATCAAAAAAGAAGGAACACTTTTTGTGGCAGTTGTTTAATATAGAAAATGATGTCGAGAAGGCAAATGAGGAGATTGAAGCTGAACAGAGAAGTCTCCAAGAAATTATTAGTGAATTGGATGGTTATGAGAATGAATCACGTAAAAAGGAGAAGGAGCTAGCTAAACACAGGAAAGAAATTGATAAACGTGAAAAGAAGATTGCAGAGAAGAAAAATAAAATTGATAAAAATGTGAGCACATCCTCTTTTATCACAAACAATGTTTAAACGCTCCTTTTAAATATAATAGCGTGTTTACTGGCACATATAACAAAATTTAATCATCCATTCAACTTTTTGTTTCAACAGCAACCGGAACTTCTGAAACTGAAGGAGGAGAAAACTCGTTTACAAGCAAAACTTAAGAATACTGGGAAAGAGCTTGACAAAAGGAAAGAAGAGAAGAAAAAGCACACGATTGAAATTGAAAAACTTAAAAATGACTTGGAGGACCTTACAAAGCAACTTGATAACTTACAAACAAAAGGTAAATCCAAAGGGGGGAAGCTTCATCTGGGTGATGATCAGTTGGAAGCATATAACCGCATGTAAGTACTTGTTTTTTTTGGTATTATCAATTAGAAAAACAAACTACAATTAAAAATGAATTAATTACAAAAGTTGATCTGCTGCAGTAAAGAAGAAGCTGGTATGAAGACTACTAAGTTAAAGGATGAGAAAGAGGTTCAAGACAGGGAACAACATGCTGATGTGGAAGCTGAAAAGAATCTGAAAGAGAATCTCCAGCAACTGGAGAGCAGGAAACAAGAACTCGAGTCACAGCAAAAACAAATGCAAAATAGACTCAAGAAGATTGTTGAGGCTGTTGGAAAACACAATGAAGAGCTCAAACGACTCAGAAAAGAACAAAATGACACGAAGAAGAAACTTGGAGATTCAAAGTAAGTGAAGTGGTACTCTATGTTAGTATGTTGTGATTTTACCCTAATTTTGGTGCCGATACTTGTTTTTATGATGCAGAGATAAATATGAGATGTTGAGGGCAAAGATAAAAGAATTAGAGAATCAGTTACGTGAATTGAAGGCCGATAAACATGAAAATGATAGGGATGCAAAGCTGTCACAAGCAGTTGAGGCTCTCAGGCGTCTCTTTCCAGGTGTTCATGGTCGTATGACTGAGCTTTGCAGGCCAACACAGAAGAAATATAATCTTGCTGTTACTGTTGCTATGGGCAGATTTATGGATGCTGTTGTTGTTGATAATGATCAGACAGGAAAAGAATGTATCAAGGTAAATCACATTGATATTGATATAATATAATATAATGTAAATATACATGAAAATAATATTATCATGTGTTTTTGTGTTGTGTAGTATCTGAAAGACCAAAGGCTTCCTCCTTTGACATTTATACCCCTTCACTCGGTTAGAGTGAAGCCAGTTATTGAGAAGCTGCGCACTTTAGGAGGAACTGCAAAGCTTATATTTGATGTGATCCAATATCCTTTTACAGCTTCATGTTTTACTTTTATTTAAGCATTCAATATGTCAGTTATTATTAAACAATGTTTTTGTTTACTTAACAAGTACACGTTTGACCCCGTATTGGATAAGGCAATCTTATTTGCTGTTGGGAATACTCTAGTCTGTGATGATCTTGACGAGGCTAAGCATCTGAGTTGGACTGGAGAGAGGTTTAAAGGTAAACCATGACATATTTAATTATATTTGTCTTCTGTATGGCAATGATTTATAGTTCGTTTTTTTTTTTTTAAAACTGATTTTTTATGTGGCTGTAGTTGTGACTGTTGATGGAATTCTGTTGACTAAGGCTGGTACCATGACTGGTGGTACAAGTGGTGGAATGGAAGCCAGGTCACATAAATGGGATGATAAGAAGATAGAAGGTTTTTGAATTAATTTAGCTTAATATTCTCAATATGTTTGTGGTATTATTTATACGTGGCAGTATTTTATAGGTTTGAAAAAGAAAAAAGAAGGGCTTGAAGCAGAATTGCAAGAGCTCGGGTCAATAAGAGAGATGCAGTTAAAGGAGTCTGAAGCGTCTGGGAAGATTAGTGGACTTGAGAAAAAGATCCAGTATGCAGAGATTGAGAAGGTTGTTGATTAGTACTTTACATCATTTACTTCGCTAACGTGTGTCCTAATATGATCTCTTTATATTTTCTGTTGCAGAAAAATATGGAGGAGAAACTTTCAAACTTGGCGTTGGAATACAGTGCTATAAAAAATGAAATTGCTCATATTGAACCTCAACTTCAGAAGGTGCTGTTGTAACAATAAAGTCAACCCTGTGATTTCGTTGATAGTATAACATGCATAGAGCTGACATGGAAGGGGTCTATTGGATTTTGCAGATAAAAGATAACATACTTTCAAGACAGCGTAAAATATCATCACTGGAAAAAAGGATCAATGAAATCGTTGACAAGATTTACAAGCGATTTAGTGAGTCTGTTGGGGTGGACAATATCCGAGAGTATGAAGAAAACCAGCTTGCAGCTGCCCAGGAGTTGGCTGAGGAAAGACTTAGCTTGAGTAATCAGCTGTCTAAGTTGAAATACCAGTATGTTTATTAATTATTAGTATGCAATTTGTTTATATTGTCTAATAGACTGACATCCTAAAGGTGTTATTACATTACAAAGTGAAACTTACCAAACCTTTTTCGGTGGTTTGAATGTTTGATACTTAAATATTTATGTTGTCCAACTTTGATTTTCAGGCTCGAATATGAGAAAAAGAGGGACATGGGAGCTCGTATTGCTAAGCTGGAATCATCACAGATTGAACTGAAAGCTGCTCTGGCTGAAGTTGATGAGAGAGAAAAAGAACTTAAATCGACTATAGAAAAGGCTACCGAAGAGATTGATACAACGAAGGAAGAAGTACAAGGTGGTCCCATTTTCTTCCAAACTGAAGTTACATCATGTGTCATATCTTTTAACTCATCATTTTTATGAGGTTATCAAAGGATATATGATCAATAACCCTATATCAGCATGTATAGTAGTTAATAAAATTCATGACTAATTTTTCTTTTTCTAGAGTGGAAATCACAATTGGATGCGTGTGAGAAGGAGATAAAAGAATGGAAATTAAAGATCTCTGCTGCCACAACAAACATAACAAAACATAAAAACAGGATTGATGCTAAGGTTGGTTCTTTGTTAGAATGTTAATCATGTCGGCTTCTTTTACCTACACTGTTGGTAAACTTTTGTTTCTACATTTCGGGCATGCAGGAGAATCAAATCGCACAATTAATTTCAAAGAAACAAGATATTCTAGAGAAGTGTGAATTAGAACAAATCAACCTTCCAACCGTGGCTGATCCGATGGATATCGATTCAACATCAGGCCCGGTGTATGATTTCGACCAACTGAATAGATCACTTAGGCATAACATGAGACCTGCTGAGAAGGACAAACTCGAGGCAGAGTTTAAACAGAAAATTGGAAGCTTAATATCTGAAATTGATAGAACTGCTCCCAACTTAAAAGCCCTAGATCAGTATGCTGTTTTACAGGAGAAAGAGAGAGAAGCAAGCAAAGAGTTTGAAGAGGCCAGGGAAGAAGAGAATCAAATACGTAAACAGTTCGAAACCGTGAGGGCTAAAAGGTAATGTTTGGGATACTGCATTACTACTTGTCATCTATACTTTGTAGAATATGTAAACTGAGTATATGTTTGAGTTTGTTCCCAGGCTGACATGTTTTATGGATGCATTCAATCATATCTCTGGTAATATTGACAAAATCTACAAGCAACTCACGAAAAGCAACACGCATCCGCTCGGTGGGACTGCATATTTAAACTTGGAAAACGTTGATGAACCGTTTTTACATGGAACCAAGTACTCCACCATGCCCCCTACAAAGCGTTTTCGTGATATGGAGCTATTATCAGGCGGGGAGAAGACCGTTGCAGCACTTGCTTTACTTTTCTCCATCCACAGGTGCACCTATAAACATCTCAGGGTTATTTATTTATTTTTAATTTTTAATTACCTTGCACCGATTTCAGTATCTTTTGATTCATTGTTTTTTTTACTAATTTTATTCCAGTTACAAGCCATCACCGTTTTTTATACTTGATGAGGTGGATGCCGCTCTCGATAATCTTAATGTTGCCAAGGTTGCTGGATTCATTAGATCAAAATCATGTGGTGGTGGTCAGGATGTTGTAGAAGGAAATGGTTTCCAGAGTATTGTGATCTCGCTCAAGGATACCTTCTATGACAAGGCTGAAGCTCTAGTTGGGGTTTTCAGGGACTCTGAAAAAAGGTAACCTTTCTCCATCTTGTTATTTTATTTTATCTAATTTATGCAACTCATTAAACATGTAACATGATACATGATGATGTTAACATTTTTCTGGTTCTTTCAACTGCAGCTGTTCAAGAACTTTGACATTTGATCTAACTCAATATCGGGAGTCCTGATGACAGGGGTTGAAGATGGGTTGTAGGTGCATTAAGGTTCAAAAGTATTTGGTAAATTTCTACTATATTTGGAAGTACATAAGCCTGACTTGACTTGTCTCTAGATAAAACATGCAATAGATTTAGTTAAAGCTTTGCCTGCATGACTTACTAGGTTTGTGTTGATTTATACCGTTTAGTTGACTTCAAACAAAACAATTAATCTGATTTATCTATGCATCTTGGTGGTTGACTTAATAGTGATCATAGTTTTGTTCTTTAATTCATGAGATCTTAGGGAATATATTTAAGGTGAGGGGTACTGCTAGAGAACATACATACACTCGTGAAGTTATCAGGTGTGTTAGTTTTCTAAATTTAAAGCTACTTTAATAGAAGTTAGTGAAACTGATCTGGAACTGAACCTAACCACCGGTTCAAGATTGCTTTATGTATTTTGTATAGAAACAGTTCAGGATGCGAACTAGTTGGGAACTTGATATTGTTGTTGGACTTTTTTTAGAAAATGTCATATTTGACTGTCTTTTGACCATTTACACCCGTTTGCTAGTATCTAATAGTATCGGATGTCTGTGTTAGTATATATAACGGTAACGGTTGTTGTGGTTCTATCTACGGCTAGGGACCTCAAGTTTGGGAACATCTTGAGTTTTATGAAATGTCTGAGAATATGATAAACCAAGGTTCAACTGATGGTGTCTAACTACCATCCTGAACATCACACAACCAAAGTGAGAGCCGGGACCTTATAGCTAGTGGCAGATTTAGGAATTTAGAATTTACAACTTTAGATGCTTCAATATCATCGAAGCGGACACAAAAATTTCTGGTTCTGCTCGAGTCGGTTTAGTCATTAAAACGGTTTGTAAAATTTGACGTATAAAATGTGTCTTGATAACGCTAGACGGTTCGGCCAGTCCATACTTGGATTGGTAACAACAAATTTAAAAAAAAACTGATAAATTATATATACAGCCTAAAAACATATAATATAATTATAGAATTAAACTTCATATTATATTAGAATAAACTTCATATTATATTAAAATATAAATCTAATCATTTGTTATAAATACACACCTAATTTACAGCTAAATTAAAACTTCAAATTATAAAAATCGAAGGAGAAAAAAATGTAAAGCGAAATTATATTTTGATGAGCTAAAATAACTCTTCTTTACATATACAAGGTTTAGAAACAACATAAACGAGAGAATTTGAAATTTTAAGCTTTCAACTTTGTTTTGTAAATAAAAATAACATTTAATAACTTTTGTCTTCTATCAAACGAGTAATATTATTGAAATTTTGGTAAAATAAATCCACTCTCTTTGAAACACCACGACTCTTTTTTTTTCTTTTTTTTTCTTTCTTCATTCATCTGTATCCTTCTAAAACTAGTGGATAATTATAATAAAATATTTATGTCACTTGAAAAATCGATACATATATTATCAAATAGCTGTGAAAAACACTATATTTTTATAATTTCATGTCACGTATACTATATCCACCATTGGTTAGATTTCATATGGTTTAGTTAGAGTGACATTTCGTTTAAACTTATGGTTTAGATTATTTGTAAGTGACTTGGATTGCATATTGGTTAGATAAACATGACATGCGACTTTAACTTAGGTTTTATTAGAATGTTTTTTATTAATCTCTTTTTTTTTTTTTTAAATTTTGTTTGGAACATTGTTGTTTTTATAATATTTTATAACATTATTATTTTTTTTAAACATCAACACATTTATAAAATAGATCGCGATCATTTATTTTATTATTAATTTAGTTTGTGTTCTTTTTTTTGAACGGTCAACGAATGTCCCGGAAAACCCGGGGACTATTTACACCAGTTGAGCTCATTCTAGGGAAAATCCACCTCCGCGAGCGGCCAGGTGGTAAAACCTGGGAGCTCAGGGATCGAACTTGTGACCTTTCAGCCCCAAGTCTCCCCTCATCGCCAATGCCCCTTCCAAAGTGTTGCCCGTAAGAATCGAACTTGTCTCTCAAATAGAGAACACAGACTTCCTACCACTACACCACAATGGAAATTGCTAGTTTGTGTTCTTTTAACTCTTAATTTTACAAGTATATATGCAACGTGAGCAATTATTAATTATAACTAAATTTGTGCTGTTTAGATATTTCAATATTAGTCAGCAAAAGAACTTTCGTTAATCAATTGTGTAAAAAATAACAATAATGATTAAGTTAAAATTAAATACATAAAGATATTTTTATCAAAAAGATTAAATAAATTTAAAACGAAAATTTGTTTTTTATAGACTTCAAATTAAACGAGAAAAAGAAACCGAAAGAAATAAATGATATTAAGGAAGTTTGATTAAAATTTGAAAAAGAATTTTATCCGAAAAATAGATGTTGCTTAGGTCGGTGAAACTAAATCTACCCTATCACTATAAATAAGTGTCGAATTCATAACATTGATTCATATCTTTCTCACTACTTTTCTTTTCAAGATCAATTTCAATTTCTCTGCGTAAAACTTAGGGTTAATATCAGAGCTTCTTCCGCTTAGAATACGATGAATCCATATCATCCACATTATCATCACACCTTTCTCCAGCAACCCTACTGCGTCTATTTTGTTCCCGTTGATTACACCATGGGTGTATTCTACCCTCAACCCGTCCAGTACGTTGATGAAGTAGCCGTTCTCAACAATAATAACATCATCATCCCGAATACCATTCAACAGCCTTTGCCTTCATCGTATATACAAAATATTCAAAATCACTACGTCCCTTACCCAACACCAGAAGACACATTAATCTTCGATCCATCTTTTGTTCACCCGTTTGAAGCTTTTCTTGAGGAGAGTTTGATCATGGATGAGTTGGAGGATCAACTGCAACAAGTAACAGAAACAAGGAGTGGCTCGGGTTTATCGGAGGAAACTGTTTTGAAGCATCTGCGTGTGTATAAAGTCCAAGGAAACAATAATATTAGTGAAGTCGATAGTTGCTGTATCTGTCTGGATGGATACGAGGAAAACGAAAAGATGGGGATATTAGATTGCGGGCATCGGTATCATGTGCTTATGACGCGCATTTATGATGGACAATTATGACGCGCATCGCGCATCATAAATGTGCGTCAAGGTAGCTCATGTCATAAATCTTCTTATGACAACATTTTGGAGCCTCATGGTTTTAAAATTATATTTGTTTTGTAGAATCACTAATTTTTATATTAATTAACCATCAATTAATCTCATAGTACAAAACTAAATACATATATATTAAAATAATACATTTCATATATAGCAAAACGACTCGTTTTATACATACAAAGAAAGAATTACAAGGAGAACTCATCTAGCATTTCTATACAAGAAGTTGACTATGAACTTGCTTCCTCATTAGTGAACATGAAACACTTAAATCACATGAACAGTAAACTGCAAAAAAGGTCTAACAAAGTCTCTCCATCATATCAATAAACCGATTGTTATCTTGAGCAAAATATCAGGGATCGTTATCTTTAGCTAACCTCAGAGCAAATCGTCTTCAATTGGGGATTTAGAGCCTCGCTGCCACAATGGTTTCGGATACTACATCCAAATAGGGCTCCAGATCGATGACTGAGAAGGGAAAGGATGACAAAATGAGATGGCCAAACGGTCTTGGTCGCCGGAGCACGGGGCGGTGACGGTGGCTCGAAGAGTAACAGAAGGCGGAAAATAATTTAAAATCCGAACAGGATGGTGGTTGAATAGAGGAGTAGAGATGGGCTTACTGCATGTGGAGATCGCGTTGCTGAGATTAGGGCTAAATCCGACCACGATAGTGGTTGAATAAAGGAGCAATGGAGAATAGGGCTAAATGCGTCGTTGGGGTTAGGGCTAAATTCGGCCAGGATGGAGCGTCGGCCAGAGAAAAATGAAGATGGGGCAAAATCTAGGGCTAAATGAGTCTCGAGTGTGGGCGTGAGGAGTGTTGGAGCGGGAGATATTTAATGTGAGCGGGAAAAGAAAACATAAAGCGGAAACAGAAAATATAAAGCGACATAAAATAATGACCCGTAATTTTAAAAACTGTCATCCATGTTTTTTTTTTCTTTTTTTATGACGGTTATTTTATGACGTTTAAAAATATGCGTCATCTACTCTTAATATTTTTGAAATTATGACAGTTTTTTTATAACGCTCACATTTTTTGTTCACGCATCATTAAATGTCATTTTTCTAGTACTGTAGTATTGTAGTATTGATTATAACTAAATTGTGTTGTTTAGATATTAGTCAGCAGAAGAATTTTAATTAATCAATTGAGTTAAAATAATAACAATAATGATTAAGTTAGAATTAAATACCTGAAGAATTTTTTATCAAAAAAGATTAAATAAATTTAAAACGAAAATTTGTTATTTATAGACTTCAAATTAAACGAGAAAAAGAAAATGAAAAGAAATAAATGATATTAAGGAAGTTTGATTAAAATTTGAAAAAGAATTTTATCCGAAAAATAGATGTTGCTTAGGTCGGTGAAATTAAATCTACCCTATCACTATAAATAAGTGCCGAATTCATAACATTGATTCATATCTTTCTCACTACTCCTTTTCTTTTCAAGATTAATTTCTCTGCGTAAAACTTAGGGTTAATATCAGAGCTTCTTCCGCTTAGAATACGATGAATCCATATTATTATCCACATTATCATCAGCACACCATTCTCCAGCAACCCTACTACGTCTATAATTTTGTTCCCGTTGATTACACCATGGGCGTATTCTACCCACAATCCGTGCAGTACGTTGATGAAGTAGCCATTCTCAACAATAATAACATCATCCCGAATACCATTCAACAGCCTTTGCCTTCATCGTATATACAAAATATTCAAAATCACTACGTCCCATACCCAACACCAGAAGACACATTGATCTTCGATCCATCTTTCGTTCACCCGTTTGAAGCTTTTCTTGAAGAGAATTTGATCATGGATGAGTTGGAGGATCAACTGCAACAAGTAACAGAAACAAGG
The DNA here is from genome assembly GCA_039602395.1 of Deinandra increscens subsp. villosa. NCBI lineage: Eukaryota > Viridiplantae > Streptophyta > Magnoliopsida > Asterales > Asteraceae > Deinandra > Deinandra increscens. Next base: position 96,255,274 of record JBCNJP010000025.1, read on the forward strand.
AGTGGCTCGGGTTTATCGGAGGAAACTGTTTTGAAGCATCTGCGTGTGTATAAAGTCCAAGGAAACAATAATATTAGTGAAGCGGATAGTTGCTGTATCTGTCTGGATGGATACGAGGAAAACGAAAAGATGGGGATATTAGATTGCGGGCATCGGTATCATGTGGAATGTATCAAGAGGTGGTTATTGTCTAACAATGTGTGTCCGATGTGTAGGTCGACTGCCTTGACAGTATAGATAGATAGTGATTTGATAGTTGATATGGAATTATGTAATTTTTTATATTTTTTTAGAGTTGTATTTGGGATACTAGTTCTTCTTGATATCTGTTTTTAACGAAGTTCATGTGTTTTTGGGGATTATTTGTACTTTCTTCCGCTTAGAATACGATGAATCCATATTGTATTTGAGATACTAGTTCTTGATATCTGTTTTAATGAAGTTGATGTGAATCCACATTCATTCTTTGTTGTTTACTTGTTTTTATGCCGGTTAATTTGCATATCAGTCAACGTGTTTCTGGACATTGTTTGTAGTTTCTAACAATAAAATGGTGGAATTGTACAAATGAAAAGGTAGGGATCAAATCTGACCTTATCCAAATCTTTATTTATAAAATTATATGTTCCATCGGTTATTATGGACGGATTACAAAACCCATTAATGTCAAAATTAATACTAACGGAATCACACACACTGACAAAATCAAGATTTGGCCGTGGTGTGTGAAAAAGTATTTATAATAGATAATCCGTTGGTGATATTAATATGAAAAGATTTCAAATAATATTCTCATTCAGATTTTTCTGTTATTATTAATTTTTCATTAATTTTTCTTTTGTAGCTGTTTGGGTGACTGATGCGTCGATCATAACTTTTTATATATGGTAACTTTGATCTTACTAAAACCCATCACTTAGTTAGGCAAATTATTCAAAAAAGGATTGTGATAAAGTTTCTTGTTCATTTACCTGCTACTTTATTGTAATTTGTTTATTGGATATGGTGACGGATTCAAGATCTTTGTTTAGCGGGGGCAAAAAAAATGTTCATAAATAGGTTTGGTTACGATAGGTTAAAGCGGTTGTTAAAACGAGCGTAGATGTCAATTAGAATAACAAAAATTGATGTATGTCCAAGTCCTACACAGTGATCACATTAGCACATTAGAGTAACGTTACTAATCATATAATTAATAAAACGTCAACCTCAACATGCAACTTCTGTCAAAGGTCTCCATATCTAGTGGCAAAATCTCAAGTAAAATTATACGCGTTTAATTTCTTACTATGATTAAAAAATAATTTTTGTACTAATGGTTGATCATATTGATTAATATTTACTGAGTAGTTTAATCTAATATGTAAAGTAATAATCTATTATAAGTTTGAGATCGTGTCCTAAAAGGAATAAAATAGATATATCGGATCAAGTAGTAATTTATTTTATGAGTTATGAGTAGATGTGCTAACGTTATTCTAAATGGGCTAACATTCTAATTACATGGTTTAAAAAAATTAAAAATAAAATTCTTATTCGGTTTAAACGGATAACCGAATAAACCATATAAACCAAATATCAAAAAAATCCAAAATCGTAACCGAACTGTAAACCGTATTCACAACTGTAAACCAAACCGAATAAACCAAATAAACCGAATTTACAATACGGATCGTTTTACTCGGATCCAGATACGGTTCGGTTTCTTGATTTATTCGGATTTCGGTTATTTTTACATACCCTACAACTGATGGTCTAACAACCATCTTGATCATCACACAACGTAGGTGAGGGCCCGGACCTTATAGTTAGTGGTGAATCTAAGAGTTTAGAATTTACAGCTTTAGATGCTTCAATATCATCAAGCGGGACAAAAGTTTTTAGATTGCCCAGGTTGGTAAAGTCATTAAACGGTTTTCAAGTTCTTGTACAATATGACAAGTAAAAAATGTGTCTTGTTAACGCCAGAGCATCGGACCAGTCCATAGTTGGATTGGTAAGAACAAAATTTAAAAACTGATAAATTTATATATACAACCTAAAAAAAATATAATATACTTAGCGAATTAAACTTCATATTATATAAATTTATACATCTGATCATTAGTTATAAATACATCTAATTTACAACTACACTAAAACTTTAAAATATAAAAATCGAAGAAGAGAAAAATGTAACAAGCAAAATTATATTTGATGAATAAAAAGATATATATTTTTTTACATATACAAGGTTTATATACAACATAAGCGAGAGAATGTGAAATTTTAAGCTTTCAACTTTGTTTTGAAAATAATAATAACATTTAATAACTTTTTTCTTCTATCAAACAATTAATATTATTAAAGTTTCGGTAAAATAAAACCACTCTCTCCGAATCACAAGGCCCCCTTTCGTCTTTTTTTTTTTAATTTCTTTATTTATTCATCCATATTCTTCTAAAACTAGTAAACTAGTGGATAATTATAATAAAAAATCTCTATCGCTTGAAAAACCGGTACATATATTATCGAATAGCCGTGAAAAACACTATATTCTTATGATTCCATGCAACTTTATCCGCCATTGGACATGTTCGGGTTCTTAGCTGGAATTTTATCATCTAATTAAAATGAAACTAGGGTTTAGATTGTGTATATATGACTCTTATTACATTTGGTTTGCATATCGGTTACATTTCATATGGTTTAGTTTATTAGTTAAAGCGATATGCCGTTTGAACTTATGGTTTATATTATTTGTAGGTAACTTGGTTTGCATATTGGTTAGATAAACATGCCATGCGACTTTAACTTATGTTTTATTAATATGTTTATTAAATTATTATAATTTTGTTTGTAACATCGTTGTTTTTGGAATATTTTAGAACATTAGTTTTTTTGTTTTTGTTTTAAAACATCGACACGTTTATAAAATAGATCGTGATCATTATTTTATTGTTAATTTAGTTTTTGTGTTCTTTTAACTCTTATTTTTATAAAAGCATAATTTTTAATATCATTTTCTAATTCCAAAGAGCAATTTAATAACTAGAAGAGAATAGATTACATATGCAATGTGAGCTAGCACTACTACAAAAAAAGTCATTTACGACGCGCAATGCGCGTCATAAAGGGGTATACATAGATGACGGGTATTTGCGCGTCAAGGAAGCCCCCATCATAAAGGGAGACGACGCGTATTTGTGCGTCATTTGCTTATGACGCGCATTTATGATGGAAAATTATGACGCGCATCGCGCATCATAAATGTGCGTCAAGGTAGCTCATGTCATAAATCTTCTTATGACAACACATTGGAGCCTCATGGTTTTAAAATTATATTTGTTTTGTAGAATCACTAATTTTTATATTAATTAACCATCAATTAATCTCATAGTACAAAACTAAATACATATATATTAAAATAATACATTTCATATATAGCAAAACGACTCGTTTTATACATACAAAGAAAGAATTACAAGGAGAACTCATCTAGCATTTCTATACAAGAAGTTGACTATGAACTTGCTTCCTCATTAGTGAACATGAAACACTTAAATCACATGAACAGTAAACTGCAAAAAAGGTCTAACAAAGTCTCTCCATCATATCAATAAACCGATCGTTATCTTGAGCAAAATATCGGGGATCGTTATCTTTAGCTAACCTCAGAGCAAATCGTCTTCAATTGGGGATTTAGAGCCTCGCTGCCACAATGGTTTCGGATACTACATCCAAATAGGGCTCCAGATCGATGACTGAGAAGGGAAAGGATGACAAAATGAGATGGCCAAACGGTCTTGGTCGCCGGAGCACGGGGCGGTGACGGTGGCTCGAAGAGTAACAGAAGGCGGAAAATAATTTAAAATCCGAACAGGATGGTGGTTGAATAGAGGAGTAGAGATGGGCTTACTGCATGTGGAGATCGCGTTGCTGAGATTAGGGCTAAATCCGACCACGATAGTGGTTGAATAAAGGAGCAATGGAGAATAGGGCTAAATGCGTCGTTGGGGTTAGGGCTAAATTCGGCCAGGATGGAGCGTCGGCCAGAGAAAAATGAAGATGGGGCAAAATCTAGGGCTAAATGAGTCTCGAGTGTGGGCGTGAGGAGTGTTGGAGTGGGAGATATTTAATGTGAGCGGGAAAAGAAAACATAAAGCGGAAACAGAAAATATAAAGCGACATAAAATAATGACCCGTAATTTTAAAAACTGTCATCCATGTTTTTTTTTCTTTTTTTATGACGGTTATTTTATGACGTTTAAAAATATGCGTCATCTACTCTTAATATTTTTGAAATTATGACAGTTTTTTTATAACGCTCACATTTTTTGTTCACGCATCATTAAATGTCATTTTTCTAGTACTGTAGTATTGTAGTATTGATTATAACTAAATTGTGTTGTTTAGATATTAGTCAGCAGAAGAATTTTAATTAATCAATTGAGTTAAAATAATAACAATAATGATTAAGTTAGAATTAAATACCTGAAGAAATTTTTATCAAAAAAGATTAAATAAATTTAAAACGAAAATTTGTTATTTATAGACTTCAAATTAAACGAGAAAAAGAAAATGAAAAGAAATAAATGATATTAAGGAAGTTTGATTAAAATTTGAAAAAGAATTTTATCCGAAAAATAGATGTTGCTTAGGTCGGTGAAATTAAATCTACCCTATCACTATAAATAAGTGCCGAATTCATAACATTGATTCATATCTTTCTCACTACTCCTTTTCTTTTCAAGATTAATTTCTCTGCGTAAAACTTAGGGTTAATATCAGAGCTTCTTCCGCTTAGAATACGATGAATCCATATCATCCACATTATCATCACACCTTTCTCCAGCAACCCTACTGCGTCTATTTTGTTCCCGTTGATTACACCATGGGTGTATTCTACCCTCAATCCGTGCAGTACGTTGATGAAGTAGCCATTCTCAACAATAATAACATCATCATCCCGAATACCATTCAACAACCTTTGCCTTCATCGTATATACAAAATATTCAAAATCACTACGTCCCTTACCCAACACCAGAAGACACATTAATCTTCGATCCATCTTTTGTTCACCCGTTTGAAGCTTTTCTTGAGGAGAGTTTGATCATGGATGAGTTGGAGGATCAACTGCAACAAGTAACAGAAACAAGGAGTGGCTCGGGTTTATCGGAGGAAACTGTTTTGAAGCATCTGCGTGTGTATAAAGTCCAAGGAAACAATAATATTAGTGAAGCGGATAGTTGCTGTATCTGTCTGGATGGATACGAGGAAAACGAAAAGATGGGGATATTAGATTGCGGGCATCGGTATTGTGAATTTAGAAAACATGCGGAACCTAAATTCTATCAATCAAGAACTAAAACCAGAAATTGAGTAGAAGAAGAAGATCGTTTATTGATTACGAACAAACAGAAGTTTACAAGATGAAAAATGATTAACAATCGAGAGAGAATTTTATTGCTGAAAGATTAACCTAACTCTCATAAGCTCCAGCTCTTTTTATCCCCAATTCGACAACGGCTTCTAACAACCAAAGTTCAATTTTAGTCCCTGAAAGTTTAAAAGAATTAAACTCAACACCCAAACTTTAACTTTGAAGCATTTGTCACTTTCTACCCAAAGTTTTCATTACGATAAAAGTCAGCAGACTTTATTTACTTAACTTCTTCATTGATCTTCTTCATAGCTACCATAAAACATTAAAGCTTGGACACAATATCCTACAAACTCCACCTTGTGCCAAGATGAAATGGAAAAACAATTGACTATAGGTCATAACAGTAATGGGTTAGCATTAACACTAGATAACAGAGGTTCAACGAACTTGATAATCTTAGTGTGCTTCACCACTACTATTACAACAAGTCAGAATTGTTTTATACGATTACCCAACTTGCAATGCATCCACACAGAACTTTAGCTTACTAACAGTAACCACTTTAGTAAACATATCTGCAGCATTGCACTCAGTCTCAACATATTCCACAGTTACCTTCTTAGCACCAATCACTTCCCTGATAAAATGAAGTTTCACATCTATGTGCTTAGACCTATTGTGAAATACTTGATTCTTAGCTAACTGAATAGCTCCTTTATTATCACACCTGACAACTGGCCTCCTATTACAAATTCCCAGTTCCCTTGTAAACCCTTTTAACCAAATGGCCTCCTTTATTGCTTCAGTTAATGCTATAAACTCAGCTTCTGTGGTTGACAAAGCAACCACATGTTGAAGTGTAGACTTCCAGCTGACCACTCCACCATTAACCATAAAGGAATACCCTGTGATTGATCTACCTCTGTCAAGGTCTTTAGCAAAATCAGAGTCCACAAAGCCAAGAACTTGACCAGCACCACTTCTGTTTCTCCCAAAAATTAAACCCCTACTCTTAGTACCATTTAGATACCTTAATATCCACTTAACAGCATTCCAGTGAGATCTTCCAGGATTACTCAAAAACCTGCTTACTAGACCTACACTATAAGCTAAATCAGGTCTAGTACACACCATGAGAAACATTAGGCTCCCTACAACACTTGCATAGGGAACACTTTCCATTTTCTTCCTGTCATCAACAGTGTTAGGACAATCTCTTTTTGACAGTTTGAAATGCATACCTATAGGAGTAGTAACAGGTTTTGATTCTGACATATAGAAGTTTTCAAGAATTTTATTGACATAAGATTCTTGATGAAGTAATATAGTACCATTTACCCTGTCCCTTTTTATTTCCATTCCTATAATCTTTTTTGCCTCTCCCAATTCTTTCATATCAAACTCTTTCATCAACATAGCTTTTGTAGCAGTTATTACCTTTTTATCCCTGCAAGCAAGCAACATATCATCAACATACAGCAAAAGGTATACATACCTATGTTTATCATATTGTTTATAGTAAACACAGCAGTCATATGCACTTCTATGAAATCCTTGTCTGATCATGTGGTCATCAAATCTTTTGTACCACATCCTGGGAGACTGTTTCAAACCATATAATGATCTTTGTAGAAGACAAACCTTGTCTTCATTTCCTGGCACAATATAACCTTGTGGTTGTGACATATAAATGGTTTCTTCAAGACTGCCATGTAAAAAAGCAGTTTTGACATCTAGTTGCTCCAGTTCATAATCACCAACAACCACCAAAGACAATAATACCCTTATAGAGGTATGTTTAACAACAGGTGAAAATATTTCATTATAATCAATACCTGCCTGTTGTGTAAATCCCTTTGCAACTAACCTGGCTTTGAACCTTGGTGCATCCCCTTTATTAAGCCCTTCTTTCAACTTAAACAACCATTTACACTTAACCACCTTTTGTTTCTCAGGTTTAGACACAAGCACCCAGGTATTATTTTTCATTAAAGAGGCCATTTCCTCATTCATTGCAGCTTTCCAACTTTCTTGCTGCTCACATGTCACAGCATCATGGTATGATATAGGTTCATAAGAGCTTTCACAAGCTGCCACATTAAAGACAAACGCAGCCAGATCATCATCTGATCTAAATCTGATAGGAACCACTATCTCTCTTTTTGTCCTATTCTTAGCAATGCTGTAATCTTGGCTTACACCAATGCCTCCTGTCTCAGTATTCTGATCACTATCAGATGAACTTTCTTCATCTTCATCATCTATAGGGCTTGTAGATTCTTCTTCATTAGTGTTTTGTACACTAATAGGTGTCTCCACCTCAATCTCAACCCCCTTTCCACTGTCAGAAGTTGTTGAACCATTAGACCCTTTAATGACATCTTTATAATATTGAGACTCATTGAATATTACATCTCTGCTAATAATCACCCTGCTGTCTTTAATTCTCCAAAGCTTATAGCCTTTCACTCCTTCTGGATAACCCAACATGATACATTTCTCTGCTCTAGGATCCAATTTACCATCCTTTACATGGGCATATGCAACTGAACCAAATACCTTTAATACTTTCAAATCTGGCTTAGTCTTTGACCACATCTCAAAGGGTGTCTTCATCTCTATAGCTGATGAAGGAGACATGTTTATCAAGTAGGCAGCAGTGACCAGAGCCTCAGCCCAAAACCTCTTAGGCATCCCTGATTCAGACAACAGGCACCTCACTTTATTCAGCAATGTCCTATTCATTCTTTCTACCAGACCATTCTGTTGAGGTGTATAAGCCACAGTCTTATGCCTAACTATACCACTTGATGAACATAGTTGTGAGAACTGTTGGTTACAGAACTCTAAACCATTATCGGTTCTCAACTTCTTCACCCTCTTCTCTGTTTGTCTTTCCACCATGTTCTTCCATTCCTTAAACTTATGAAAGGTTTCATCTTTAGTCTTCATAACATACACCCATACTTTTCTTGAATAGTCATCCACTATTGACAAGAAATAATGAGCACCACCTAAAGAACTATGCTTAGAAGGACCCCACAGATCAGCATGTACATAGTCTAATATTTCATTAGATTTTTGGGTCCTTCTCCCAAACCTCACCCTATGAGATTTACCCATAACACAGTGTTCACAGAACCCAGTATCACAATCTTTCAGTTTTTCAACCAAATTTTGTTTATTCAACTCAACTAAACCCTGGGTACTAATATGTCCTAATCTTTTGTGCCACATAACAGCTTCAGATGTAACATTAGACTCTACACTATTGGCACCTATAGCATAAGCTGAGCCATCTAAAAAATATATATTGTTACCTTTCCTGGTGCCAGTTAGAATAGTCATTGCTCCTCTTCCTACCTTAGCTTTACCATTCTTCAAAGTCACATGATATCCATTGCACTCCATGGTACCCAATGAAATTAGACTTCTTCTCAGCCTTGGTATATATCTCACATCCTGGAGCTCCACCTCAGTTCCATTCTCTAACTTGAGATTTACTTTCCCTATTCCAACTATTCTACATGCCCTATCATCCCCAAGTTGTACAGTGCCCATATCTATCTCTCTATATTCAGTGAAGTACTCTCTCTTGGGTGTCATATGAAAGGAGCACCCAGAGTCCATTACCCACTCTTGATTAGATCTATCTGAAGTCACAACTAATACATCTGCACTTTCATATCCTTCTGATTCTGCATCAGTATTGTAATTCCCACTTTTAGAAGTTCCTCCTTCATTCTTATTTTTCCTTCTTTCAGGACAGTCTTTCTTTAAGTGTTTTTCAGATTGACAAATATAACACTTTCTTCTAAACTTGGATCTTGACCTATGTTGGCCCTTTCCTCTGAAGGTTTTGTGATCTCTTGATTCTGTTCTCCCTCTAACAAACAATCCATCACCACTATCACCTTTGATTTCTTGATTCTTCTTTTGCAACTCTTTTGAGTTCATGGCTGCCATAACATCTTCCATGGATATCTCTTCTCTTCCAAACATCATGGTATCCACAAAATGTTCATATTCACTAGGCAGTGAAGATAAGAACATTATTGCCTTATCTTCATCTTCAATAGTTACATCAACATTTTCTAAATCTAAGGCAATCTTATTAAACTCATCAATGTGGCTATCAATGGACTTACCCGGTGACATCTTGAAAGTATACAACCTCTTCTTCAAATAGAGCCTATTAGCCAACGACTTTGTCATGTATAAACTTTCAAGTTTCATCCATACAGCCGCAGCCGTTTCCTGTTTTGAAACTTCTCTCAAAACTCTATCTCCCAAACACAAGATTAAGGCACTGTGAGCCTTATCGAGTATTTCCTTCTTCTCTTTTTCAGACAGACCTTCAGGTAGATTTGCTTCACCCTTTAATGCATCGTAGACTCCCTGATGAACTAAAATCGCCTTCATCTTCAACCTCCACAGATTAAAGTCATTCGATCCATCAAATTTGTCAATATCGAACTTGGTAATTGACCCTACCATCCTCAACGACACTGAACACCGAAATCAACCTCTTCAAGTTCTTGAAACAATCGAGCCACTGGCTCTGATACCAATTGTGAATTTAGAAAACATGCGGAACCTAAATTCTATCAATCAAGAACTAAAACCAGAAATTGAGTAGAAGAAGAAGATCGTTTATTGATTACGAACAAACAGAAGTTTACAAGATGAAAAATGATTAACAATCGAGAGAGAATTTTATTGCTGAAAGATTAACCTAACTCTCATAAGCTCGAGCTCTTTTTATCCCCAATTCGACAACGGCTTCTAACAACCAAAGTTCAATTTTAGTCCCTGAAAGTTTAAAAGAATTAAACTCAACACCCAAACTTTAACTTTGAAGCATTTGTCACTTTCTACCCAAAGTTTTCATTACGATAAAAGTCAGCAGACTTTATTTACTTAACTTCTTCATTGATCTTCTTCATAGCTACCATAAAACATTAAAGCTTGGACACAATATCCTACAGGTATCATGTGGAATGTATCAAGAGGTGGTTATTGTCTAATAATGCGTGTCCGATGTGTAGGTCCACTGCCTTGACAGTATAGATAGTTAGTGATTTGATTATTGATATGGAATGTATTTTTTTTAAAGTTGTATTTGGGATACTAGTTCTTCTTGATATATGTTTTTAACGAAGTTCATGTGTTTTTGGGGTTAATTTGTAGGTTCTTCCGCTTAGAATACGATGAATCCATATTGTATTTGAGATACTAGTTCTTGATATCTGTTTTAATGAAGTTGATGTGAATCCACATTCATTCTTTGTTGTTTACTTGTTTTTATGCCGGTTAATTTGCATATCAGTCAACGTGTTTCTGGACATTGTTTGTAGTTTCTAACAATAAAATGGTGGAATTGTACAAATGAAAAGGTAGGGATCAAATCTGACCTTATCCAAATCTTTATTTATAAAATTATATGTTCCATCGGTTATTATGGACGGATTACAAAACCCATTAATGTCAAAATTAATACTAACGGAATCACACACACTGACAAAATCAAGATTTGGCCGTGGTGTGTGAAAAAGTATTTCTAATAGATAATCCGTTGGTGATATTATGAAAAGATTTCAAATAATATTCTCATTCAGATTTTTCTGTCCATTATTAATTTTTCTTTTGTAGCTGTTTGGGTGACTGATGCGTCGATCATAACTTTTTATATATGGTAACTAAGATCTTATAAAAACCTATCACTTAAGCAAATTATTCAAAAAATGATTATAATAAAGTTTGTTGTTTATTTACCTGTCACTTTATTGTAATTTGTTCATTGGATATAGTGTCGGATTCAAGATCTTTGTTTAGCGATGGCAAAAAAAATGTTCATAAATAGGTTTGGTTACGACAGATTAAAGCGGTTGTTAAAACGGGCGTAGATGTCAATTAGAATAACAAAAATTGATGCATGTCCAAGTTTTACATAGTGATCACATTAGCACATTAGAGTAACGTTACAAATCATATAATTAATCTCAACATGCAACTTTTGTCAAAGGTCTCCCTATCTAGTGGCAAAATCTCAAGTAAAATTGTACGCGTTCAATTTCTTACTATGATTAAAAAATAATTTTTGTACTAATGGTTGATCATATTGATTAATATTTACTAGGGGTGTAAATGAGTCAAGACAACTCGTGCTCGGCTCGAGATCGGATCGGTAAAAAGCTCGAACGAGCCGAGCCTAATCGAGCCCGAGCTCGAGCTCGAGCCTGAAATATAACTCGTTTAATAAACGAGCTCGAGCCCGAGCTTTACATTTCGAGCCCGAGCCGGCTCGCGAGCTTAACGAGCTTTTATATTTTTATAGCTTTTATTTATATTTATATAGTTTTTATTTAATTTTTTATATACATTTAGATATATATTAGTTATATTATAAATAAAATTATAAAAAATCATTAAGATAATACGTATTTAATTGTATATAAAATATTTAATTATAAATATGTACAAATTTAATTAATAAAATAATATAATAATAATTATAAAATATTAAACGAGCCGAGCCGAGCCGAGCTCGAGCCAGGATAATTTCTCACGAGCCGAGCTCGAGCTTTACAAACAAAACTCAAAACGAGCCGAGCTCGAGCTCGAGCTCTGTTATTTTTAAACGAGCCGAGCTCGAGCCTAGTCGAGCTCGAGCTCGGCTCGGCTCGTTTACACCCCTAATATTTACTGAGTAGTTTAATCTAATATGTAAAGTAATAATCTATTATAAGTTTGAGATCGTGTTTTAAAAGGAATAAAATAGAAATATCGGAGTAGTAATTTATTTTATGAGTTATGAGTAGATGTGCTAACTTAACTTAAAATGGGCTAACATTCTAATTACATGGTTTAAAAAAATCAAAAATAAAATTCTTATTCGGTTTAAACGGATAACCGAATAAACCATATAAACCAAATACCAAAAAATCCAAAATCGTAACCGAACTGTAAACCGTATTCACAACTGTAAACCAAACTGAATAAACCAAATAAACCGAATTTACAATACGGATCGGTTTATTCGGATCCGGATACGGTTCGGTTTCTTGGTTTATTAGGATTTCGGTTATTTTTGCATACCCCTACAACTGATGGTCTAACAACCATCTTGATCATCACACAACCAAGGTGAGGGCCCGGACCTTATAGTTAGTGGTGGATCTAAGAATTTAGAATTTACAACTTTAGATGCTTCAATATCATCAAGCGGGACAAAAGTTTTTAGATCGCCCGAGTTGAAGTTAAACCAGAGAAATATTGAATTATTGATATTGTTGAATAATAAGGTTACATAGGGTCTCTATTTATAGAGAATAATATTGCACTCTAATACCTTATACTCTAATATAATATCAACCCTAGTATAATAGTCTAATACTCCCCCGCAAGCTAAACGCGGTAGCGATTGTACCTTGAAGTGTAATTAACTAAAACATCTTTAATCATAATAAAGCAATAAAATGGTTGCCACATGGCTCTTTTCTAGGGCCCCCATATTATCATGTCCACATGTCAAAACTAAATTAAATTAATATATAAGTTTTAAAATCAATTTAATATATTATTTCAACTTTCCAAATATAAGTTTCAACATTAAATTTAATAAATTAAAAATTCTAATTAAATGTAACGTAAGATCAAATCTTTCAAATTTATAAACTTAAATGTTGAAATATTCAAATTTTAAAAAAGTAATATTTCAATAAATTTATGTATAAAATTTAACATAATATTTAATAAAATTTAGATTTCTTATTAAATATGTTGGATTTGTTACATCTTTTATATTTTTAAACTTAATTTTAAAAAAATCAAATTGCCAAAATTTATTATAACTTACCACATTATAATTAATAAATTTCAAATTTCTAATTAAACACATTTAGTAAATTTCAAATTTCTAATTAAATATATAGTTATTGTGATGATGAAGAAATCCTTAATCTTTTCTTAATTATTTTAAGGTAATTATATATTATATGCTACAACAATTAAAACGATAATGACGGCAGTCCTATTGCTTTACGCCCAACAGATTAAAAACATGACAATATTAGATCGGTCAAACATGATTATTGTGATTACTTAATATATTACATGATCAAATAATAATATTTCTATGGCTATTAAATTTGAACGAACTCAACCATGGTTTAACAAAGCGAAAATTGATAAAGAATCATGCTATTCATATTTTTTAAATCTCTCATCAATTTTTTTTCATTTATATCATCTTATGAGACTAAATTTAACCCGTATAGTATACGGGTTACTAACCTAGTAAAACATAAAGGACTAAAATATAAATAAGTAAACGATATATTTTTTTTCTTCTAAACTCCATATCCAGCTCATCCACCATTTTGTCTTGTTCATCTCTGTTGACCTCACGAACTGTACTTGATATTTTGGTTCTTTTGAATTTTATTATCATTAAAGCTTCATTAACAAAATCCGACGACCCAAAACTTCCGATCGCTAGAAGCTTTCGCACAATGTTCTCAGTTCTCACCGTCAGCCACATCAACCCTAAATAGACCGGTATGCGACTGTCTTCTTCTCTCCGCCGTCTTCACCACAGGTTGTGTTTGCACCGGTGGTTGTTTCTCCACCACAATCTCGACCGGTTCTTCCCGTGGCCGCCGCACCGGGGTTGGTTCTTCTCCCCTTTCTTTCACCGGGGTTGTTTCTTCTCCCCTTTATTTTATCGGGGTTGTTTTTCTCCCCTACTTGCGCCTGAAATCATACCGACGTGGGTACGCCGCCGTTGTTTGGCGGAGCCGCTAGTCTATAGCGGCGGCGATGTGATGTACCAACGCATCGTCTTTGGCGTGCGATGGTGGTTTGCCGGTTGTATCGGCTGTTGAAAGCGGCGACGGTGGTAATAATCGGTGGAACACCGCTTTGTATGCGGTGATAGGAGGGGAGTTCCGGTGCTGGTGGTTGGATGTGGCAGCGGTTAGGGTTACTACTTTGCAGTGGCGGCGGCTAGGGTTTAGGTTTCTAGTGGTGATGGTATATATATTTTTTTGGATGGGGATGGTAATGTTGACCAGTTTTTTTTGCCGATGGTGACAACAGCCTCTTCCGGTGGTCTGGCGGTGGTGGATTCGTGATTTCGAAATAGGGTTTGGGGTGGTTGACAGGCACGGATCTGATGATTTTATTTGAATGTGAAAAAAAAATTAACAAAAGATGAATAAAGAAAAACAAGAAAAAAAGAGAGCACGGATCTGATGATTTTATTTGAATGTGAAAAAAAAAATTAACAAAAGATGAATAAAGAAAAACAAGAAAAAAAGAGAGCAGTGGTGGGTAGGGTGGCGGCGGTGGCCGGCCGCCCTGCCGGAGTTATATTCCGGTGGTTGTAAACCTAGCTCTAATACCAAGTTAAACCAGAGAAATATTTAATTATTGATATTGTTGAATAATAAGGTTACATAGGATCTCTATTTATAGAGAATAATATTACACTCTAATACCCTATACTATAATATGATATCAACCCTAATATAATAATCTAATAGTTGGTAAAATAGTCATTAAACGATTTTCAAGTTCTTGTACAATATGACATGTAAAAAATGTGTCTTGATAATACCAGAGCGTCGGACCAGTCCATAGTTGGATTGGTAAGAACAAAATTTAAAAACTGATAAATTTATATATACAGCCTAAAAAATATAATATAATTAGCGAATTAAACTTCATATTATATAACTTTATACATCTGATCATTAGTTATAAATACATCTAATTTACAACTACACTAAAACTTTAAAATATAAAAATCGAAGAAGAGAAAAATGTAACAAGCAAAATTATATTTGATGAATTAAAAGATATATATTTTTTTTACATATACAAGGTTTATATACAACATAAGCGAGAGAATGTGAAATTTTAAGCTTTCAACTTTGTTTTGAAAATAATAATAACATTTAATAACTTTTTTCTTCTATCAAACAATTAATATTATTAAAGTTTCGGTAAAATAAAACCACTCTCTCTGAATCACAAGGCCCCCTTTCGTCTTTTTTTTTTTTTAAATTTCGTTATTTATTCATCTATATTTATCTAAAACTAGTAAACTAGTGGATAATTATAATAAAATATCTCTATCGCTTGAAAAACCGGTACATATATTATCAAATAGCCGTGAAAAACACTATATTCTTATGATTCCATGCAACTTTATCCGTCATTGGACATGTTCGGGTTCTTAGCTGGAATTTTATCACCTAATTAAAATAAAACTAGGGTTTAGATTGTGTATATATGACTCTTATTACATTTGGTTTGCATATCGGTTACATTTCATATGGTTTAGTTAAAGTGATATGCCGTTTGAATTTAGGGTTTATATTATTTGTAGGTAACTTGGTTTGCATATTGGTTAGATAAACATGACATGCGACTTTAACTTATGTTTTATTAATATGTTTTTTCATTAAATTATTATAATTTTGTTTGTAACATCGTTGTTTTTGGAATATTTTAGAACATTAGTTTTTTTTTTTTTAAAACATCGACACGTTTATAAAATAGATCGTGATCATTATTTTATTGTTAATTTAGTTTTTGGTTTCTTTTAACTCTTATTTTTACAAAAGCATAATTTTTAATATCATTTTCTAATTCCAAAGAGCAATTTAATAACTAGAAGAGAAAAGATTACATATGCAATGTGAGCTAGCACCACTAAAAAAAAGTCATTTACGACGCGCAATGCGCTTCATAGAGGGGCATATATAGATGACGGGTATTTGCGCGTCAAGGAAACCTTCGTCATAAAGGGAGACGACGCGTATTTGCGCGTCATTTGCTTATGACACGCATTTATGACGGACAATTATGACGCGCATCGCGCATCATAAATGTGCGTCAAGGTAGCTCATGTCATAAATCTTCTTATGACAGCATTTTTGCGCGTCATGGTTTAAAATTATATTTGTTTTGTAGAACCACTAATTTTTATATTAATTAACCAACAATTAATCTCATAGTACAAAACTAAATACATATAGATTAAAATAATACATTTCATATATAGCAAAACGACTCGTTTTATACATACAAAGAAAGAATTACAAGGAGAACCCATCTAGCATTTCTATACAAGAAGTTGACTATGAACTTGCTTCCTCATTAAAGAACATGAAACACTTAAATCACAAGAACAGTAAACTGCAAAAAAGGTCTAACTGCAAAAAAGGTCTAACAAGGTCTCTCCATCATATCAATAAACCGATCGTTATCTTGAGCAGAATATCGGGGATCGTTATCTTTAGCTAACCTCGGAGCAAATCGTCTTCAATTGGGGATTTAGAGCCTCGCTGCCACAATGGTTGCGAATACTACATCCAAGTAGGGCTCCAGATCGATGACCGAGAAGGGAAAGGATGACAAAACGAGATGGCCAAGCGGTCCTGGTCTCCGGCCGGAGCACGGGGCGATGACGATGGCTCGAAGAGTATCAGAAGGCGGAAAATGATTTTAAATCCGAACAGGATGGTGGTTGAATAGAGGAGTAGAGATGGGCTTACTGCATGTGGAGATCGCGTCGTTGAGATTAGGGCTAAATCCGGCCACGATAGTGGTTGAATAAAGGAGCAATGGAGAATAGGGCTAAATGCGTCGTTGAGGTTAGGGCTAAATTCGGACAGAGATGGAGCGTCGGCCAGAGAAAAATGAAAATGGGGCAAAATCTAGGGCTAAATGAGTCTCGAGTGTGGGCGTGAGGAGTGTTGGAGCGGGAGATATTTTATGTGAGCGGGGAAAGAAAACATAAAGCGAAAACTGAAAATATAAAGCGACAAAAAATAATGACCCGTAATTTTAAAAACTGTCATCCATGTTTTTTTTCTTTTTTTATGACAGTTATTTTATGACGTTTAAAAATACGCGTCATCATCTACTCTTAATATTTTAGAAATTATGACAGTCTTTTATGTCTCTCACATTTTTAATTCACGCATCATTAAATGTCATTTTTCTAGTATTGTAGTATATATTGATTATAACTAAATTTGTGTTGTTTAGATATTAGTCAGCAGAAGAATTTTAATTAATCAATTGAGTTAAAATAATAACAATAATGATTATGTTAGAATTAAATACATGAAGAAATTTTAATCAAAAAAGATTTAATAAACTTAAAACGAAAATTTGTTATTTATAGACTTCAAATTAAACGAGAAAAAGAAAATGAAAAGAAATAAATGATATTATGGAAGTTTGATTAAAATTTAATAAATTTTTTTTTTATCCGAAAAATAGATTTTGCTTAGGTCGGTGAAATTAAATCTATATCAAGATATCCATCTTAATATTCTTGTAGACCAAGTTAATTACCCTATCAGATCACTATAAATAAGTGCCGAATTCACAACATTGATTCATATCTTCCTCACTAATTTTCTTTTCAAGATCAATTTCAATTTCTCTGCGTAAAACTTAGGGTTAACATTAGAGTTTCTTCCGCTTAGAATACGATGAATCCATATTATCCACATTATCATCACACCATTCTCCAGCAACCCTACTGCGTCTATTTTGTTCCCGTTGATTACACCATTGGCGTATTCTACCCTCAATCCGTCCAGTACGTTGATGAAGTAGCCATTCTCAACAACAATAATAATAACATCCCGAATACCATTCAACAGCCTTTGCCTTCATCGTATATACAAAATATTCAAAATCAATACGTCCCTTACCCAACACCAGAAGACACATTGATCTTCGATCCATCTTTCGTTCACCCGTTTGAAGCTTTTCTTGAGGAGAGTTTGATCATGCAAGAGTTGGAGGAGCAACTGCAACAAGTAACAGTAACCAGGAGCGGCTCGGGTTTATCGGAGGAAACTGTTTTGAAGCATCTGCGTGTGTATAAGGCGCAAGGAAACAATAATATTAGTGAAGTGGATAGTTGCTGTATCTGTCTGGATGGATACGAGGAGAACGAAAAGATGGGGATATTAGATTGCGGGCATCGGTATCATGTGGAATGTATCAAGAGGTGGTTATTATCTAACAATGTGTGTCCGATGTGTAGGTCCACTGCCTTGACAGTATAGATGGATAGTGATTTGATAATTGATATGGAATGTAATTTTTTTATAATTTTTTTAAAGTTGTATTTGGGATACTAGTTCTTCTTGATATCTGTTTTTAACGAAGTTCATGTGTTTTTGGGGATTATCTGTAGTTTTTAATTATGCTAGTTGCAGAAGTTAAACCGATCGACATTTAGATTTTAAATCTAGTTTACTATTGAAGAACGAAATAGTGGAATACAAATGAAAGGTAGGGGAATCTGACATCATATAAGTTCCATCGCTTATTTACAAATTAAACCCATTAATGTTGAATTAATCATACTAACGGGATCACACACACTGACAAATCAAGAGTTGGCTATGGTGCGTGAAAAAGTATTTCCAATAGATAATCCGTTGGTGTTTTGGTCTCTCCTAGCTCCTCGTTAGGATTGGCTCCCTTGGTTTTTAATATATCGGCCGTTCAAAAAAAATAATAATAAATAAATAAATAAATAAATAAAAAAGGATAATCCGTTGGTGATATTAATGAAAAGATTTTAAATAATATTCTCATTTTTTTTTTTTTTAAAACAACCAATCCAATTTTATTAACAACCAAAAGAACGGTTACAACTTAGTCCGATATACGGGGCAAACGGGCAACAAGCTGCGCCGCAAGCCCCTTTTGAATAGCAAAACCTAAGCGGATAAAAACAAGTTTCTGAGCTCTAGGAGTCACTATATGTCCTTGCATAACCTTCTGGATCCGCCCGAGCGTATCCGCAGCCTCTGCTGCGAGGTGCCCGAACGTGTCAAAAGCAAAGGGAACAAACACATGCTGATTCTCGAGACATGCCTTCTCGTGCTTGTCCACCTTACCCGCAGCCGCCTTAGCAGCAGCCTGCCCCGCCACGAAAACTCCAGAGCCAAAGCCCGCAAGGGGAGAGACCCCGGTCAGATCGATGCAAGCATGCTTCCCCCTTGACCACCCAAACACCAGGATGTCCGCCGGTCTAAGGGTCGAACGCCCCTCTTTTGGGTCAGTTAAGAAGTTGACGGGGGCTTCCTTCTTGGCGGAGATCCCAACCTTTCTGAAAATGTCAAAAAGCACATCCCGGACCCAGTCATGACGGTATTTGAACCCCGGGAGATCTTTACAGTGAACCGCGTGCTCCCCAAACGAATCCAAACACGCCTTGCGGCAAACAGGGCACCTCTCGTCCGCGGGAAAGAGGGGTATCATAAGCCGGTACTTGAGGATAGATCGGTATTCGACCGACGACATGCGTTGCCCGAGCCCGTCAATGGGGAGAGCATGGAGGAAATCTTGGGCATATGGTTGACGAAGACAGCTCCACACCGCTTTTTGCCTAGCATTCATATTAAACCGGGTCTCCATATCCAACACGATTTTGCTGAAAAGGGCATTCGCCAAAACATGTTGGGGTTTTGGGGGGGCGGTGTCCTTGTCAGAGAAACCGCTAAGATCAAAACCCGGTACGATGTCACGCAGGGCAGCCAGAGCGAAAGTGTAATCCGAGTCCATGCCACAGACCCCGCTCTCCCGCAAGATGTGGTCCTGCAGCCCCCAAGATTGGGCCCTGGACGCTACAAAAGCATAAGACGAGGCCTCCATAGCCGAAGAAACCCCGAGCCCCCCGTGCCGGATAGGCAGGGAAGCGAGCCGCCACTGAAGGTCCCCAAAATAAGCCCCTCCACAGACCACAATGTTTTCAACAGTCTCACGCAGTGTCTGATCAAAGCAGGAGGCCGCCCCTTGCATGTGGGCGGGGGGACAGGTCCGAAGGCCGAAAAAGAGCTTGGCAACACCCATGCAAGAGCGAAGCAGGAGGAGTTCGCATTGCGGGTCCCGAATCTTGGGAAGGAGGTGCATAAGAGCGGCAGCGTTAGAAGCCCTCTTGGACACCAACCCCTCAATGAACCCACCATCCCTACTGACTGCCCCTCCAAGGAGCTTTACCCCTAGGGCCGGCCTACTGATGCCCGAGGGGAAGAGGCCCGGCCGATTCTTCCTCCCATCGCAGGACGGCCAGAACAGCTCCGTCTTCTTGATATTGAGTTGCAAGCCCAGGGAGGGGCCGGTCTCCGAAATAATCTGCAAAGCTTTGGCCACTTCCTCGAAATCCCCAATGAGAGTGCCATCGTCAAGGTACCACGCGTGAAGGAGGAGGCAACAATTTTCCCGAATCTGGTGCGCAAGGGGGTGAAGAACAAGGGCAAACAGGAGAGGGCCCAAAGGGTCCCCCTGTTGCACCCCAGTAGTGGCCCAAATATGATCTCCCCCTAAGTATAGCCTCGCAGGCTGACCGTAGAGAAAGTCGACCCATGGAGATATAGACGGGCACCTTAAACGCACTTCCCGAAGTAAGGCCGATCTATCCACAACGTTAAACGCGTTGGAGAAGTCAACCGTAAGCATAGCCAGCGAGCTGTCATCGTGTTTCCCCGCAACCAACCGGTTAACCGCATGCAGGATAGCCTCAGCTCCCCCAGGCACCCCAACCCCGAACTGAAAATCCCCGAGATATTTAGTCATTTCCTTCCCGACCCCCTTCATAGCAATTTTGGAAACCAGCCGCCGCCAGATGGTGCCGACAGCGATGGGCCGGATCCCGTTATCAGGTTTTAGCAGAGGTGTGAGAGGGGCCGACGCCACAAACTCGGCCAGGCCGAGGGGGCACCTCCCCCCTAACCACAAATTGACAACCAAGGTAATAGCCCCAAGGAGGTCGCTAGCAATGGCAGACCCTTCCCCGCAGAGGCTGTCCAGAAGGTGTTGGGCCCGCAACCCGTCCCTCCCGCACGAAGTCCCCTTGGGAAACGATTTAATGCAAGCCAACACAACTTCGGTGGTAACCATAAGGGGGGGCTCGGTATGGGGCTCAGACGGCAAGGAGGGGGGCGGTAACACAGGATGCTTCTCCTCCAAAACACGAGTGGTGGCAGATCCAAAAGGCGCAACCCCTGACGAAGAGAGAACCTTAACGGCGGCAGTAAAGTGACCGTCCGCAATTTTCCGGATGCAGCGGTTTATGTTGGACCCCTCCGCAGCCGACTTGTCAGAAACAGTATCAGGAGGCCCCCCTGGCCCACTAACGGGGGTTTCAAGGATGTTATCAATCAGCTGGTCAATACCCTCCTCTCCCCCCCAAGTAGATAGGGAAGCCATGATGGAACGACATTGCAAGGCTTTGCGGTTCCCAGAGCGAGCCTCTTGGCGCGTTTTAGGGTTAAAAACCCTCAGCGTGCACCTAGGGAGAATAAGCAACCGAACCCAGGCCTCAATAGAATCGGGGTGGGCAGCCACCTGAAGCAGAGCAGTTTTAAGGGCCTGGGAGAAGGCCATGCGACAACTGAGAGGTAAACACTTAACAGTGGTGACACGCGCCTTAAAGATCTTATCCAGGAGCTCCCTATCCAAAAGCCTCCCACCCCCTATATTGACGGGGCCAAGCCCGGGCGGGTCAACAAGGCCAAGGGGGATGGGGATCTCGGTGATATGCCTGGCTTCGCCTTCCGAAGGATTGATAAAGCGAGAAACCCCGTCCTCGTGGTGGCACAAGCGGCTGACATGGTGAATTTTCATGCACCGACCACACAACCAAGAACCAAGGGCCTTTAAGGCATCCTCCAAGCCTAAAAACACACCGCGGTCCACCGAGAGGGTGTCCCGCAACGAGTCACAGCGCTCATCACTGTTAAGGTGCGAGGTTTTAAGGTGGGCGACAAGGCGAGAGAAACCTTTGGCCCCGAACTCTCTATCACAATGCTGGAGAGATCGAAGGGGACACCTCACCAAACGACTAGGCAGCACCGAGGGGGTGGCCATACAAACAGACACGGAACGAGGAGGACCGCGCAATAAAAACCGCAGGGGAGTGCTAAGCAAGCACACCAGCGGGGCGGGGGGAGCACCAACGCGCAAAGTTGGCTACCCCGGGCGAGACCACGCAACAGAGTTACATGAAACCCCCGCAATAACCCACAAACAACGACGGATCAAGGGGGCGGAACAAAGGCGGCGGCGGACCAGAGGAGCACCGGCGGACCAAGGTGGCGGACTTGACCCTTTAACCGGTTACACAGATTATAAACAACCTATTAATTACTCCAACAAACCCATTTTTCTGTTGGTTATCAACTTTTCTGTTGGCTGTTAGGGTGACTCATACGTCAATAATAACTAAGATCTTACATAATAATAACTTACATATATATGGTAACTAAGATATTATAAAAACCCGGCACTTCGCAAATTATGAAACGCACTTAAATCATTCGGATATCAATATACCGAAGATAATTTATTTCAAAGTTTGGATAAAATAATAACTGACTTATAAATTAACAAATAAAAATACTAAAATACATAAAACAATATATTTGAAATTATATCAATAAGAAAGAAAAGCCGAACCGTTTATTCTAATTACTATAAATAGGTTTTGCTATATTTTTACCAGATATATGATTTTTAAGATTTAATTTATTTTTTACTATTTTCAGATTGTAGTTTTATTTTTACCAAATATTACTTTTATAAGAGTTTTGTTTTACTTTTACCGGATATTACTTTTAAAATTTTTATGACTTTTAAAATTTAATTTAATTTTACTATTATCACTTTTACAAATTTATAGTTTAACTTCTGTCATATTTTATTTTAACTTTTACATATATTAGTTTTATTTTTTACCTTATATTCGTTACTCATTTACTAGAAATTTGTTAAACCTCAAAAATAAAAAGAGATAACGAGGGTTGAAGCATAATATTGATAGACTATATATGAGTTTGACATTTTAAAAGAATTATATTATGAGAAAAACTTCGATCTTAAAAATGAGAAAAACCACTTCACCTAGTTTTTTTTTTAACGGCAAACACTCGGTTATTCGGGAGTCTCATCCCGGCAAACGATGCTCTACTTACGACACGCTGCGACCACAGGCCGTGCGAGTAACCAAGACCCTGTATGTTGCACATCCATCCCATAGAAAACCCATCGCCTTAAGACCCACTGTGATAAATCTCTGACTCATCTCTATTTAATTCATTATTTATTTTTTGTGTCTGGTGGGATTTAAACCTTTGACCTCTACTTCACCAAATAGTGGGAGATACCACTTCACCTACTTATTTATTATTTTGCAATACCAACCAATGATGACGTGGGTCCGGTCCGACCAGATATCGGAGGTTACCCCTCATTAGGCCGAACCAAGCACCCACTCTAACGGCACGCGACACACACGAGGTGGCCGCACGGCGCCCTCGAGTAACGTGGACAGGCAATGATTGGCACATCATAAGCCAATCATGCGCCGCTTTACCCAAAATGGGACTGTAGGCTACGCACCTACTGCGCCCGCCCATACCGTTAGCCGCCAGGAGCATTAATGGCGCATCAGACAAAGGTAAGTCACTATAAATACCCCCCAACTACTTGGGGGGGAAGACACTTAATCCCTCCGGACTACGACTAGCTCCGGCACTAAAGCGTCTATACTGACCGCACGGCAGAATAGACACCCCCATTCCCCACACGCACTTCCTATACTCACGAGGGTAGACCTGGGATGGCGATGATGCATCTGTCAGTCCCAGTCTGAGCCGGAGGACAATCTCCCTCTCATGTTCTAACTCTTCCTTCGGGACAGGTACCTTAGACTAACTTACCGAAGCAGACGAGACGTTCAGACCGGAGCGGCTCAATTCATCAACTCCCCAGAAACTCTCCACTTGGCCGGACCGGCTCATCCTGGATACCCGCCCGGCCGAGACCCACCGTTTCTACAACCAACATCGCAAAGCGCAACGGTATTAAACTCGTTCAATACTAAAATAGATAATAGAATATATTTGTAGTTCAAATCTTGTTTCCAAAAAGGTATCTTTGGAGTATCTAAGTCACGGTCAAAGTAAATTTTATGGGTTAAATACTTAAATAGTAGCATGACTTGTCTGTTTCGCTAGATTGAGTATAAAATAAAGGGTATTATTACAAGCACATGTTTTTTCTTTTCTTTCTTTCTATTTCTATTTTATTTTATCTCACATCGTCCTATTTGTCAAATAGGACTTCGACAACTATTGAATATGTTGACGGTGACTTTTTGTCTTGTATTATACAAGTAGGACGACCCGCGCGTTGCCGCGGAGCCGTCCCATGTAAAAAGGCGATTAGCCAAGCCATAATTGGTTTAAACCGCCGCTGAAGTCAAAAGGATGGTCAGCAACGAACGAAAACCACAGCGAGCAATGGCTACAAAGGCCACCTGAAAAGAAAAAACAAACACTGCAACCCGCCGTAGGCATTCGCTATTGATTTTCTGCTTTGTAATGGTCCTATCGTACCTAATTGTAACATACGATCAGTGAATAAACTAAGTTAAGTTTATATTACAAAAGCAGTTGTGCAACTGGATTAAGCATCTAAATTGACTTTACATATTTAATAGTCAAGGGCAATTAGTCTCTAACCAAAATATACCAAACCATGCCATTGTTTTTCACCAAAAAACTAATCCACTCAAAGCAATTATCAAATGTCAATCAAACTATTCTAAACACGAAATATCTTATATACAATTCATCGAAAGAAACTTAAACCAAAATAACAATTAGCTTGAAACATATCCAAAAGCAATTGGTTTAGTTTTGTTCATACCAACTTCTTACCAGTTTGTGTTAACCTATTCGAGACATAGACATCTACAACTGAAGCAATTATAAAAATTGAAATTTCATTTTAACTGTTCTCAAATTGAAGCAAAGGTGGAAAAAAGATGGCCATACCTTCAACTGTTTATGATTAAAATCCACAACCAAACACTATATCATATCACACTATATCATATCAACATCAAAAGAGATGAATAAGAAATGAAGATTCAAAGGTACAAAGAAAGGAAATGGGTTACAGAACTTGGTGAAGGGAGGGTACATAGAATTGGTACAAATAGAGCATTCCATCCACTCATGAACACTTATAACCAGTTGCAGTCCATGAATAATTCCCTGCATAAGTGAAAGAGACACAATCAAATTGATCCAAATAAGCAATAACATACAAAAAGGTAGATCTATTGTTATTTGCACATGGATAACAGTTTATTTCTAAAAGAAATGAACATCATGTTATTTATTGCAAAATCTTGGTTTGATCTTGTTCGTACATATGCATACCTACTGTAAGTTGACATAAGATGAAATTATGTATAATTGCCAGTTAAAAAAAAAACATGTTCTTACCTACTCCTTTTGTTTTTCTCTTTCCCTCTTGTTCCCCAGCATCTAGTAGTCATTGCTAAGCATCACAGCTTTCCTCCACTCAAAATCATATATCACAGTAATGTATTTCTTCACAAAACTCAGGCCAACCAACATCCAATTCCAAGAAAAAATAATTATACAAAGGACTAATAAAACTACAACATGAAAAGATTAAAAAAAATTGAATTGAAGAGTGTGAACCTAATTTCTTTTTCATACCTTGATTTGGTTCAATAAGCTATGTAAATCTCGGATTATAGAAGAAGCGACACTTCAAAAATGCAAGCCCGGCATAACTGTGTGTATACAAAACTAAAAACCTCATGAAATTGGAAGCTGCAGAGGAATAAATGAAGAAACAATTAAACGATACAAACCATCAGCAACAAACACCCAACATAAACAAACAAAAATGCAAACCTGAAAAGCGGTTTGGAAACGATGACTTCAATCGAAACCCTTACTTCAACCAATGTAAAACTTCTAATTAGGGCTTCCTGGATGACAAAATCAAATGAGTTTCCTTCCTAGTCAAAGAAAAGATGCAAACTTTATAGTTTTTAAATTAAGAACGACTTATATGCAACAAACAGTTCTACTCAAGAGAGCATCAAAACCAACCATTTCCCAACATCAAACCCCATTAAACAAATCAATTTCACCAAAATTGATCTCTAGACCAAAACTTGCAACTCGATAAGCCAATAACAGATAAAACTTACAACCATTAAACATGTTACTAAGAGAAAACAAACCACTTTCAAAGAACAGATAATATGAGACTGAATTAGCATCAACATCAATCATAAACGATAGCAAAATTAGCAAAAAAAAAAAAAAAGTTCTGACCAGCAGCCTATGATGAACCAAACCATCAAACTACACACACATAGGAAGAAGAAATCTAAAAGCTTTTTAACTCCTTAACAAAACATTAACATAAGAGCATATCTAAAAGGTCACACAGAGGTTATAATCCAAAACATTAACATATGAGCATATCTAAAAGGTCACACGGAGGCTATAATCCAAAACATGAGAGTACAAAAAGGCAAAAACAAACATCAAATCGTTCTAATCACTGTCGTATGAAAAACTAAACCATGAAATCACACACACATAAGAAAAAATAAAAAGGCCGTTAGCTCATCAACAAACCATTAGCAGATGTAAAATTAGAGAGTAAGGCTATAAACCCGAACATGACGGGATAAATGACAGCAACAAAATAGAAAAACAAACACCAAATCATTCATCAACGAAACACCATAGTATCAAACCACACAGGTGACCACTAACCAAAAATTATTTTAACCCCCGTCCGTTAAAAGGAACAACCCACGACAGGCTTTCTTCCATACATAAGAAACCTAAATTTACAAACAGAAGCAGGGCATCTAATCGAAAAAACGCAGAGCATTTTGACAAACAGTATATGCGCATACACAAAAACCCAATGAAATCCGAATTATGAACCAACCCCAATCATGAGAAAACAAATCAAAATAGACAATTAACAAAACACATATCACACAAACCTGATAACGAACGCTTTTAGCATACATGTTAGTTTACCTATTCAAAATCACTGCAACAAAAGATTCAAAAATCAAGACAAAGACTATATTTACCTTTGAATTTTAATCCTTGTCGAGCAGCAAAGCTCTACATCCCTGCATTAGAAAGAATCTCGTATTTCGTCAATGTTATTTAGGATGTATGGTTAATAGTAAATACCTCTTTTAAATTTGGTCAATCATTATAATATTTATGAAATATGTAAAGTAATAAATTGGTACCTAAATTCTCCCTGTATGATGCTACAAACCATACGGTATTCAGTACTCACGGATAAGACACTGACCAACACCTTGAAGTCTCCCTTCTCTAATCTGCACAACATAAGCAATCTAACCTTAAGTTGTAAGAGCATTATACAACAATAGTTCTGGGATAAAAGGAGAAATAAATACTGAAAATTAAAATGAAACGTACCTCTTGGTGAGAGACTACGGCTCAACATAGACCATTAAACTTTAATATTAGTTGTTGCAAGTTTGCATCTATCAAAAGAAGATCTAGTTGAGCTTGCCAAACTACATATGAAAAGATAACCTGACGATTTAATGGCACATATGTGTTTGAATTGCAACTAAGAGCTGATTTTGCGAGTTTTTATTTAGTCAGAGAATAATAAAAGGTTCTTTGAATAAATATTCAATCTAGAATTGGTTGATGTTCAAATACCTATCCTTCAATCAAGATTCAAGACACCCGAAAGAAAAAATCAGAGACGATATGATGGATTACCTGACCTTTGTCCAACAAAATCCAAACACAACGTAAATACTAAGAGGCTCCGGTTCCACGGCTCCTCCGACTATCCGCCGGTGACGGCAGAAAAAGTGTAGATGACGGGGCATCCTCATTTTATAGTTGTAGAATGTCACAAAAGTAATTGGATGGCGTCTATATGTCTGATAAACATTTTAAAAACTTTCACGAAGATTAACATTAACAATATTATCAAAAATGAAAACAAAGAAGAGCTGCACAAAATGAGAAGACATTTTAAAAACTTTCACGAAGATTAACATTAACAATATTATCAAAAACGAAAACAAAGAAGAGCTGCACAAAATGAGAAGGCTCCAAATGTTTAACAGACCGAATTAGAACCCCGTTTTATAGATGCAAATGTCATAAAATGAGGAAGTTGTTATGCCAACTAACTGAGAAAGAAAACCCAACAAATATTACAAAACATCAAAGAAACCGCTAAGAATTGTAACTTAAGAAGCGATAAAACATGTAACAAACTGGATGAAGATCTCATCTTACGATTGTAGAATGTCACAAAAGGAAAAATGTTGTTAACATGAACACCCAAAAGGGCAACAGTGGCAAACCTTAAAGAAACTGGATGTATAGCACGATAAAGGAAGCAATATCAAAATTCATTGCGTACAGGTACCGCAATATCTAAATAACTAAATAGGAAGATGCAAATAGAACCTTCTTCGCAGCCAATAACTGTAAGTTAGGGATTTTTCTTCCCGTAACCTAGCCGTGATGAATAACCAAACACATTATGTACTTCAAATGAATGTTTTCAAGATGATATTTGTTAGTAGTGGTATTGATTCTTACCGAAAATCGTCATATCTGAAAGTCGTCTTCACCGATTGACAGTCGGAGTTCCAACTTGAACCGTCGCTCCACTAATTTACCCATCAATCGACCACGTTTCTAACATCACAGCCACCACCATTAAACTAAATCGAGGCAACAACACAAATGCGACCGGTTCTCAGCCAACATGGCCGTCACCGGAGCTCAAATCACCATCAGAAAAAGAGGCGAAAATTTCTAAAAACCCTAAAAAGGAAGAAATAATTGACAGAACAGAAATCGCCACCGGATTTGATGGTTTCGAGCGACAATCTCCCCAAATCTGATTTATCCAGGTCTTGGCAGCAACACCCGATCTTCCTGTAGAGAACGTAACAAAAAACAGGGGTTTACAAACCCTAAATCCTCACGGCGGCTGTTCATCAGGAACTGCGATGGAGAGAAAGACCAAGGGTTGAAGACGATTGCTCCGGTCGAAAGTATTTCATCGCCTCTCTCTTTCTCTGCAACTGATACGGATGAGTGTAGAGAGAGATGGAGGCAAAAGAATCTTGATTGAGATCTCCGAACGTGCTTTGATTGAAAGCCACACAAATATTTCAAAGCATCGCACCCGATCCATGGTCCTCGCACCCGCTCCATGGCCACTGTAGAAGACCACTGTAGGTCATCAATCAAACGCTTTGGGGGGTTGTACATTAGGCATAAATAGCAGTACACTGTGTGCTTTAGGGGGTTGTACACTATGTTTTAGAAGTGGTACCATAGGTTGTAAAATGTATATATAGGGTAATGTGAGACTAAAATTGAGATGATACGTTTACATGAATCCAAAATAATTAAATAAAAGTAGCAACAAAAGATGGTATCGATATAAATCCAAATTTATGGTACCATAACACTTGTCATTTTTCAAAGATTTTTCAAAGGACAAATAAATTACCAAAGCTTGATTAAAGTGTATTATAGAATTCATATTTTTTTAATCTTAAAAATCATTTTTAGGAAAAAATTAGTGAAGTTAAAACAAATGAGTGAATATCCCTAGAAATAGTTAACCGCAAAATAATTAGAAAATCTGAAAAATTAATATTGCCACCGGAGCCTTAACCGGTCTCACAACGACACCGTTCCGTTCGAGTTTCCGGTCGCCGGCGCACCACCGGAGCTCGAGCTCCAGAAACATGGAGGAAGATAAAGATCCTCAATCACCACACGAGACATTCCACGATACCGTTGAGGGAGAAATCACAAACAAAAACGAAGAACGCGAATCAGATTCTTTCATCGGAACAGAGCTGAAGAAGAAGAAACGAAAAGCTCTGAACGATCTCCGCTCTCGCCTCGAAGATTCCATCATCAACTACACCCTCATCGGTGAAAAATACAAGGCGAACGAGCACCTTCGAGAGATCGAACTTTGGGGCGTCCCGTTGTTACCGAGTCGAGGTCACGAGAAAACCGATGCGATTCTGAAAAAGTTCTTGAAAGCCAAGGATTATAACGCGCAAAATGCTCTTGAAATGATCGGAAACACGATTATGTGGAGGGAGGATTTTAATGCAGACAAGGTGTTCGACGAAAAGTTTGGGCCTGATTTGGACGATATTGGGTATATTGAGGGCACAGATAAAGCAGGCCACCCTTTGTGTTACCAATTGTTTGAGGCGTTTAAGGATAAAGAGATGTTAAGGAATAGATTAGGGACTAAAGCGTCATGCGAACAGTTTCTTCGTTGGCGAATAAGATTAATGGAAGGATGTATTCGTAAACTGGACTTTAAACACGATGGTGCGGATTCCGTGATTAAAATTATTGATGTGAAGAACATACCTAGACAGTTTTTGAATGAGATCTTTCAGGGTAGCAAGAAGTATTTCTCCATTTTGCAGGAGAATTATCCCGGGATCATTTACAGATTTGTGAGTTTTGGTTTCATTGGTTTGGAAAAAGATTTGATTTTGGTTAAGGGTTTGGGATTGTTAACAGTTTGTTATTTCTTTGTGTGTGTAATGCAGGTGATTGTTAACGTTCCAATGTGGTTTTTCGCGTTCTACACGTTAAATATGCGATTACTGACAAGAAAGTACAAAGTGATGTATGTGAAGCCATCCGCGGTTACGGAGACCCTTCTCAAGTTAGTTTTCTAATCATATCTTTAATAATCCGATTTGGTGATAGATAATCGTTTAGTTTTAGCATAATCGTTTAGTAACTAACTTTGCTAAGCATTCCTCTAAAATAACTTAAAAGTTTTTGTTCCTTTAAAATCATGTAACTTTCATTAATGTTCGTCTAAGAATCAATATTCATATATGTTTCATTTGACTCGGTTGATTTTTAAAGAAAATAAACATTTATAAAAGAAATATAAGATTGCCAGATTGGAACACCTAATAAAACTTAATTGACTTCATAATTCAGATAAACTAAAATGTTTTGAGTAACTTTAATGAGAAAATTGGTTACTATTTATTAAAGGATACAAAACCGCGTTTAAGATTTTCTGGAGATATACGCAAGTAAAACCAGAAACCGAAAAGAAAATCTAACTTGGTCCTCATGAGATGAACTCTTTAGCCCGGCCCAGTCATTCCTGTAGCCCAATAAGGCTCATACCAATATGGCAATATCTCAAAATGTCTATTTGTACAATGTTTTTGACAATTTTTGTAATGACATAAAATGATGAAAAATCGTTTGAACATGGTGAAGATTCATTGAGCCAGAACATCTTCTGGCTCAATACGGAGGTCTAGGGAGGATAGGTGGTGAATTTTCAACCGAAGATAAAGTTTTAGAACTAAAGCTCAAAGGATACTCCACTGAGAACCTTGAAATATCGACGCCAGAGGTTTTCTCCTTTTCTTTTTAAATTTAAGGTCATAAATGAACAACTTTTTTTATTAATCTTTGGTAAATGAACAGGTGGGGTTGACAGTATATTGGGATATAACAGTAACAGGAAGTGAGGTTAATTATAAAGAAGAATTTGTACCAGAAGATGAAGGGTCATACAATGTGTTGGTTCAAAAAGGAAAGCAAATTGGGAGGATGACTTCAAATTCATTTAATGTAAATGAGCCTGGAAAGATTCTTATCTCCTTTGCCAATCCAACTTCTAAAAATAGAAAGGTTTTCTATAGGTACAAACTCAAACCCTTCCAACCCTTGTACACTTTACCAGTTCAAGATTAGATTTTACTTTTTTCCATATTAAATTTACTTTCTTTTTTGCCTTTTTCACACACAAAAATGTATCTGAACTTTTATATATAAGATTTGGGATGTAAGTAAATAGATTTTCTTGATTAATTTATATGAATAGAGCAGATGGATTTGTATATATGTGTGCAGTGTGGACCTAGATTCTTTTGCTGGTCACCATCTTTTTGTCTTCAGATGTCTAATTGCGTTTTAGCGAGTCAGGTCATCGAAATTAATCAAAATGACCGAATTTTAACAAGGTACATTTCAGGATCAGTAAATAGAACAATAGTAATCACATAATCGATGTCTGGATTCGAAATTACTGAGATCTTTCCATTTGTAATATAATACATACTTCGATAACATCTATGTCAACATATACTATACTACTATAGAGATTCGATATTCAATGATATCTAGAATTCTTATTGCCACTTATAGATTGTTTTAGAAAACAATAAAACAGCTGTGTTTACAAATGGAGATAAATCACAAAAGAAAAGAGAAGATGGGTTTTATAACTTTTATTTAATGTGATGCCCTTTTCTGTCTTGATTGCGAAAAGGTATGCAGGCTGCAATAATGCACTCAAAAGGGGACCGTTTTGAGCTTTTGGTAGTGACATCTGATAAATTTTATTTTTGGTGACATCTGTTTGATTATTGTTTTTATGAAGAAAAATTATCAAAGGACAAGATATTTGTTTCAAGATCCCTTATCATGGAGAGGCTTTGCGATTATCACAACAAATGTATTTTGATTAAGAGGCCGAAACAAAATCTCATTCCTAAACCAAGTTGTAAACATAATATTAGAGCCTTAAATTTTAGAAAATCACATATTTTTCTTGGTACTAAAAACCCTGACCCAAATCATTAATTTCTGTTTTGAAACATAAATCAGACCAACCCTACCTCAAAAAAGAATTATATAGCTTCAATCGTTGGATACTTTTACATGTATTTGTTCAGATAGGTCATCCCAACTACTATCATCCTCGGGGGCGAATCTATCTAGGACCCAGTGGGTCCTAGACATCCATTCAAATTACAAAATTTATAGTTAAACTGAATTATTAAGGCAACCAAGGTTTTTTTCGAGAAACCTAAAGCACCCAAAATTTATGAAAATGACTTCTTTTTTAGATGTTTTTAACATCTAAGGTTTGTGAAAATAACTTGTTGGCATCCAAGGCACCCAATCATTGTGTCAATTTGTTGGCATGGGAGGTAGCATTTTTGGTAAATTCGCATATTTATCTTTTCAAATATTCTTGTTGATCCTCAAAACTTCACACACTAATCACATTTCGTCTATCACCTTCCATGATGGCGATCTACACAAACCCGAGCCGAGCCCGTTCGGAAGTCCGAGATCCGTATCCATCGGGTTGAAGATTTTATCAATATTTTATTTTAAATAGTTTATAGTTTCCATGTTAGTTTATTTTCTTGTTCTCCAAGTTTAGCTTTGCCTATTTAAGAACATTGTATTTCATATTTTAGTAGGTTAAGATTTTGATTGAATAAAGAATTTTCGTTTGGAGGCATTTTCCAAGCTTTCTAGTGCCGGTATTTGGCCTAGGTTTACTAACGTTGGTAATTAACGTTAGGGTTCATCGTTCTTGACATAGATCAAGTTCGATTATCTATCCATCACGCTATCATTCCAAATCTACCAATGCAATCCTTCATCCCTCCTGTCCCTTGCCGGAATTCACCCACGATCAAGAAATCTTCATCATCAATCCTCATTACGATGTCTTGTTAAAATCTTCATCATCAATCCTCATTACGGATAGCCTTAAAAACATTGATGCATCACGCATGGTCTCCTTATGTCACATAATATATAAAGAACTAGGTTAATAACCAGTGTATTACACGAGTTAAATTTAGGTTCATAAGATGAGATAAAAATAATGAGAGATTAATTTGGAAAATATGAATGACATAATACTTTATCAATTTTGGCTTTTTAAACCACGGTTGAGTTCGTTCAAATTTAAGAGCTATGACAATATGAATTTTGTTTATCATATAATAGATTCAGTAATTACCATAATCATGTTTGACCGATATAATATTTTATTTCGATGTTACAGTTTAGGTTAGTGATCTTTTATTGACCCATAATGTTGTCATGTTTCAGATCCGTTTGCCGTAAAGTAGCATGACTAGTGAGATTATGGGCAAAAGGTGCGTGTATGCATTCTCTATCTATTTTTTGTTATTGAATATACAGTCGTTGAGAAATTCTCCTCTCTTCTCAGATCTACTCAACTCATTCAAGCTTTTCAATAGCTTGAGTGTTGATTGTGATTGATTTAGATCTGTTTGGATCAGATTTTGCATCTGCCTTTTAAATTTAGATAAAACTTGCAATACCGACTTAATGTATAACTTAACACATTTAAATATAGAAAATATGAAATAAACAGGTTAAGCGGATCGAACAACCAAACCAAAACATGACACGGGTTGTAGATTCGATTGAAGCCAACTCAAACCCTTTCTTAACTCGCGAATTTCAAATTGAATTTATTTTGAGTTTTCATTTGTGTCAAAAATTCACACCAGTCTCATATATTAACTTATGATACGAATGGATAGGTTTGGAATCTAAACTAGTGAAGGCTTTCATTGAACAATGAACACCACTCAATCGTATGGTATCACACCACATGTAACCTCCTATGATGTGCACCTTTTTGCATTAAAATTTGTCTCTATCATATCCTATACTCCAACCAAACACCTTTTCATCAAGATATTATTTATTATTCAAACATACAGCAACTTCTGCAACTGCCATCCAATTTTTATTATAGCTTTTTACTTTAATACTATTCTTCATTCAATGAATGAAATTAAATCAATAACAAACTCATATGTCGTTCAAAAAAAAATAATAATAATAATAAACAAACTCATAGATATTATTATTTTATTTTTAAGTTTTTACATGTTGAGTTATACTATTAAATTTACATATTTTTTTGGATTTTTATTTTTATATAAGCTAAACGAATTTACCACAAAAGTTTGTAATGTAATGGATAAAATCATGTAATATAAACTTTTATGTCAAATGATTTTAGCGTTTTGTTTTTATTTTTAACGTCGTTACACAACTTTTGTGGTTCCGTTTTCTTTATATAGCGTTATAACAATGCAATTGTTTTGTGTAACCGCGTCATGTCTGTGTTTTTTTTTTCTACACAAGCATGTAACATAAGTTTCAGGTAGTATGCTCAATACTTTAAGCGTTTGTCTTCTAATTTTAATGTCATTACTCAATTTTTATTTTATTTTCGTCTTCTTCAAGTGGTGTTATAGCAATGCAACCACACTGTTTGGGTCGATACGTAGTTTTTTATTTTCGTCTTCCTTACGTGATTACATAGCAATTCAACTGTTTTGTTTGTCTGCCTTATCCACGCGTCAAAACGCGTGCTGCAAAATCTTGTTTTATATATATTTTACCATCCATGAATAGTAATTTAATTATTATTTTATTTAATTACCATTATAATTATTTTATTTAATTAAACTTATTTTTTTTATAAATAATGAATTGTAAATATATTATAATTTTATTAAATTAATTTAATTATTTTTATTTAATTAAACTTATTATTTTATATTTTTTGATTAATTGATGATACTTATCTCATAATTTATCATCTATGAATAGTAAATTTAATATTCTTATATTTAATTAAATAATATTATTATTGTATTTAATTAAACTTATTATTTTATTTTTTAAATTATATAATGATATTTAATTCAAATAACTTTATTGAGATCTATAAAAATCCGACCGTTTTTTGAAGCGGGTTCTTGACCGTTCAACAAACAAGTTATTGGAAAGACTAGAAACGTCCACCAATTAGACTCGAAGTGGCACAATATGTTATTAAAGGCTAACAATTTAAATGGCCTTTACCAACAACTATATTATTTAATATTTTTTAGTAACTATTTTTGTATAACTTTTTAACTTAAATACTACATTAAATATTTTATATTTTCAGAATTATACACGATTGAGTGCGTCAACTGACGTGGATTTGATGAATAGGGCGTTGAATCAGTATAAAAAAAATATATGAGAGGAAGGGTTTTACAAACATTGAAGCTTGAAATGTGATAAAAGACCATTTAAAATGGTCGCCCCTTCCGCAGGCGGGTGGGTCGGTTGGGGAGGGCTCGAAAAGGGCAAGAAATACGGATGCGGGAGATTTCTCCACTTCAAACGACGACCTTTTAATGTTGATTTTCCCGACTTGAACGATGACTCCCACCAACCGACCCGAGTCGTAAGGATAAGAGATCGGTGGAATGAATGAAATGTTTTAGTTTTAATTTTTTTTTTCGTAAATAAAGTAATTTAATTAAAACTAGCTAATTTACATAAAAATAATAAAATTCTACTTCTCACTAAAACTTTCAAATCTATCACTTTCTTTTAAAAAAAATGTCACAATTTTTCAAAACTTTTATTTTCTTTTTTCTATGTACACATACATATTGATTAAAATCAAAACTTTTAAAAGTTTTTAAAACTTAAAAATCTC
Source organism: Deinandra increscens subsp. villosa (assembly GCA_039602395.1). Classification (NCBI taxonomy): domain Eukaryota; kingdom Viridiplantae; phylum Streptophyta; class Magnoliopsida; order Asterales; family Asteraceae; genus Deinandra; species Deinandra increscens. Next base: position 96,291,921 of record JBCNJP010000025.1, read on the forward strand.
TCACTCCCCTCCCCGCCCTAATATGCATCTTCCAAAAGATCTCAATCAATCACAAGAACTGATATATATAACGAGACAATAAATTACACTTGAACCTCATTTTATTTGGTTTAACCGAATATAGCCCACTTTAGCTATATTTTATTATTATATTGCGTTACATATATAAATATCATAGTGTTTCCTTTTATATTTGCGCTTCCATCCACCACATACCTTTCCCGTATTATGGCCCATTCATTTGATGATGATCCAACTTTTCTCTCACGCGCCACCACCTCCACCACCGCTTCCTTCTCCAAGCGCCGGAAGCTTATGGATGACCACCACCACCACCGCCAACCTCTGCTACCTGGTCTACCTGACCATATCGCTCAACTTTGTCTTAACCTAGTCCCACCCTCCACCCTCTTTTCCGTATGTCATTCATGGCGGCGCGTGATATACTCACCCGCTTTCCCGCCTTTCCTCTCGCTTTATACTCTCTCCTTCCCAACCGCCACAACTTCCTCCACCATCCAACTTTCTTCTTTTGATCCGGTCTCTTCTCAATGGACCGTTGTTACCCCCTCCACATCCCATCTCCGCCGCGTGTGCCTCCGCCACCCGTCGTTCATCGCCCGTGACTTACCCTTGCAGTCAATTTCAGTCGCCGGAAATCTCGTCTTCCTCGCCGGAACCTCCGTTGACCTACTCCCTGCCCTCTCACACCCTTTAATCTTCAACCCACTATCCAAGACTTGGTCCTCCGGCCCTCCGCTCCCAACCCCACGCCGCTGGTGCGCTGCCGGGGTTTCACGCGCCGCCGTGGTGGTCGCGAGTGGGATCGGCTCACACTTCAGCCAGACCGTCGCTCGGTCCGTGGAGAAATGGGTATTCCGGGAAAGGAATCTTTTTAACGAAAAAGGTGAGGATTCAAATGAGGTTTGGAAAAAGATGCCATCTTTGAGAGATGTGAAGTTTAGCCGGGAAGCCATTGATACCGTTGGGTGCAGAGGGAAGCTTTATATGGTAAACGGGAAAGAAGGGGTCGTTTATGATGTAAATTCCGAGGAGTGGTCCCAGATGCCGGAAGTGATGTTGGATGGCTGGAGAGGTCCGGCGGCGGCGATGGATGAAGAGACGATATATATGGTGGATGAGTTAAAAGGTGTATTGAGAAAGTACGATGATGCGACGGAGGTGTGGGTGGATGTTTTGGAGGATGAGAGGCTGAAAGGGGCGGGGCACATTGCCGCCGGTGGTGGGAGGGTGTGTGTTGTGCGGTCCGGCGGTGTTGGGATTTTGGTGGTGGATGTGGTGGCGTCGCCGCCGCGGTTGCGGGTTTTGGATACGCCGGTGGGGCAACAAGTTTTGGGTCTTCATATTCTGCCCAGAATGTGTCCGCCGGAGTTCGAATCGTCGGAGAGTTCTTGTTGATCTCATTTTCGGATATTTTGTAGACGTAAGATTTTTCATTACTATTTTTATATTTTTTTCTAACTGCGGACAAACATAGAATTGTCCGATACTTCATCAGCCAGTTTAAAACGGTCGTATGAAGTCTTTAAACACACCCAAATTTTATCTAGTTTCACTAAAAATCCATCCGCCCCAAAAGCCTATTAGTGATTAAACCCGATCACTCTTGAAATTGAAACGGAGACTACAAAATCTTAGACTTCTTTCATATTATTAAATGAAAGGATGAAAGCTGGGTCAATTGAACCTTTTAATCATTTATATTTTAATTATTTATATAGAGATGTATTTTGTATTATTTTTCAATATACCCTTATTGTTGAATATATATATGGACCAAATTGTTACACAATGGTATTTTTATGTTATTTGGACTATGTATAGTACTGAGTTATATTGTAAAATATTATTTGTATTCATTTTCAAAACCATCAATATGGGCCACCCGTAATGTAATAAATATACTTGTCGTATTATAAAATAATGATATTTTTGAATTACGTGACACGGCGTACACGGATTGTATCATCCGATGCGTCATTTGTAGTTGGATCAACAACCAGCCTTTTTGTGTTCTATATCTACCAATTTTATTATAAAATTATACTGTTTAACATAAGATAAAATATTTAAATCGATTCACTTTTGAATGTTAACTAGAGATCAACCGCGCGTTGCTGCGGTAATCCGGACAAAAAAATGGATAACGAAGCAAAATTTGATTGATACATTGTCTATTTTATAAAAACAGTCATCTTTATTTAAAATTTTGTTATTAGTATTATTTAAGACTAAATAAAAATGAGAGTAAAATAAGCCTCGTTGCTATCGCAGCTAGCATTGTTAGTTTATAACCCGAACTCTATACAACCTGGTACAAGTACCATTTCTAAGATGAATTTGGTCGTTAGATACAAGCCAAAATTGCAGCAGCTTTGTATTATGCTGCATGCTGCTATATAGAAACCTAAGTTTGGGAACATAGTTGGTACAACTTAATACAGATTTTGTTTATAAGTTCTTGTTTATAAAAATAGCATACATATTAAACATAACCTCAGGGCTGCAGTGCATAAAGATGCATGAAACTTGCTGATCAGGCTTTCACTTTGAAATTCTAGGCTTCATGACTTCTGTTGATGGGGATTCTACAAGGGAAAAAAAAGGTTAGCACAAATGAATTACACGAAATAATTCAGCTGATGGATAGCTATTGTACTGAATGTATTATATGCATAGGTAAGTATGTTCATATTATGGATGCTATATGTTGCAGTCCTGCTTTCATAGTAGCAGAGATGCAAGTATAAACTAACCAAGAGAATGATCGAGGTTCTTTTTATAGTGGAAGAGACGGGCGATGCAGAAACAGTTGTTGGAGGTTGTTGTGATGGAGCGATAGGAAGTAAGAGCCTGGCTGCAGAAACAGTAGGTGATGCTGCCTCTGTAGATGGTGATTCTGCAAGGAAAAGAGGGTTAGTATAAAAGTATTATATGAAACGGTTCATATACTATATGCGTAGATAAAATTGCTTATATAACGCATGTAAGATGGTGCAGCTCTGTTTTGAAAGCAATATAGAGGCTAGTATAAACAAACCAAGAGAATGCATGAGGTCTTTTCTAACGGTGGAAGAGACGGGCGATAAAGAAACATGTGTAGGTGGCTGTTGTGATGGAGTGACGTGAGGTAAAATTCTAGCCGCTGGTGTATCAGTGAGTAGGGATGTTGGGGTGAAATTGTAAGCAGTAAAAGTCGTCACATTCTGTTGGGAGCTAAGAATAGGCGCATAGAAAGAAGAGTATTTATAGAGATGACCCTATAAAGTAGCCTATCTAAAGATTAGATAAAATACTTATCAGTGTATAATTACATAAATAAGGCACCAAAACTTTATAAGTAAAAAGCAAGCCTCTCAAATAAGGTCTAAACCTCTCGCTACTGCTGATGGTTGCTACATATACCATGTCATTTACACCTAAAAGGCATAACTGAAACTGATCTATACCCTGATTATTCAATAAAAACAACCATGAGCCTAGGTATATAAAAATCATTAAACCTATAGTAAACCCATAGATGTGTTCTTCGTGAAACACATTTCGCCTATCTAAGTAAACAAATATATAAACTAACAAAGACATAACAAACCTATAAACATAACTCCTATAGAGTATAAAGAGAAAATCTAAAACAACCATAATAAACTTCAAGAATATTTGAAGAACACATACCTAAATACCATTGATGGTCACTACATACACTATACCATCCACACCTAAAAGCTACAACTGAAACTCGCAGATCAACTAAAGAGGCCATATGAAATAGACCGATAATCTATACCAAGCCTATCTAAGACCAAAAAAAAACCCATGAACTTAAGTATATAAAAACAATCAAAACTATAGCAAACCGTAGATGTGTTCTTCAGGAAACACATCTTATCTATCTAAGTAAACAAATTAAAAAAATAACAAAGCCACAACAAACCTATAGACATAACTCCTATAGAATATAAAGCATAAATCTAAATAAAGTATATAAACCTCAAGAGTATTTGAAGCACACCCACTTAAATCTCTGAAAGCAAACGAACCTTGATTCATCTATCCAAAAGAATCTATTAAAAGTACTATAATTTATATATAAAGAGGAAGAACGGTAAACCTATAAATAAATAATTGTATAATAACCCTTATCTTATACATAAAAACATTACCTAAACTATTATTTTTTAAAGAGCTGTACATACATACTTATCGTATTATATACTTATTCCTATACGATAAAAACACAGCAAAGAAGCTTTGATAATAGTACTACACAGTTACGGGCAGGAAAATTACCAACAAAGGTAAGCAACCAAGCACAGGCATGCCCTGTGTTGACCATCTCAATCTAATGTAGCTAATAATGTAGACTTATAACAAAACTCCTATATATAAATCCTTATCTTATACATAAAAACATTACATAACCTATAACAAAAATTTTAGGCAACATAAAATTTCTGCTCCTTTTAAAGAGCTATAAACCAAGTTACTGACTAAATATAATTTGTGAGAAAATGGTGACATTATGCACTACTCACATAAAGTAAAGCAATTTATCTCTAGGCGCAGCATACAAAAGTAAGGACTTTGATGCTTATATGTATTTTTCCAATTTATAGGCTCTTCACAAAGAAAATAAGAAAGTTTTGTTTTGGCTTTGATGCTTTTATGAACAAAGTTTACAGGCCTTGGTGCTTCCATGCACTTTTATAATTTATTTTGCTGACCTGATTGACCGGAAAATGGTTACATTAACTACAGTTAGGGTGAAATTTTAGAAGAGGCTATTCTCGATAGAAAAAATTCGTTTAAAGCACACAAATAATAGTTAAACAGTGGACAAAATCAGACCAGATGATCATTTATAGGAGCTAAATTAGATTTTGAGTCCATAACATATATGCTTTTATAGAAAAACAAAGCACACGTCAATGCTGTCGCAGAGCTTAATTTATGTTTTAAACATAAGCAAAGAATAATAATTGTATGTATACTATACCTAATATAATCTAATGACCGCAACACCAATAGAGGTTGCCATCTAATGATAAGAACAGGTTTAGCTGTTAGAGGGCATAAAAATGCATAAAAGCATCAAAGCCTATAAACTTACGACACAAAAAAAAAAATAAAAAAAATGTATAGTGTTCTTAATATAATCTAATAAAAGATAACAGCAACACTAATATAAGTTGCCATCTAATGATGAGCACAGATTTACCTGCTAAAGGACATACAAAAGTGCATATCCTGCACATAAGAGCATGAGATAGCAGGCTAAGAGTAACAAAGGTGCAAAACATTGAATCCTATATCCTTATGACATACTAAAAGGAAATTAAAAAAACAGGAAGCTCTAGAGGTAAAAATCGAACAGCTAAGAGAAGAAACACACCTGAGAAAGAGCTGTAAAAAACCTTATTTCCCTGCACATAAGTTAACAGTTTACAAAACATAGGAAGAAATTAGATAACATCAGGTTTTGTAAAACTCAATTATTTAAAAACAGATTGGGTCAAATATTACTTGCATTGCAGCCACTGGTGGTGTAAGTAAGAGTATGAATATGGAAGCCATGAAGACATATTTTGAGCCTAATATCTTAACTCTGGCTTGAGTTATGTTAAACACATATAGGGTCAAAACTATAGAAATATTTGGGTAAAACTCAATTATTTAAAAACAGATTGGGTAAAATATTACTTGCATTGTAGCCACTGGTGGTGTAAGCAAGAGTATGAATATGGAAGCCATGAAGACATATTTTGAGCCTAATATCTTAACTCTGCCTTGAGTTACACCTGTTTTCAAATCACCAATTCATCAGCCAATTTCAGTTACAATTTGACCTATTGAAATCATACCTTTACTTATCGGTGCTCAAATCTCCAACACCCAAAACCTTACATGGCATACATTCACCGAAAAGGCAAACACATAACAGAAAGCCTTAATGAGCAGTAGCTATCCCTTTTTTTTCATTTACTATATATATAAAGCTGCCAGCAATTTTTATGTAGACACATATAGCCTATGTTTATCAGAAGAAGACGACTGTGACCTAGAAAAATCCAATGTAACACACAACCTGCCTACACATACCACTATACGAAATTTGACTAATAGAAAAACGAAATGACTGAGATCGAGAGCAAGCATCAACATCAGAGGTCATAACAGACTTACCTTTAGGAAGTGAATCAGCAAAGCAATCAAACCTGCCTAAACCAAAAGATCTCATAGTATAATTTGTGGTCACCTATATGACCTTAAATATGGTGTAAATTCCAGGGTTTGCTACCGTAATATTCTATAAACCTTGCTACTGCCAATATTACAATAACATTAACATACTACCAACAATCCAATACTGCAATAACCTTAACATCATTATGTTGAAAAAAAAACCACTGTGAAAGTTGTAAGATATGCTTAAAGATTGTACGTTGTGAAGCAAAAGTTGTAACATAAGTTGGGTAATGTTATATAGTGTAATTTAGAACTCATGTCTAATAAGGCATATGTATAATGAATATAAAAACTATTCACTACTCATTATATGATAATTATTCGGCTATTAAATATTAGTTCATCATTTTTATGGGTATGGAACTATATGATAATTATTCTGCTCTTAAAGTATTTAGATACATGTTTAGCATTACTTATTTAATAGTGTTTGTGTGTAAATAAGGTGGTACCAAACTTCTTATGAAGAATTCTTTATTGGAGTCCACCCGAACACTCCATCTGATTTGGAAAGATGGCATATATTATATAATAGAACACCAACCTTAAGAAATGGCAACTGCAAGTAACAAAGCATGCGCCCAAGAAACTGTAGAGATAACAATTAGGATCATCATTCAAAACAATAAAAACTCTTTGATTAATAACATCTTATACATATTATATATTATATAATATATACAAAACAGGTTGGTTAATCCTACACTATCAAGTTACTGTGCTATCCAATCAATAAAGTTACATACAACTACTATGACCTCAGCATTTTACTCATTTAATGTAATATATAATATATGCAAAGTTGTATAAAATTTTACTACATCAGTACTGATCCAATAAACATAAGCAAATTAATTGGATAATTAGACTAACAACTTGTGTTTGCTCTTTACACATGCAAAGCAATACATCAACAGAAACATAAACAGAGAGACAATACCTGCAGTGATTATCAGTTCCAAATAGCGATATGCAACATCTATGAATGCAGCAATTGGAAATGTAATCAGCTCCTGTATGTACAATGTTTTCGGATGGTCAGTAAATAGCAACCAAGATGAGACATTTGCCAATCTCAAATAACACAAACAAAGAAAAGTTTTTCGCGTATAGTAGATCTGTTATTTTGTGAATCACGGGGCCAATCAGTAGTCCTTCCTTCCTACATAGATGTATAAATTTTATGAAAACTTCAGTTTGTATGAAGTCTAAAACGCTACAGAATCCTTGAGTTTGGTTATAAATGGTTTCTTTTGCTCTAAAAGCCTAAAAACAAATATCCCATTCTTATTGAGCTATACATGAAGTTCAAGGTGAGCAAACAAAAAATTAAAGGAACTTGCTCTTAAAAAAAGCGTCAATCGAAAAAAATATCCCAACCTTTTACTAACATTACAGCCTCGGTTAGAAAAATAACACAATGCCAATTTAAAAAAGCACACAAACAAATTGTAGCTAGAAAGGTAGTAACCTCATTGTGTATCTCTTTACTTCTATATTTTTTTACATGGTTGTTCATTATGGCTTATTTTGTGTCACATATCTCTTCTTTGGTTTCTTGAAGCTATACCTGAACTTTATTCACTAATCTATTTTCATGATAGGAATTTTTGATGATTTATTCTTTATCCTACCTAACTGGCAAAACTATTAATCGACCTTAAACTCGCCGGAATTATACAATTGCACAACGAACCTGTAAATCGCACACAGAGTACACAGAGTTCTGAGCATAAATCGATGTGGAATATCTGAATTGGTATGATTCCAGTTAGGAGAATGTATATTTTGCCGTGTCTATTCCGTTGAGATCCACACACGCATCATTGCAGAAATGTTTTCCAATTGCCCAAACTTCAAACGAAGAACTAATTTTCACGTGTGGGCTATCAATGGATAGAACCATAATTATCAATAATTCCCAGATCTTGAAGGCAATTCTATATCAGTTTTGTACTGAACTATATGAATGTTGAATGTTAGAAGTCAGTTATCAAACAAATTATTACTAAATAAGAATAGCAAAATCATCCAGAAAAACATACCAGTACCTGCTTCACCTTTCGAACGAATTATGGCTTCTCAAGGCCTCCCCCAAATTACGACATCCAAAAACAAAGGAAATCCTAAAATTATGATTCTAATAAGTAAACAACTGCTCAAATCAACAACAAATTAAAGCAACACACAAATTTTGGTTAGTTCTTAGCCTCACAATTTCTTTAACAGCCACATGTATCAATTGAGACAAAATTGATAATAAACCGAGAAAGACAATTGAGAAGAAGCGCAAACCACAACTCAAACCAAGAACCATTCATGCGGCTTACGAAGTTCACCCAAATTACAGTAACAAAAACGAAAAAGAAGAGGAAACCCTAAATTGTCTCTCGTCGTCATACCTGGTTCAGAACGAAGACGGAGCTGGAGTAACGATTTCAGGGGTCACCGGAGTTGCCGTCGTCACCGACCACCTCTCGAGCCCTAGTTGATGTGCCGCTGATTGGTTGGATTCAAACAGGAGGGGGAGAACGGAGATGGTCCGGGTCGTCGGTTGCTGCTGTGGAGTCCCTGGAGGTTGGAAGTCGCTGCTGGTCGTGTTTGCCAGAGAAGGACGGGATGGAACGGAGAAGTGGGGGTCGGCATCGCCGACTCTCTTTTTCTCCCTCTCTCTCTTCTTCTCTTTTCCCACTGGAGAGAAAGCAAAACCGATTAAGTGGAAGATGGAGAGCGCGGCGAGAACATTTTAGGGTTGGATTTGTGGCACGAAACCATAGGCGATGTTTGTGATTGTATATATATACAATTTTAAAGATGATATCACGTGCTACTTCATGTGCACCAATCAAATTAATATCTCCAACATTGATTTTTAAATTATGGGTTAGGTTCTATAAAAAATTAATATTTTATAAAAAACAAAAACAAAACCAAAAAAAAATTATTTTTTTTAAACTTGTTATATGTTTCTTTCATGATTTTAAGAATACTGGAAAAAGAACAAAATTTAAAAACATTTTTGACATTTTTTAATATAAAATAAATTTCAGATTTTAGTTTGAAATTAATAATGCACTATGCAACAATAATATAAAACTGGTTTATGAATGTTAATTTTTTGTTTTTTTTACATTATTCGCATAAACCGCGTCCATATTTAAGTTATGTTTCTTCTTTTTTAAGTACTTTAAATTATAATGAATTATGCAATACTATTAGTACTATTGCATGATGCACTAATAAAAATTCATTAAATTCTTTATTTTTAAAATTTTTATCCCCATAAATAAAGCTATTAAAATTATAGACTTTTGGTGAATTTTTTTTAAAAGTTATTAATATATGAAGAAATTGAGAAAAAAAGGACTGGTTTTTTGTTTTTTGGATAATTGTTGGTTTTTTTTAGATCTTTTCCCTTTAAATTATACTTGTTTTCTTTTCTTTACACAACGATTTCTATCTATTTTATTAACGTATTTTCTGGCACGTTCGATCAAGTGAAACCTATATATCAGTCATTTTACAAGTTTAGAAGAAAACTTTTTATTATGGAAAAAGTGGAAAACCCTCGGATCGGGATAGAAATTATTGGCTCGTTGGCTTGAGCCCGTGTTTTGACACATTTATTTATGTAACCCTAATCTTGTGTCTATTTATAGTTTCTCTTGTGTTTGTAATTTCTCACCACGAGTGAGATAGTTAGCAATAAAAGTATTACTTTTGTTGCAGCCTGTGGATGTAAGTCACATCTACCGAACCACGTAAATCTCATGTGTTTATTATTGTTTATGTTTTTCTTTAGTGATCGTGTGTGTGTGGGATTGATTACGAATCCTAACAAGAACATATGACCTTAAGAGGCCCCAAGCATTAACCCATATTCTCTATGCCATTGAACTAAGAGGTCAATTGCATTTCTACATTTTTTCTAGAACATAATCATCATCATCATCATCATACTTGGTAAATCCCACCAATAACAAATGTATGTTAGGGTCTAAGGAAGGGAAGATGTAGACAGCCTTACCTTTTACTCCGTAGGAATAGAGAGGCTGTATCCAGTGAGACCCTCAGCTTCGTAGTTTTGTATCAAGCATTTGACATAAGGCACATAACACTCAGCAATCGGGACAAAGACCGATTGGTGCATGTACCCCTTGTCTTTCGGCTATCAACTCCACCACATGATACATGATTAATCATCTGTCACTTTTAGCGTTATTTTAAAAAAACTAGTAAAATAACGTTAAAACTAGTGCAATTTCAGTTTTGCCCACAAAGGCTCACACATATATATACATTATATGCGCACACCGTAAGCGGGGCGTACATTTTTTCTAGAGCAAATATGTCATATATACACTTTACATTCTAACAAGAATCTTTAAATTTTTAGGATAAAAACATTACACTTGTTTTCTTCTAACAACAATTTCTAGATTTTTAAGATAAGTACATCATATCTATGATTTGCGGACTTTAAACCCCCTAAACTTTTTTATTGTAAGGTTATCTTAACCATCAAGATGTCCTTTGAATACGTAAAAACATTACATTTATACATTAATAGATTTAAATCTTTAATCTTTTAGTAATATGAAACACTATTTAGCCATAAATAGGTTCTCCTAAGAAAATAAATCAAACGACATAATGCTCAAATGCTATGAAACACTATTTAGCCATAAATAGGTTCTCCTAAGAAAATAAATCAAATGACATAATGCTCAAATGCAAGTTGCTGGATGAGTAAGTGATCAAATAACAATAGTGGATGATCACCTTGAAATCGGAACTTTAATGAAAGAGGAAAGGTCAAGATGCCATGCATCTGCTCTGTCCTTGTATTAGCATACTAAATATACAATAAATGTAAACAAGTAGTTGACTAATCAACTTGTACCAGTGGATCATGTTGCGATATTATCAATTCAATTCCAATGTTAATAACATTTAATTATTGTTGATTTGTTGACCACATATGGGTTTGACCATCACTTGAGTAGAGACCTAGCGGTAAGAAGCCGATGCCTCTTAATTTAGTTGGAGTATTAGGTCGTGTTTAGCACTCCATAAGCTAGCTTTTGAAAAGCTAGTTGGAGTAACGTTTCAAGTAGCTTTTATAATATTTTCAGTTTTGTCATTCCCTAACTAATTATTTATATTTTGTTTTTAAATTTATATACATGTACTTTTATGTCATTTTACATTAACAAATCCGTAAAATTAATAAAAATACTAAGAAACATACATTATAAAATTAATTATACAAGATTAATGATCCGATGATATTTGAGAGAGTTAGATTTGATGTTAGAATTAAGGGAGTTGTGGGGTGGAAGTTGAGCAAAAATCATGATAATGACAAATATACTCTTGACAAAACTTGATGCAGAAAAATTAAAACATTAACAAATCCGTAAAATTAATAAAAATACTAAGAAACAAACATTATAAAATTAATTATACAAGATTGATGATCCGATGATATTTGATAGAGTTAGATTTGATGCTAGAATTAAGGGAGTTGTGGGAATCATGATAATGACAAATATATAATCTCTTAAATTATACTGTTAAAAGACATCTTTGTCCATTTGAAATTTGTCCATTTAAAGTGCTTTATACATAGTATAGATATAGATACCATTTGAAGTGCTTTATATATAGTATAGATATAGATATAGATGAAAGAAAACCGACTAAAGGCAAAAGAAGAAATTAAAATTGGGTTAAATCAGTTTGATGGGCCAAGAATTTACTTGGTAGGAACTGAAAGAGTCCATGGAGGCCCATAAGAGATAAAAAGGAGACGAGGGAATTCGGGAATTTTTTTAGCACTACGAGGGTTAAGGCTATAAATGAATCGAATGAAATTTTATTCATGTCCATTCAATAAGTATAAAAAAACATGACGAAGAAATTTTTTGTTTGTGTTCGTTCTTTAATGAATTGAATTTCTTCATGAATACAAACGAACATATACCATCTCAAAAAATAAAAATCATCATTCTTAATCTCAAACATTAGATATAATCATATTAAATAAAATATATACTTAAGCATTTGACATAATAATTACCCAGTCCCGGGTAAGCTCTTACTGAGAAAAAAACGAAGGATTCGGTCAGATCAAATTTATTCGGTCAGAGCCAATAAGTTTTTAATCAAACAAGCTTACTACTTACCAGTCCCGGGTAAGCTCTTACTGGACTGGGTAAGTCCTTATCAAACAGCCCCTAAATGTTAACAACTAGGATAATAACCCATGTATTCGAATTGCTTTGACTATGAACTTATTTGGAATATCATTTAAGATCACCCAAAATACTTCAATTTTACTAAAGTTCATGGCCATCAAGCCTCCAAAATAACGAAGACAAGTAGCACAAAACAAGGAGGTATAATAGTTCAACATCAAGCATCAGACACCAACTTTAGCAATACTCGTGATTTTGGAATATCACTTGATGATGATGACCATGATTATATTCTAGCAGAGCAGGAACCTCCGGGTCGTCCAAATGGGGAGGGACAATGCCAAAAAATGGTCAGGCTATATGGGCAAAGCATGGTATCATCGAGTTACGAAGAAATAAGTTGGCTTCAATTCAATTTCAAAATGTCTCCAAATGTCTCAGCTACTAACAGCTTCAAAAAGCCGGTCGACTATTTTTTTGAAACCGGAATCACCAAGCCGATGAGGAGGGGGGAAACCAACATAAGCCGCGAGACCAAGGAAAGCCGTAGTCGATTTCAAGAAGCCGATTTCAAGAAACCGATCGGCTATTTTTTTAAACCGAAATCGTGAAGCCGATGAGGAGGGGGTGGAAACTTTTTTTGAAACCGGAATCACCAAGCCGATGAGGAGGGGGGGAAACCAACATAAGCCGCGAGACCAAGGAAAGCCGTAGTCGATTTCAAGAAGCCGATTTCAAGAAACCGATCGGCTATTTTTTTAAACCGAAATCGTGAAGCCGATGAGGAGGGGGTGGAAACCACATAAGGGAGGGGGTGGAAACCGACATAAGCTAAGGAAAGCCGTGGTCGATGCCGAAACACCACACCGCACACCCTAATAATCTAAAACCATAGATATATAGATTAATTATGTGTATGTATATTAGATCAATTAATGTAAAATATGTTTTTACATGACCTTAACGTTATTCAATAAGAAGACAATTCGTATATTTATTTTGTGTTTAATGAAATAAATTAAAGTCATTAAACCTTAAAAGAGTACCAAATTGATTCATGTTTAAGAGTTTGACATGTTTAATTGTTGGTGTTCAAAGTGATTTAATTTTCGGTATCACTTTCAACAATTACTTCACCACTTCATTTCAAATCCTTTAAAGTTCACTTCTGTTCAAATCCTTTTAAAGTTAACATGAACTTGTATAATCTATAATCAGGTAACCAATATATGTTAAAAAGTTTGGTAAAAGAATGCAATAAAAATACGCTAGAAGGAGGGGTTGAACCTCCGACCTTGTGGTTAACAGCCACACGCTCTAACCAACTGAGCTATTCCAGCATTTGTTTATTTAAAATTTAAATAAAGCAAAAGTTCAATTATTCATAAACCAAACTTCATTAGTTCATTTACAAAACCGTAACACCTGAACTTATTCATACAGTTTTATTATTCTCGTACAAACGAACAACCAAAGGCCACCTTAATTATTTTCTATTTCCTATTATTGGCCTCCCTCACTCATCGTACGTACACTTTCTTCTCCTAGTAACTCCTCTGTGGAGAAAACAGCAAGCTCTCACTCTCCCTGTTGATCTTCAAGCTCTGAGCCTGGCTCGGGGACACATCATACGCGTTCGTGATCACCTCAAGCGGCATCGCCCGGAACACCGACGTGTACCCCGCCACCGGGCTCTTCATCGGCGACTTGTTCGTCTTGAACGCCACCCACTCGAACCCGTTCTGTCCGGCCCGAGCCGTGGTCGCGAAAAACTGCGGCACGACAAAAATGTCACCTCGGCTCACCTGCTCGTTCAACACGGGTTCACCGTTGTTCGACACCACCTCGACCTGAGCCTCGCCCCGTAGCACGTACACCACCGTGTGGCCGTTGATCTCCCAGTGCGGAGAAAGCAACGCGTTCTGTTGAAGGTGCCCTTTTTCGGCACTCATGTCCATGTACGACAGAATAGGGAGCTTGTGTTCGTTGACCAGGTTGAGCTTCCCGGCTTGTCGGGAGAAGATATCGGCTTCCCTTTGGTTGTCCAGGTTGTAGAAGATTTTGGAGCTGCAGATTTTTTCTTCTATGCCGTTGGATGCTGGGCCTCCTCCTGATCTGCGTTGCCGTTGACGTGACTGGTCTTGTTCTTCTTCGGGGGTCACGAATTCCATCGGTTGCTGGACTCTAACGATCAGGCCTCGGTCGCTGGACTGTTGCAATGCCCTTATGATTTGCGGGTCGGAGTTGAACGCCTCCGCGAGTAAGTCGGTGTCGAATCCGGCGTAGATGTTTTCCACGTTGAGGCTTCCCTGCTGCCCCCTACGGGAGGGATCAGACCTCCTCCTGCCGCCTTGTTGTCCCTGAACATGCTGGCTCGAAATTCCTCCGGCCAGGTGGAATATCTGTCATCGGAAAAAAGAACACAGTTAATTTATTATTTAACAATTTTAATTAATGATTAATATGATTTTTGGGAATTATTGAGTTGCGTACTCTAGGTTGGAAGTCGAGTTGGTTGGCGGGGTTGTTGATGTCGTCAACGATGATGGCGACCACCTCTTGGTTCCCATCGTTGTAGGTCCAGTGGAGGGCGCCGGCGGGGATGGCGATGATGTCACCTTGTCGGAACCGGTGTACTTTTTGGTGAACATCTCCGGATATCTCCTGTTCACCTTGTTGTCCTTGTTCACGCATCCTACGTGGCTGTCGCTGCTGCATCTGTTGTTGGTCTACTCCAGTGTCGAACATCTCCGCACATCCCGGAATCTGTAGTCCGATAATCCCTTCACCTGAAAATCATCACCACCATTCGATCATATTAATAGTTTTGATTTTATTATGAATTATAGATTTATTATAGATTTAGAGAATGTATATAAGTTAAAAGACCTTGTTCAATGAAGACTAGGCGAGGGAATGGGTGGAAGCTGGGGAGTGAAAGGGAGTTGGGCTGAATGGTCTTCCTAGACGGAGCAACTCCGAGGCACCGAAACTGCTCATCGTTCTCGTCCCATGTTTCAATCGACCCGCCTTCGAACTCTAGCCTTTGGGCGGGTTGAGTGGAGGTGAGTTGCTGAAGGTTGCAGAACTCGGGGTCGCTCCCGAGGCGGGGGGAGCGTGTGGTGGCGAAGACGGTGGTGCCAAGGAGGCAGAGGAAAAGGCCGATGAGTTTTATCGCAGCCATTGTTGTTGGTTAGTGTGTGAATGATGAGAAGTGGTGTGAGGGTAAGGAGGGGGTGGTGGGGTGGTTTTATAGGGTGACCGGTGGAGGATGTGGCGGAAGGGTTCTGTTTTTGACGCCACCTTGCACTGGAAGGTGATGAAGGTGTTGGATGATGGTGGGATTGTATGTACACTTGGCATTAACGGTGTTTGTTTTTGGACAACGGTGCAAGCTTCTGATGAGATTCCTGAATTTAAATTTTTCTCAGTTTAAATTTGGTATGTTTGATAACTTTTTGTTTACTTAAAACCAAAAGATGTTTATGTTTTGTGACGATTCAAAAAGTGGATCGAATAATCTTTTGATAGTTACTTAAAGAGGGGTATATAAGAAAGATTGAAGTATTGTAAGAGGGTTTTATTAGCTTTTACCATGAAAAAGGGTTATGATTTTATTGCTGAGTAAAGTGTTTTATGGTCTCAGTCAAATAGTGTGTTTTATGGTGTTTAGATTTATGTGGGTTTTATTTTTAGTATTTTTTATTATTCTCTTTTCCAATTAGACTATGTGTAGTAGGGGGCTTTATGAGGGGTGTCATAAAGCCTCATCACGCCCCATAGCGCCACACCCCATTACACCCATACCACATAGCGCCCCAACCCCTAAAATCCCCCTACAGGCGATATTATTATTATCACGCCTCTCCTCCCTTTCCCCTCATTCCCTGATTGGTTCATCAATTTCTCATTCTTTTGATTAGTCAAACTTCTTTTAAAAAGAAATATCACGCCCCTTGCCATCAAGGCCCTCCACTACACCACTTTAGGCATCAAGCCCATTGCCACGTCATCAGGCTTCTGGCACATGCAGAAAACGTCCAAGGGAAGGGTTTTATGCTTCATGTCTGCTACACTTAGCCTTAGTGTTAATATGACTTTTTCTAATTTTTCTCGTTTTATTTTTGAAAAAGTTCTTAGCCGTGTCTATAAAACTTTTAGAAAATACTTAGCTGTGTCCTTGAAAATGTTTGATCACTCATCTATAATGGATTGTGGTTTGGTCAACCTCGCTCTTCATTATTGTCTAGCCGGATCCGACTTTTAATGAAATAGATATTGTGTATCGGATGTATTGGTGTAAGGGTGTTAACGCAATGTCCTATAAATTTTTATATACATATTGTGTTCGTGAGTCGTACATCTATATCATTTTACGGTTGGCTATCCATCGGAGGTATGAGATCCCCTTTGGATTGATCTTTATGATTTTTCGTATTGTCCCGTGTTTGAGACCTCCCTTTCTTGTACTCCCTATACACATTGTGAGACTCAAACTATCAAAAAAAAAAAAAAGATAAAGGTGATTATTTATACTTATATATAAAGCTGAAAGTTATAAAATCTTCCTACTCTAATAAACAATTACAATTGTTGACACATGTCAACACTAGATTAATTCTCACAAAAGTTTTCCCTCCCAAATCTATTCCCTAATAAATTCTTTTTTATTGAAAATTATATCCTATTTTATAATCATGATATATTTTATCTATTTATATTTATGGAATTATGACAATCATATATTAATTTACATCCTATTTTTATATAGAAATAATTTTTAAACTATTATTATTTTCATTTTAAAAAATACTTAGAAACTTATAAAGTACCAATAAACATGTATTTAGCAAGGTTGCAAAAGTCGGCCGACTTAGACGATTCCTCGGCGATGAAGCGTGAGGCGGAGGGGAGACGTGGGGATTTCTTAAAATCGGACTTAAAGTCGTTGACTTGGTCAACGAGTAAAATTAAAGGGGTTTTTTTACCCTTCAAACGTAAATATCTGTAGAATCAGCGAGTAAAAGAGAGTAAACGAGGTTAGGGTTACCTTTTACCCCTCTGGTCCATTCCGTCACCCATCGTACCATCTCCGGCAACCTTCGAATTGAAGCACCGGTTGAGGCATACGAGTATCATACTGAACTGAAGCATCGGACCAAGCATCCGATTGAAGCTTCTTGAGCTACGATCGAACAATCGTTCATCGCCTTTCTCTGCCTTTCTCTGGTTTTTAGCGTGTGTGTTTATGTTGTATATTGAATCACCGATTCACTGCACGTGATTGTGTAGGTAGTGGATACATGGCACGTGATTGTGTAGGTAGTGGATGGGTGGGGATAAAATTAGCTATTGTTTTATTTATTAAAGACTTTAATTGAATACAACCTTTTTTTAAGTGTTTTATTAAGAGGTAATGGATTGGGTATTTTGGTTGGGAGTTTATATCAGTAGGTTGAATACCATTTTTATGCATCTTTTATCATTTTATATATATAATTTTATATATTTTTATTTTTATATAAAAAAAGTCCGATCCGACTCTTCCCGAGGAATCCCCAAGGAATCCGAGGAATCCCTCCAAGGACGTTGGCCGCCTCGACTCCGACTTCCGACTTCCACAACCTTGGTATTTAGTGTGCTTTCAAATATAATTGAGCAAATCATATTTAATATTTTAATTAACAAATACCTAATACTATTTTACAAATTCAATCAGCGTTGCGTTGTAGGTGATACTATTTATAAGGAATTCATAAGCGATAAAAATCATGTTCATAATATCCAATATTAAATAGTTTTTCCTACCATATCAAATGAGGCATGTTCATCCAATTTGAAAATTTTAGACATCGCACCTAATACAATTGTAAGTTTTCTAATGTATATCAAATAACATTTTTTATTGATAACATTATAATCTTTTGATTATAATTTAGATTTTATACTCAACACTTAGAATGTGCTCATTATAATTTTGATAAAACTTTATACTCATCTAACTTTCTATACAGACTTAAAGTCTCAAGTTTGTAAATTCATAATTCATGTTAGTCGCTATTAAGGGTTTGATTGTTTTTTAAATATGATCATGTTTGTCTTGCATTTTCCAAATATATAAGTAGAGACATGCCCTAAATATATTTTTTTATAAAGAGAGTAAAGTCACCAATACCATATTATGAATTATAACTTTAGTTTTTTATCTAATGTAATGTAATACGTTATTCTTGTAATAAGAAAGGTATGCATGAATTATCATTTATATATATATATATATTTTAATGATTCAACCCGTATAACATACGGGTTCTATCCTAGTAAAATTATAAAATCTTACTTGTTATATGTTAGTAAGATTGCTATGACCGTTGTTATAAATCTAAATAAATGAACCTTTGCATTCCCTTAGAATATCTTTCCAATTTTATTTCAATTAGTGGACGGTATGATCATTGCTTCACCAAAATTCACAAAAATATTTGAGCATCAATTTCCAAAAACCATCGGGTCCTTGTTGGTTTCTGGTCACTTAATCCTCAGATTGTGAATCCATCCATGAATCCATGCATTTGCTAGCGTGAACTCTTATTCATCGTTACATGGTCTTGACTTCCTCCTAAATGTCACGGAAATGAGATCGGCTACCCGATTGCTCTTCCGGTGTAGATTTGGAAATAAGATCTACATCCCATCACTATCATCATCATATTGATCATGGTAAGATTAACAATGAGGGTTTGTTTATGATTATTAATTTTTGTTGGATGCTTTATTGAAATTATAACAATTGTTGATGCGTGGTAACCGAGTGTTTTTGTTTATCGAAAAGAATCAAAATTTTGAATTTTTGATCCGAGAGAATTAAAAGACAGGATAGTGGCCTCCTCGGTTTAACAACGGCTTGATAGAAAGCTTCCACCACAATTCGATATGGAATTTTAATTCTTATCTTTCCCGGTCAATATATCAATGAAAATAAGGTAAAAGATTGACCAGAAATCTTGTGGGTTAAGCAACATCCAGAGCCCAGTGGATTAGCAGCAACACCTAGAGTCCAGTGGGTTAATAAAACTCCAGACCACATGTGAAATTCTCTCTATATGTTACTTTTTCAATTATATTTTTATTGAATAACTTTAAGTAACTAGTTTAATACCCGGCCGTTGGCCGGGGCGGTCTCCGTCGATCCTAGTTTTATAGCATACATATGGCAACACCTATTTATTATTTACGATATAGAAGGCTATGTAAAAAACATAGATAGATAAAAATACATACGTTTTTTTACCTTATTTAAAAGTTTTTACTTCTTTGTTTTATTTCATATTCTTTGGGTTTTTTAGCTTTTATTAACTTTTATATGATGATTTAAACATATTTTGTTGTTCATGATTTATAAAATAGTAACTAAAGAAATGGAAGTAACCCGCCGTAATATTAAACCTATTTAATATATTTTTAGTTTTAATTAAACCTAATTGTTAGTAAACATGATAAGCAAGAACAAAATTACACATACACAAACAAAAGTTGTTTTTTTTATAACTAATAACTGAAATGATAGTATAAGATTGTTTTCATATAAAAAGAAAATAAAAACATTAAACATACATGCGTTGATGCTGTTGCTGCTCGATAAACAATAAATATAGTGAATATTTTGTATACAATATTAAACATTTCATGTATTGTATTAAAAAATTATAAAAACGGGTATGGTATCCATGGGTAATGCGGGTCTACTCCTTGACCCAACCGATAAATTGCGAAGAATATATCTCTACCAAAGAATTAGGGTTCATTTCTTCACACTACCATTACACCGCCTCTCTCGCTCTCCTTCTATCCACCGTTCCGGTTAGCCCAATCCAGCCTCACCACCAACGCAGCGCCACCGTCTATCTACACTGCTCCGTTTACAACCACTAACAGCCACCGTCCTCGCCGATTTGTCGCTTCCGAGTACGCGAACGGCCCTGACGAAGCTGAAACCCAAAATCCTAACCCTAGATCCACGCTTTTCTTCTCCAATCTTGGTGCTTACACAAACATCGATGATTAGCCGTAGCGTATCTAACCTACGATGAAGCTCAAAATACGCAGATCTACCTCCAATATCGGACTTACCCTAAAAAGGTCTAAGTTGAGCTTTTGTGCTTTAGGAGCATATTATGTATTATATTTTGGTTTTCTAACATTTTAAATCGTAGATCTGTTGTGTTTATGAACTAATTGTGTTCATTTTCCTGACATCGAAACCCTAGGTATCTGAACTTGTTGCCTGGTTGGATATTCATAGATCTGTTATCACATCGGAATGTTTGTTTGAGATCTAGGGTTTACATTTGCACAAATTTTGTTCGAAGGTATGATCTACTAAGATCTATTAATTATATGCGGATTTTTGGTTCGTTTGGGTTATTATTTGTTAACATTATGAACTGAATGTCTATTTTTTTGTTCTAAAAATTTAGGGGATCTGTGATGTAATCATAATGTTTGTTCGAGATCTATGGTTTACATATCCGAATTTTTACTCAAAGGTTAGACCTGCTTATTCTGTTAAATGTATAACTTTTTAAGGATCGTTTAGCTTATTATTTGTTATGCCGTCATCTAAAGTGTGATAGTTGTCATGATGCAGCTGGAAATTTGCTTGAAGATATGATGTGTGGCCTGGTTCTTCAACCTAGCTGGTATAACCCTAAGCGAAGGTTATACAGCTGGTTTATTTGTTGGCGATCCCTAACTTGGGAAAAAACTCCTGGTGAGATTGTTCCTATCGTCTTTTATGGTTTAAATGTAAATTTATATGATCTGGGTGCCAGCTTGAGTTGGATGCATGCGCGAGAATGTGTTAGTAGCTATTTGTTTATTTAATTAAATTTAAGTTCATTCATAATACATATCTGATTGAATTTTGACTTTCAAAGGTGAACATATTTAATAATTTTTGTATGATGCTTGTTTATTCATTGGATGTTTATGGCATTTGAGCTATATTTGTGATTGAAATTTGAGCTATAGTTGTGGTTGAAAGAGGTAAAAGCTAATTATTTCTTAAAATTTGAGCTATAGTTGTGATCAAAATTTCACCCGATCTCTAAAATTCTTTTGACCAACAATTAATCTTGTTCACAAATTTCAAGACTTTTTCGTAAGTATATTATTTTTAAATACTTCCTTTATACAACTTTATCAAAACTGTGTCATAACTAATTTATTTTCAAATAATTTATGGATGTTGATATTATCATTTATTATTTAATTTTTGTTTATATACCTATTTTTTATAATGGCTATATATATTAATATAATTTCTTTTAAATTTTTTTAGAAAAATAAATTGGTTTAAAAATGTTCACCACAGTGAAGATGAAAAGAGAGATAATTGAAGTAAGAATATCCTTTACTTTAGAAAAAAGGAAGAGTAAAAATTTCTATCAAGCGTCACATTTTAGAAATAAAAATAGTAGTTTTGAAAGTGAAGATGAAAAAGAAATAGTTAAGGTAAAAATGACATTTATTTAAAATTATATATATATATATATATTTTCCTAAAAGGCTATTAATATATACAAGTACACTTAAGTGTTGAAATGAAATGGAATGTCATAACCCATAAAATTAAAGATAACACAACAGAACTTGAAATAGAATATTAGTAAACAAAGATAAAACTAAAGACAAACACAATAATACTGAAATAGTACTACATAGAAGATAATAACAATAATAAAAGTCTAGTCAAAGGAAAGCAAAAAACCCAACAGACTTTAGCCCAAGTAAATTCTCTTCCGACCTTTGATTATAACATCAGGAGCTTCACTCTTATAATTCTCTAAAGAGTCTGTCGTGTCGCTTAACTCATTTTCACGAGATAGAGTCAAATCAGTTATGTCACGATCACTTTCACTTGAACAAAGATCTATAGTGTCATCCCAGTTCCAGTTCATTAGGTTTTTTAACCTTTTATCATCTCTCTCATTCGCCCTTAGCTACATAAATGAAAAAATTAGTAAAAAGTTTAGTTTATTATTTTGTTTTTTAACACTGAAAATATAAAATTTACCTTAATATCTAAAAACTGACCTCGTCACTTATTTCTCTAGCTATGTGAGACTTGTATGGACTGAAATGATGGGAGGCTTCAATGATCTCAACACTATCATTTTCTGTTTCAGCCTTAGACTTCAGTATTGAAGGCACATCATACCATTGACCAACCTAGGAGAAAACTAACATGAATAAACTCAATAGATTAAGAAACTGAAAATATAAAATTTACCTTAATAGGATTATCAGTTTTCACATCCTCTTTTTTCTTGAAATCATTTTCACATTCCTGCATAATTATGAAAAACATGTCAAGTAATAGAAAATGGGTCCAAATTTGTCATAGATTTTACCTTCTCATCTGTCGACTTCAAGAAAACATTTGTTACACCATTGAAGTCACTTGTTTTGAAATGATGGGAGGCTTCAATAATCTCAACACTATCATTTTCCGTTTCAGTCTTAGACTTCGGTATTGAAGGCACATCATACCATTGACCAACCTAGGAAAAAACTAACATGAATAAACTCGATAGATTAAGAAATTGAAAATATAAAATTTACCTTAATAGGATTATCAGTTTCCACATCCTCTTTTTTGTTGAAATCATTTTCACATTCCTGCTGAATTATGAAAAACATGTCAAGTAATTGAAAATGGGTCTAAATTTGTGATAGATTATGTTACCTTCTCATGTGTCGACTTCAAGAAAACATTTGTTACACCCCTTTTTTTGAGCTCCATGTTAAACTGCAAATGTGATGTTCAACCCTGCACTCTATTTATAGGTAAAGTAACTACCTGCTGAAAATGTGGAGAAAAACCCCACTAATAACACACGATTGAAAACAAAAAAAACAAAAACAAAACTGACCACGTTTCATAGCAGTTTTTAAACAACTGACTTTTGTTTCCAGCTAGAAAATCGGAAACCATTATATGCATAATATCTGCTATGTATTTTTTTCATAGAATGTGTTTCTTTCATAGAATGTGTTTATTTTCTAATATTGATTTGCCCATTAACGTAATATATTTTGAATTGCGCAGGTAAAAACGGGACAATGGCTTTCAGGTGTCGTAATGAATAATGGGGAAGCAGATCTTGTGGTCTGAGCTTTTTTTTGGTTAATTATGTTTTCAATTTTAAAGTTCATGGTGTGTAATAAGCTGGCCTGTTAATTATATTTTTTCGTTCAGCGTTAGTTTAGTTATTTAAGGTGCATAAGATCTAGATTTTGGCGGCTGTATCTAGCAGACATGAACTGGGACAAATCCCAGATTCAAGCTGCAAAAAATCTAGATTTTACCGGTGTTATAAACTGCTATTAACCTGCTGTTTGTAGCTTTCTTGAACTGGGTCAAAGCCCCCATCGACCGGCAGTTACAAAGCATAAATTTAGGAGACAAAAGTGGGGAACGTGGAGGTAAACCTACCTCCATGATCTCCATGTTTGTTTACAGTTTAAAATGTTAAAATTAACCTCCCAAACTGCAAATTTACGGTTTTAAAAAACGATCAAGGGCTGAGATCATTTGGAGAAGACCCTTTCGACGGTGCTGATGTGTGCCAGCAAGGGTAACTACCCGCTGGGAACAATAGTTATTATAATTAAACAGTTATTGATTTCCTTATATTATTAACTATACTTATAATTTCATAACGAGTTTAATCAATTGTAAAATAAAAAATAACTTAGATTATTATCTGTAATACAACTTCTATCATATCTTAATACTAAAAAGTAGGACATCGAACAAAAAATATATTAGTTAGTTACTTAGTTAAGGTGGGGTTGGCTTCAATTGACAAAGCTCTGGGTGTTCAAAATATCCGAAATCCGAATAAATCCGAAATCCGAACCGTATCCGAAACCGAAACAACCGATCCGAATCCCTTATTCGGATTTCGGATCGGTTTCGATCCGATCCGAACTAGAAATTTCGGATTTCGGATCGGATTCGGATTGGCTTAAAAATTTTATTCGGATTATTCGGATTATTCGGATATCCGAATTATTTTTCTATTTTAAATATAATATATATTATTATGGGTAAGTTTGAAGATTTTGTGGGAAACTGGGATTGGGATTTGGGTCTTGGCCCTTGGGATTGATATTTTAACATAAAACGTAAAGTTAGGGTTTCAAACTTTCATTCTCATCGCTCATAGTCATCGTCGGGCGACTGGCGACCCTCACACCATCTTCGATTCTTCGTCTTCATCAGGTAACTCTTCCCTCCCTATCTCGCACCGTCGCACCATTGCACTGTCGCACAGTCACACCATCACTATGACCATCAACCATCGTACACGCGCACCGCGCACCATCGTATAAGCGCACCGCGCACCATCTTTGTTGACCATGAAATTTCCGATGTATCTTTTTAACTCCTTGCTTTCTTTCCTTTTACTTTGTGTTTGCTTCCTTTTGCTAGCTTAGGTAGAGTTTTAGGTATAAACTATTATCAAAGAAAATCTTTGCATCAAGCGCTCAAGACTTAAGAGGAGTTCATCCATTATGTGGTTGGGTTTTTTTGGAATTCTCGGTTTCAAGTTTTATAATTATGTTGGCTACTATTTCCGGTTATGTATTGGGATCTTAGACTTTTGGGATCTTAGACTTTTGGTTTCAAGACTTGCGACATTTTCTTTTGTGTGTGTTTTATTATGGATTTGAACTTTTGTTAGTATGTTTTATTAGTAATTTGTTTGTTAAGATTAAAATTTTAGATACAACAAATATTATTCGGATTATTCGGATTGGATTCGGATTATTCGGATCGGACCGAATCCGATCCGAATTAGTTTCGGATCGGATCGGATCGGATTAGAGAATATCTTATTCGGATCGGATCGGATTCGGATTTGAAAAAAAAAAGTCAAATCCGAATAATCCGAACCGAATAATCCGAACAATCCGATATCCGATCCGATGAACACCCCTAGACAAAGCCAATGAAGTTAAGGTGTTGATGGTCAAATGTTCAAACCCTGTCAAAGACAAATAGATATAAATTTAGCCATTAAAAACAACTTAAAATTTGAATCCAAACGTTCAAAAGTATTGAGCATATCACCTAAAAGTTATATTACACAATTTTATCTATTACACCATCAACTCCTATGTTAGTTCTGTTGTGTTTGGATTAAAAAATAATAATAATAAACGTAAGTAAAACGAAAATACAAAAAGTCTGTATAACGACGTTTAAATTTGAAGCAAAACACTCAAAGTATCGAGCCTATAACGTAAGGTTATGTTACATGACAAATATTACACTATCAACTCATGTATTAGATTTTTTTTTCACCTACTTATTGTTTAATGAAATAATAATAAATAAATAAATAATAAAAAAAATTCAGAAATCATAGCCTCTCCCCTTTGTTCCACTAAGAGTAACAAATTTTAGTACTTGATACCTGGAACTTAATGATGAAGCTAACTCAAGAATCGAATCGTGCCTCCTAGTGGAACCAAAAAAGTACAACATCAGAATCTCCACTTGCCTAAAATCCACCACAAAAAAACGAATAAGTTTAAAGCGATTGTAGCTTAAAAACTAAGTCATTTGACAACGACCGAATTGAAGCCACTCGATCTATAAAACCCCAATAACAAACATCATCTTCTATATTTCAATGGCATACTTGAAGAATTTCAAGAAGCTTCTGGCTGCTAAAAAGGTTCTAAGATTGTTCACCACCAAGCTCCGCCTACACAAGCTCCAACGATCCAAAACCAGTGGTCGGAAAATCAAGAAACGCCCCATCACCACCACCACCAAAGGCGGGGGCGGTTGGCTCTCCTTGTCGTTTCAATCTAGATTCAAACGAAAACGAAAAGACATACATGCATATCCCAGAAAGAAAACCAAGCCAGTTTACGTTGACCAGTTGTTTTTGGACCAGAAGCAAGCGGAGTTTCCGGTTGTGGAGAGAATAAGTGAAAACACGGTGGAAGGGACGAGCGGCAAGGGAGGGGGATGCGTGGCGGATGATATGTGGGAGTCGTTGGTTATGGGGTCGTCACAAATGGATGGGATTAACGAGAGGGCGGAGGAGTTTATTTCTAAATTCCGGGCCGATCTCCTTGTTCAGGAAATAATGGCCCGGAGATTGTAACAATAAGAGCTTGTTGCTTTTAGATGTTTTTTCTTCGTGTTTTAAGGTTTGAAAAGTAAGTTGTAAAGACAACTTAACTATGTACATATGTGTGTTCATATGTGTTAAAATAATTGGATTTACTAGCATAACAACGTTGTCTGTTGTTATCTGTTGTCTACTTATTACCAGTACCCTCTATCATACAAAGAACAATTTTACCCTCGACTCTTTTATTAATGGTGAAACCAAACAAAAGTACCACACATATGTAGGATTAATCTTGATGGTACGGGTCAAGTCGAATCAAGTCGGGTCAAATAGGTCAAATATTTAAGAGTCTTAATTTCTAGCACATGTTTTAATTTAATAAGTCTAGATAGTATAGTTTGGAAAAGTCTAGTAGTGGATAAGTGGGTTTCTTTTCTTAAGGAGAAAAGAGTTATTTTTCTCTTTATTTATAATGTACTGTGTTTTGTTGAATAAAGTAAAAGAGTTTGAAGTAGAAAGTGTGAGTTTAAAGCAGTAAATAGTTTCTGTTTTGGTGAGTTTTGAGTCTGTGTTTAAGGCCTGATTTTCAACATTAAACGACCACTCCTATACTAAGACTCCTTGACTTGAATGTTAAGCTATCTAATAAACTTAATGATAAAAACATAATAAAGATTTGACTTATATTGGGTTTCCTAAAAAACATGCTCCTTGATTTCTTCATCCTAGTGATCAAATATCAATTTAGCAATGTGGGTTCACCATCTTGTGTATGATCAAGATTCATCTTATCTTCCTTTTGTTATGAGTTAGAGACACTGGGACGCATAATGTATATATACGTTATATAACTATAGTACGTTATGTGATTTTTATCTTTGTTGAAATTTCTTCAATTGTCCAGACCATTTCAACTGTCGTCAAGACCGTATAATACAGTCGTAAAGACCGTGCATATGGTCGTCACGACTGCATTGACCCAATCTGAATTAAAAATTATTTTTCTTTTGACGTGGCTTGTTTTGACTGATCTAAGGTTTCCTTTTACTAGAATAGGGCGTTGACGCCTGTGTTAAAGGGTACATTTTATGGGGAGAAAAAAAACCAATGGCTATTTTGTGGAAATTGTTTGGTCAAAGTGGTCATTTTGAGAATTTTCTCCCAAAAAATTTGTGTGACCTCTTTTGTGGAAGAATCTCGCTCTAAGGTAGTAAAATGGGTGTCACTAGTAAACAATATATTGTAGAAACTGATGAGCATAGTAGCAATTGATGAGCATCAACAACTAAGCATTGGTGTGCGGTAAGTATATCGGTGGTAACTCTGTTATTATTGGTGGGGTAAAGTTATCACCAATGACTCAAATTATTGTTGATGGGTATAACCACAAACTGTAATACGCTTTTTTTCATAATAGATTTACATATTTTCTTCTTATAATCTCTGTGATTTCTCTCAAGATATGTCTATGCACCACCACTCAATGTCTCTATATCCAATTCTAAACATTACCAATTAATCATGAAACCTAACATCCGTTGTGAATATTAATAAACGAAAACTGTATAGATTTGATAGAACCCCAATAGTACATTTTCATGTTAACACGAGACCCACTGGACTTATGTTTTGTGTTTCACGGCCCGTATAGCCGAGCTTATGGGCCGAACATGTTAAATACAAACCAAGCCTTTGATTAGTGGAATTTCATGACCCAATAATAACTTTAGACATAAATACAGCCTCAAATAAAACAAATAATTTTCATAATAGATCGCGAAATTATTCTATCTTGCATGTAAAATTCTTTAGAGTGAAAAATAGAAAAAAAAAGAGAGAGAAGTTTTTTTTTCTTCAGTGAAATTCCACATGCGAAATAACGTAATTTCATATGCGAAATAAAGTAATTTTGCAGATGAAATAGAGGTTCTATTGATATACTAATATGATAAGTGCATAACTAGAAGTGGACTTACCAAGCTATATATAGCTTCTTTTAATGAACATGTGCATATAGCGATATAGGTTTCATGGCTTTGATTCTATACATGCCTCATGTATATTATTATATGTAGGATGTTTGAATAAAGAACACACTGCACTCAAAAATGCTAGAAAGTAATAACATTATAACATGTAGCATGCTTGAAAAAGTTAGAGGAAAGACACTTAGTCCAGTACAAAATTGTATTAGTTTATTATTTTGTATTGTAGTCATATATATCGGTTTTATTGATCTCATTTCAATTGTTTTGTAGAGTATGTTTACCATGTACTGTTTAATATCTATTATGTTATTAGTTTTCTTCTTATACAATACAATTTTTAAAAAATCTAGTGCAGTTATAAAAACAAATCAAGTACAATACAAAATTCGATATAGTTTTTTTTATTAAAAAAAATCAGTACAATACATGTAATAAATATATAGAACGGTTTTCGAAAAAGTTAAATTGTCATTTTGTATGGTTTAGTTTTAAAAAATAAGGACATGAAAAGGTTATGAAAAAAAGAAAAAAAGAAAAAAAAGAGAGAGAGAGAGAGAAAATCAAGCCAAGGTGAACGAAATAGAACTGTCTTTAAATTTATGTATTTTATTTATTAGAAAATAAGTTAATAGAGAATAATATAGAGTATGATCTAGAAATGCATACGATACGAAGTTACTCTAGTCTTGTGATATTTATTTGAAAGTCACAATGTACGCGTATATATAATACTAGGATAGAACCCATATGTTATACGGGTTAAATCAATTTTTTTTGGGTAAATGGTTATACGGGTTAAATCATTAGAAAATATATATAATTGATAATTCATGCATACTCGTTTTATTACCCGAATAATGTATTACATTACATTTAATAAAATTATAATTCATAATATGGTATTGGTGACTTTATCATCTTCATAAAAAAATATTTAGAGCATGTCTTTACTTGTATATTTGGAAAAAAATACAACATAAACATGATCATCTTTAAAAAATGGTTGTTAGAAAAACAATCCAACTCTGAATAGTGACTAACACTAACTTATGATTTGACAAACTTGAGACTTTAAGTCTCGATAGAAAGTTAGGTGAGTATAAAATTTTATCAAAATTATAATGAACATATTCTAATTGTTGAGTATAAAGTCTAAATTATAATCAGAATATTATAATTTTAAATCAATAAAAAAATATTTATCTTGGTATATATTAGAAAACGTACAATTGTATTAGTCATGATGTTTAAAAATTCTAATTTGAATGAACATGGATTATTTGATATGATAGAAAAATTATATAATATTGGATATTATGAACATAAATTTTATTGTTTACGGATTTCTTTATATATAGTATCATCCACAATGTTTATTGGATTTGTAAAACAATATTAGTTATTCATTAATTATAATATTAAATATGATTTGCTTAATTATATTTGAAAAACACGGTAAATAAGTGTCTATTGATATTTTATAAGTTTTTTAAATATTTATTAAATAAAAATAATAATAGTTTTAAAAATAATTTTAAATAAAAATTAGATGTAAATTAATATATGATTGTCATAATTCCATAAATATAATTAAATAAAAATATATCATGATTATAAGGGATATAATTTCCAAAAAAAAAAAGAATTTATTAGGGAGTAGATTTGGGAGGGAAAATTTGTGTGAGAATGATTCTTGTGTTGACAAGTATCAACAATTGTAATTGTTTATTAGAGTAGGAAGATAGTAATAATAATAACTAGTGGGGTACCCGCGCGTTGCGGCGGGCGATATTTTATAGGGCGTTATTTGTTTTTTATTCACGTGTTCGGTGACGGCGACAATTTACAACGCGATATTCGTTTATATTAGCGTAATGCGAAGTTTATAATGCAATAAAGGCGCGTTCAACGACAACAACAATTTAGGGATCAACCCGCGCAACGTAACGCCGACAAACTACCGTGTGTGTTCTTAATAGCCGGTCAAACAAATAATAATAATCTAATTTATACGACCTTGTGACAGTTAGGGCATGTTTGCTCAAGTAAGTCAAGCTTAGTGGGTAAGAACGAAAAAAGAAAGGAGAATGCATATATCTTCCTATTTTAAGTTTTAATTGCATACTTACCCGGATCACACAATAATCAATTGCATATTTACCCATATTTAATAATGTTTTTATAATGACAATTATACCCCTCAAACAAAACAAATTCCATAAAACGTTTACAAAACAAACTGGTCCTGGATCCTTGGTTATCATATTTTTTTCAGCCGCGGCAGCAGATGGGTTGTGTGTGTAAAAACCCAAGATCAAGGACGGTGGCGATGGTTTCTTGTTCTCTAACGATGCATCCAACCACCAAATCTACATAACCTTAAAACAGGACATGTTGCTACTGTTACACGCCTCAAATTTAAGGACATTTGAAAGAACCAAATCTACATAATTTAACTAATATCTAAAAGATTAATACATCATATAAACACATTCGGTTTCATGGGTCTAACGCGATAATCTAATAACTATTTTATACACATATAGAGTAGTAGTTAAACCTGAATAACACAAATAGTATTGTTAATTGTTACTTGCATTTTTTTAATATCATGTAAAAGTTACTATAGATATATAACAATTACACATCAAACAACAATTATTACAATTTACTTCAGTTGCCCCATTTAGTTTCTATCCCAAAGTGCAAAGCATGTTTCTTGAAAACTTACATAAGGATCACTCATTCACTCTACGCAGCTGCAAATGCAATAGCAAAGCCATGGAACCAAAAGTGAATTCATTTACCAAGCTCATTATTTTTAATCTTGACACCTGCAAAACACTTGTTTTTCTAAATTTGACTGTGATTTCTAGCTTATATAGCTGGGAGTGAAACAAACAATAAGATGAGATAATTATACATGGAAATGGGCAACATGCATCTCAATCTTCATTTATAACTAATAAAATTATAAATAAAATGATGTCATATAACAGCAGAGCACATACATGAACTTTAATAAATCAACTTTGGACTTTGTCATATAAGAGCGGCACATACCTGATCTGAAAGAAACACACATGAATAATTCATATGATCTCATAAAGGCGTTGAAAAAAAACTTCATTATTATGACTAAAGGAGACAACCATTCCAACAAAGAACACCACTATAAAATATAAAATTTCTACTATGCATAGCTCATAACTGCTATTACACCATCATTAATCTTGTTTAATACATAAATCCCCTCAAAAAGGCAACAAACAAAGAATAAGAAAATATGTTTTTTTCCAACCCATGAAAAAGCTATTCAAAGCAAACAAAATTCAAGATTAAATCCCATAAACACATACTTTTATGATTATTCAAAAAAAAATTAAAGCAAAAAATCCAAATCAAGACATTCAACTGAATTCATGATTGGATTATGTAGTTACTCTGGATTAGAAAAATTATTAGTTTGACCTCATAAAAGTCAAACTGTGGCCTTTGGGATATTTTTGGACGAATCAGTTTGAACTCAGTTTCACAATATTTTTGGATAAAAACACTGTTGGTCACACTATTGAAAACTAAATAATTAACTTATTATACACAGGGGTGCTAAACAAGCTGTGTTCATGGATTGACAGGTTTTTGTTTTGTTTTCGTGTGATTTTAGAAAGTCTCACCCCTACTAATTATCACCAATCCCATAGCATTATATCAATATCATTATATTTTTGGTGTCCAAGTTGTCAATTTGAAGTTGATGAGTTGATGCTAAAGCATTACCTCTAAAATACAACACTGTGGGCTAATTTTCTATATACATGCAACAATACAAATTGGTTATTTGAAATAAACCACGGCTCATATGCAGGTTCTTCATAAGTGTAATAATTATCTCTTTTATGGTGTAGCCACATGAGGACTTACCCAAGCACATAAAATGATACAGCAAGCAGCAATGAGATTGTTTATATATATTTTTTAAAACAAAGAGTTAAATTAAAACACAATCAAAACAGAAACAACAAAGATCACACCGCTTAAAACATGACAAAAGCTAAACTAACATCATATAGCACAAACATATCATTCACAGACTAATCAAAACCAACAATAAAACTTAAAATTCATATGCAATCAGAGTTGTAATAAATAAAATAGCTTGTTTGTCTCCATTTGTATGACTTCATTATTGACACATCTACTAATACATAAAAAATAATGGATCAACATACATAGACAGTTTCATTAGGGTAATGATAAGGGGCAATGATAATGAAAATAACTTTTTCATTGGGCAATAACTTAAGAACCTTATGATGACTTTTTAGAATATGCTACTAAAAAATACAACATGAAAAGGAGAAGAAGCAAAGAAACTAACCTTTAGCAGAGATGAAGTTACCAAAGAAATTGAAGATCCTCATGAAGTTGAATCCACACTTTGCATATTCATGTGATAAACTAAATAAGAATTTGTTCAATTTAACCTCAAAATATATAAGAAAAACATAAAAACACAAATCAAATTACAAAACTTCAGTTTATGCAAATGAAAGCTGACCCAGACTGGCCCCAAAACTTCAGTTTATACATGGACAGTTTATGCAAACTAAAAACCTCATGTAGATGCTTTCTTCATGAATCTGTTTACACCACAATCTTTTAATATATATTTATCTATGTCCAAATCTGTTTCTCTTTAGGTTATCTTACCTGCAACCGGTAGTGGATTTTCAAGTGTCATGTTGTCCAAATCTTCACTGGTGGTGGATTTTGAAATCTTCAGGTGCCATAAGGTGTTTAAACCTATTAAGTTTTCTATCTTCATCTTTGGAAAAATGGTTAAGCAGTTTCATTGGAATCTTAGTTAAAATTTCAAATGCTTCTTTTTTACCTACATATAACTTATCAAGAGTTGGTAAGAGTAATTGACAATGTTTCCATACCAAAAGTTAGTCACTGTAATAAGAGTTGTTTGGTTTGCTGATTATAAACTCAATAGTCCACTAATTATTTGGACATTTTAGTGGGAAAAACATGATGCAATAGTCTTTAATATCTGATTAACAACCTCTGTAGCTGATTGTACGTGACCTCAATATATAAACTTAATAGTTCACTTTTATACAGTGCCTTAGCATTAAGGTTAGAAATTTACAAACAGTGAGTAGACCATAAAAATTATCATCAGTCCATTACTAAACTACTCAACTAACTGTTGATAACTTAATGAGTGTTTATGTGTTAATAAAAATGTTTTTGGGTTAATAAGTCCATGTTGATCATCCAAAATGCAACGTGAGTCCATGTTAGCTGATTGTATGTGACCTCAAATAAGCAAAGTACCAAACAACAGTGCAAAACATATTATCTTGGCACAATTTTGTGAGAAAACTTTTAACTCAAATGACAGAATATTCATAAAAAAACTGAGTAAATGATAAATTCATGGTTTGGTAAAGCTGCTTTAAGCTGAGTGTAATATTCAAACATTCGTGAACTAAATTCATGGGAAATCTGAGTAAATGAGACAAATTGCTTCTGACCAATAAGTTCATGAGAAAATAACTTAAAAATACAACATGAAAAGAGAAGAACCAAAGAAACTAACCTTAGTAGATATGAAATCTTCAAGCTACAACATGAATGGTAATCGAATCACATCTTATCAAACGCACAAACCAGAGCTTAATCAGTTGTGAGGATTTCTCCTTCAAGGTTAAGAAAGATTTGTGTTAGAAAGTGATTATGGAGTTCAAAAAACCAGAGCTTAATCAGATTTAAACGAAAGATGTCAAAATTTAAATAAAAAACAGAAAAATACAGAACTTCAAATCAAGTATTACCAGAAACTGAAAGCCAATGGGTATGGATGTGTCAAATGAGATGAATCTTGCAGTGACTTTATAGCATGGTTCACAATTCGACCTAGCCTCCATCCTCGTCAAAATCAGAGACGAATCCGTGTGAAACAAATGAGAGAACCGTCAGATTGGGGCTCCAATTGAGAGGAACCGTTGGATTTGTGCTTTCTTCAACATTTGTATGAAAGATGGTTGAATTAAGGTCTGTGTAAAAGAAGAAGGAAGAAATACGGACCGAAACTTACCGGATATGGGTGAGAGATGAGCGCAAACAGTGGATTTGGGAAGGAGAGCCTGCAATCGTTTGTTTCTTTGCCTGCAATCCTGTAATCGTTCTTCATTTAGGTCTGAAAAGGAAAAGCGCTGCTCACAAGGTAGGTAACCTGGTTTGAATAAGAATACCCAACCCAGATTAAGGATCCGATTCTAACTTTAAGAGATTTGGGCTTTAGGTACTTGTACATGTAGCCTTAAAGATTGTACCTCTTAATTTTCACTTGTACATTATGCATAAATAAATTGTACATCTTAATTTTCAACCACTTGGATAGAATATGCATAATAAGATAGTATAGATAAAGAAGTCAATTGGCATAACAACTCCTTTTTTTCTTAAAAAGTTTCCACCACTATAAAAACTTACTTAAGTTGCACACCTAGACTTTTGTCACGTTTTTATTTGTCAACTTTTCACTCCTCCAAATTTGATATAATATTATGATCTATTGTATCTAAATAAAATAAAATCTGGAAAAGGGTCCGCACAATTCTAAAACTGGACTCCAAATGGGACCCGGAATCAATTTTAAAATATTTAAATTAGGTAACTTCCTCTGGCTAAATTTATTCCTATTTGTTCATTAAATTTTGGCATTTGTGCATCTTAAGTAATTTCCTATTTAAACTTTATATTCTAAGAATCATAATTATTACCCTACGGAGAAAGTATAATATGAAAGGAATAATAGATGGGGGTTGGAAGTGGTATGGTTGTAGGCTTGTAGCTTCTAACCCCCGGCTCCATTTAGTTTTATGATTTCCTTCCACCAACCATACCGCTTCCAGTGGTTTGTTTTTTTTTTTAGCTTTCCGGCTTTTTCTAGCCGTGAGAATTGTGGCCGTTTTTTTACTGTTGCAATAGAAACTAACCATTAGGCTGGAAAGCAACCATACCCACCTAAACACAAGCAAAAATTCTTCAATTTTAATTTTCTTAGTTGACACATATCTATTGGATAACAGATTTGAAAAATTGGGTTGGAAAACAACCATACCCCCCCCCCCCACTCCCCAATCCGGCCAAACCATTCTTTGTTACGCGATAGGTAATGTTTCTTTTAATTGTTTATGCTCGCTTTTAATTATTTGTAAATCGTTTTCTTATAAGTTGTTCGATTAATGGTTCACATGTCAAGTTACAATTGCTATGTTTGATTTCTTTTTTTTAACTCTTTGTAAATTATGTCTAAAACGTTTTCTTTGTTTTAGTTTTAGTTTCACATTTCTCACTTCTTTTAACGTTCGCACATATAGAATGAAGCATTACGTGTTATATAAAATACACACTCGCAAAGTAGCAGGAACGCAAAATCTTGTTTATATACATATTAACATATAACATACTTCAAGAAAACTAAATCTTATCAAATGTTTACTAGTTCTTTTTAGACTTATATTAAACTAGACGGTTTTATACGCACGGTTACATTGAAAATGACTATCTGAAAACTTTTAGGCACTTGTTTTCCTAGTAAAATTTCAGTAGAAAAAACTACTCATTTCTATTCATTTTTATTATCATTTGAATTTTTTTTTGTAAGGTCTTATCATTTGGAGACCAAGGTTCAAACATTGACAATGATGTAGAATTAGTGAAATAAAAAAAATTAGCCGTTCAAAAAAAAATAATTTACAAATGTAAAGGAATTTAAATACCTAATTAAAGAAAGAGTGAAGACACAAACCGATGCTAAACCATTTATTTCAAAATATTTATCACTCTCAGTTATTAAATTACAAACTTTCTTTCTTTCTTTTTATATTTTTGACTGAATCATTGTTAATTTCTAACTAAAAAAAAAAAACATTTAAAAAAAAAAACGCTCGTGGTTGAGATTTATAACTGGTAATCTCCTCTCGTTAATGCATAGAACCAAAATTGCATGTCATCATGCATACTAGACTCGTATTTAGACCCTCCTTCCACCTCCGTAATCTCACCGGAACTTTCACCGGAGAAAATCTCCGACCAGAAATCATCATCCACTGCTTCTAAGTTCCCCAAAACTTGCATCTCACCTTTGTCATCAATTGTAATCGCCGATGAAATCTCACTGTAAGAATGACGAGGAGACGATTTCGATGATGATGAAGATGGTGATCCCTCAATCGCCTCGTCTTTTGTTTGCCGTTGAAAATTTGACACCTCGGATTGCTTTTCCGGCGTGTTCGTCCTCTTTTTTAAGTGAGTGTGCCAAACGTTCTTTATCTCGTTATCTGTTCTTCCAGGTAATTGTGCTGCAATCGCTGACCATCTATATTTGAGATCAATAATTCCGGTCAATAAAGATCCAATTTTCTTCTAATAAATGGTACTCATAAAACCAAATTTTTATCTTTTGAGAGATTTTCTGTTTCTGGGGTTTGAAATCCAGAGTATTGTTCATAACTAATCTGGATTTCAAACCCCAGTAACACTAAGTGGAAAACACATAAAAAGAAATACAAGAATAACCATAATTGGTTTTATTATCATTTATAAAAACCTAAAAACAATCATAAAGAGCATGTTAACCAAACAAACCTGTTTCCCAAGGCTGCATGCAACTCTATGATGGTTTGCTCTTCTTGTGGTGTAAAATTACCCCTTTTAATATCCGGTCTAAGATAATTAATCCATCTCAGTCTGCAACTTTTTCCGCATCTTAGTAAACCTGCCAATAAAACATCATTAATTACCATAAATAATTCAATTAAAACTAAAATTTCAATTTACCATTTTACAATCAAAAGCAAAGCAAGAAGAAGCAAGAAACGAACCGGCTAGTTTAGGAAGAGCGCGCCAATTGTCATGACCGTACATATTAATGTAATTGACGAGGATTTCGTCTTCTTCGCGAGTCCACGGGCCTCTCTTTAACCCCATCCTCTCGCAACAAGGGGCTCTAACCATTGTTAGAATGGAATAATTGGGTGTGTATTTTTATAGTTTCTTGTATATATGGGATAAATGGAAGAGGGTACATGAAGGGTTTATATAGTGGGTGTTGGGGGAATGAACGTACCACAAAAGGACAATTTATGATTTGAGTTTATTGTTGAAATAGGTCAAAGCAGTGATCAATGATCTTGAAAAGAAAAGATATGGAACTTAAAAGATGGTATTTAATTGAATTTATAATATTTGTAACATTTATAGCAATGGGTATTAATGATAACAAATTCTTTTTAAGTCAATTTTAGAATTTAATGTTATAGAAGACTATAATTTTTAACGGGTTTCATCTTGTAATATTCTAATTCATCCTAAAATTTATTAATGTCTCATGCAAAACTCGAACCTAATAAATTACTGAAAAACTATTAATTGATTTTTAGATTGAAAACAGTTTTATTAACATTGAAATAAATATTCAAAGGATATTTTACCTTTTCACACATATTTTAATTCTATATCAGTTATATATTTAATAACAAAATTAATATTTTGATCAGTAATTTAATGAAACAAATACCCGAAATTTCTTTAAGCAAGTATTTGATTTTCTATATATATAATAAATCACGAATAGCAGGTAGGTCCACCGAGTCATCATATGCAACTTGAATTAAATGTGTTGATACGAAGACGATAACAAAAGATATATTAAAATGAGAAGGGAAAACGTGACAATGGATTGATTATTCCGTTTTGTAGTTTTAAATAATAATAAATATTTTAGCATCTTATATTTAAAGGTCAAAGTGAGGTGTGAACACATGCGCATATAGCGGCCATGTACAGCATCTGCATGATTGCGGTATATCGTGTGCTTGAAAATACCGAATACCACTCCCACGCTCGGTTTTCTCCGCATAGCTACTTAAATATGTTAAAATGGTGGTTGTTAAGTAAGTAGTTAGAGTTCTAGCCAAGTCGAGTTCGAGCTCGTTTAGACTCGAGATCGAGTTTGGCTTGTGAAAAGTTAATAAAACTCATGATTAACTCGTGAGAAATTAATAAACCTCAAGCTTGGCTTGGCTCGGCTCGGCTAGTTTAATATTTATTATCATTTTTTACATTATTTTATAAATAATTTGTATATATATGTAATTATATCTTTTATATACAACAAAAAAAAGATAGCACTTTATTATTTTTTTATTTTTACATATAATATAATTATTATTTATCTATATATATATATATATATATATATATATATAATATAATATAATATAATAAATAAAACTATATACATACAAAATCTCGTTTAGGCTCACGATCCAGCTCGAGTTCGAAATATAAAGCTCGAGCTCGTTTATTAGACCAGTCATATTTCAGGCTCGAGCTCATTTAAGCTTGGCTCGTTCGAGCGTCTTACCGATCCGATCTTAAGCCGAGCACGGCCGGCTTGACTCGTTTACACCTCTAACCCCCCCCCCCCCCCCCGACATGGTAGCAAGCTCTGCTACGAATGTTATTAGTCAAATGGAAATTGTTCGGTTTCAAACACTTTTATATAGAAATTTCGTCAGATAAGTTAAACAAAGCGAGATGCTTTGATTTTAAGAAGAATTAAGTATGCTATTAGAAAAATTAAGAAAATATACAGGCTTTTGAATTTCCAAAATAAAGAAAATTTGGTTTTGTAATAGATGTCATGACCAGTCGATTAGTTGGCACGACTAGTCCTCTTTTTCTTTATTATGGTTGTTTGTTCTTGGGCCATCTAGTGTCTTGCTAGGGGTTCTCCGTCTTAATATTATCGCCGTTCTAAAAAAAAAAATCCAAAATTATATACGTGTGTGTGTTTCTGTGTGTTTCTGTAGCCTTTTAACATATATAAATTGACTTGACGGGCCAATAAGTACATGCTAAGTACCCATTCGACGGCTAAGAATGCTCTTTTTAGCCTTCACAAAATGTATTGAAGCTTCAAAAACAGAAAGGTTAAGTGGACATATATTTGCCTTCTCTTTTAGAAGGCTTATACAACCATTTAACACGTGTTACTTTTCTAATGGTTGAACAGGGTATTTGGCATGTCTTTGTTACAATACGGTGATACTTGACTAACGACTAACGTATCATTATAAATAGTAAATTTGGAAAATACAATAAGTAAAATAATTTCAAGTGAAGAAATTCGCCTGTTGTAACTATTGCCAAATGCCATCTGTCATACAAGTTACTTAAATCAAGTGGTAAAAATGTAATTTCTTTGATGTGTATATTAAAAAAGATGGCACCAAAATTAATATCGTGTTTACTAAAGGAAAATGAGAACCAAAGAGTCAAACCTAAATGCGTGTACAATTTGGATCCAGTCGATGACGATTTGATTAGGAACACTATCAGTGATTATGACTCCTTTGACATCATGTATGTCCAAATTTGGTCTTTTTTATTTATTTATTAGGCCATTCGTGTAATGATTTGGGTATGTGATAGAAAAAGTAATATCACGTAGATAATTATGTCACGCAGATAGTTTCATATTAATAAATGTGTGTAATGAGTTAGTAATAGTGCAATGTGTTATTATTAAAAAGAGAAGATGATGTGTAATATTGTGATTAGAAAAAAAAAATATATATATATATAGGCACCACACGCTTTGGCTTCCACCACCGTGCAAGGGCGAAACTTGGATTAAAATGAGAATAGGGCCGGACTAAGTAATACAAAAAAAATTTAGACCGAACGCGTATAAATTTACACTACAGAGCGAAAAAACGGACTGGGTCGGGACCCGGTCTGGCCCCTTAAAATCTTCCCCCTTGCCACCGTGATCTTAGTCACACCCTTTGCATAATAGTTAGGGACGATGTTCCAAGGCGGTTTTTCATCACCAATCCTCTATAATGTTCAAGTATAGATAACGTTAAACCAAAATGTTAAGGCTATATATCATTTTTTTTTATAAGAAAGGTATCCAATTTTGACTCCTCTCGTTACAGTTTCGCGTGGCTATGTGAAAGTTGCTTATAGTTTCGCGTGGCTATGTGAAAATTGCTTAGATAGATAATGGTCGTAAAACTCAATGTAAATCGTCGGAAATCGAGCCGGATCCGGCATCACGGCGGTTGAGCCGCTCTTTGAGCGGATCCCGTCGTCGCCGGAGACGGCGTTGTCACATTCCATCTCCTTGGGCAGCAGATTCTCTGCAATTACCCTTTGGGAATGGCCGTGGGTAAAACATTTTTTTTAGAATTTAAATGACCCATGGCCTTCTAGTCTAATGGTATGGTGATTGTCCCTCCATTAAGTGGTTGTGGGTTCAAATCCTTACAAATGCAAGGTTGATGGTATTTGGTGAAAATTTAGCTCTTTTTAAAAAAAAAAAGATAGATAATGGTCATGTTGCTATATGAATAACGGTTGGTATTTTTTTTTCCCCAAACGGCAAAACATATAACTTAATAATGGGCTAGCCAGAGGCTAGCAATTACAAAAGTCCAAACTGAGAGAGGGTCAAAAACAATCACAGTTGTTACTTTTTTTTCAGTTCTAATCTTTAATTAAACAAATATGAAACTTGATTGTTATTCACTGATTTAGTTTTGTTTACTCTTATTTCAAGTTAATTTGAATAAATTAATCATCAAATATATCTTATATAATGTTTTATAAATGTTAAATATTTTTAAAATATATCGAAAAATGGGGTTGTGACGTAGCTTGTTACTTGTCCGTTTACTTGTCACTTTATTGTAATTTGACCGTCAGTTAATTCCAAACATAAAAGATATAAATATA
Source organism: Deinandra increscens subsp. villosa (assembly GCA_039602395.1). Classification (NCBI taxonomy): domain Eukaryota; kingdom Viridiplantae; phylum Streptophyta; class Magnoliopsida; order Asterales; family Asteraceae; genus Deinandra; species Deinandra increscens. The sequence continues at coordinate 96,333,360 of JBCNJP010000025.1, forward strand.
CCTCATAAAAGTTGATTAACTTTGGACAGGATAAAAACTTTGAGTAATACAAATTTCAAATGACTTTAATGGAATTTTTAAAAAACACAATCACAGTTTTGTATGAAGTTTTCCCTTTTTAATTTTTATAAATCTCTAATATAAACTATAAAGTTGAAGATTGAAGATCGATAAAGAGCAACTCTTTTTAAGCTGTTATAATCACGAGTTGGGTGACAAAGGTTGAAAAGCGGCCCTAAATCTTCTGTCGGTAAAGGCACTTGGCCCCATCTACGATTTCTTGTTCAATTGCTTTTTATGTCTTGTTTTTTAATGGGTTGATTAATCATACGCACCAAGTAATTAATATTAATATTAATATTAATATTAACAATTAATAAAGTAATAGAACTCACATTTTATAACGGTTAAATTTAGGTTGAGATCCTATCTAGAGACGGTTCCGTATTATCGTATATTTTCTTTATCAAGACTCGAATCCATACCAACACCATTAGAAGAAACCCAAGCTAATGGGTAAAAATGTAAAACCTCCCTAGTGTGAACTCCAAGCCTCAAGCCGGTGATCTACCGTTGCTGGTGGTCCGAGGGTATCATTGAAGCGAACCCACAACAATAGCAATAAAACTCACATGTCCTAACCCGTCTCGATAGGGTAAAAAATTTAGGTTATTGGTATGATTCTTTAACCGTATGACTATGTAATAAGTCAAAACGATATAAGTCAAGACAAACCGATTTAAGGCGTGTTAAATTGATTTGAATTAAAATATGTTTTTTTAGACGAATGATCACCTCCTACATATAATTTTGAGTAAAGTGTAATTTTACATTCTTAAGCTAATGGATACAGACATTCAAAGCTTTCAAAGTTACAAGGACAAAACTTTGTAACATTTTCATGCTCTAGAAAGTTTGTAAGTTTTTAACAGCTTTTATCATTAATGTTAACGTTTGTTAGAGAATCTATTAGTTTTTTGTGATTTGTTTTGTAGGAAGCTTCAAATTTGACAACGATGCTTTAATCTCACAAGCATGCTGTGTAGACCTCGCTATACGTATATATCACTAATTGGAATCAAACTGATTTCATTTAATTTTAAAAGTATAATAGAGTGTATTGTCCCGAAAATTTGAGTGACCCTATTCTTTTGATCTGGGTGACCCTGTAAATAATATAAGAATGAAAAATTGAGTGACACTCGTATTCTATAAATGAACCCCCGTCATATAAAAAATAAAATTTTTATTTAACACTAAGATATTGTTAGGCCAAAAGCCATTTGTTTTAGGCTCCGGTTACTAACGTACACCTTTTTGATATATGTCACACACTTCAAACAATCGTTTGGGTTCGATTTCTTTTATTATATAAAAAACCTCCACCCCTTGATTTTTATGCGGTCGTCGTCGATTCACGTAGGAGTCGTTTTGTCCAAAACGACCATTTTAGGTCGTTTTGCCCAAAACGACCATTTTGGGTCGTTTTTCCTTAAATAATCGTATCAAATATGTGTTTTTATTAAGAAAAATGTGTTTAAATATAGTGACTCTTGTTTTATTACGATAAGCTAACAAAAACATTAAACGGCTCTTCCTTCCTTCAACCCAGGTTTCGAGTCATTTATGCATCGTTTTTTTCTTTTCTTTTTGGAATTTTATTTGCTTTGTTTGAACCTATACCTCGCCTATCTTCTTAACCCAACCCTAATCAGAAACAAAACTCAGCATCTTCAGCCTTCATCATCTAAATAGAAACTCAGTTGTCTCAATCTCTCCTCACGAGAAACTCGATTCAACTCATCATCAAACTCGATTGCCCGATTCATCATCTTTCAAACTCGATCTCACTCCTAATCAGGTACTTTGTTTTTCTGTTTCCTACTCTCTGCTTTTGATGTAATTTATGCGTATTTCACCAGATTCATGTTTGTAGGGTTCATGTTATCATTAGGTTAGAACTGAAATTACAGGAGTATTGTTTCAAGTGAAGAGACTATTTGAAATCCTAATGCCTTATATTGTTTAGTGTCATCAAATAAGTGATTTTAGTCTCCTGTTATACTGTTTGATTGACTTTCAAATCCAGATTTGTAAGTCAAAACCTGTTTAGCTAGGCCAGTTATCTTCAATGCAGGTGTTTATCAGTTTAATTTCTAGAAAACAATCATCAAAACTGAAGCTAAAAGTTAGACACAGGAAGTTTTTGAATGGAATTTGATTTAGATTGTGTTGCAGATTCAAAACCTTATAAGCTTGTTATCCAATTTAATAGTCTACTCATCGTTCTCCATTTGATTCTTGACGATTGATTTGGTTTATTATTATCATTTAAGTACTAATCTTCTCTGTTCTTGTATGGAGGTGGGTAGTCAGTAGGTTTAGTCACCTACTTAATTGTTAAAAACTGATAGGAAACTTAGTAATAATGACTTGGCCTGAAAACTATGATTTTGTGTTGTTAGAAATCCGAGTAGACAAATCCTGAATCCGCAGTTGGTTTCACTTCTTTTTGATACATCATTTGGTGTTCATACTTTGTGTATATGTATATTTCTCACACCCTATTGAATTCTCCTCATGTTGCAGATGGCGGACTCCGATCTCTCGTTCCTTGCTCTCTGCGCTCTCCTCCCAATCTTCTTCCTAATCTTCCTCAAACTCATCGTCCGTCCACGCCCCGTCAAAGTCCCAATCAAATCCCGCCATGTGTTCATAACTGGTGGATCTAGTGGCATCGGCTTAGCTATAGCTCGCCAAGCCGCTACTGAAGGGGCTCGGGTCACTATCTTAGCCCGTAGCCTTGACAAGCTCGAGGAAGCCAAAACCTCAATCCGACTTTCCACTGGCATCGATGTTGCGATTGTAAGCGCTGATGTATGCGACTTTGAAGCTGTTAAGGCGGCTGTGGAGAGTGCTGGTCCGATTGATGTTTTGATTTGTAATCAAGGCGTTTTTGTAGCTTACGAGCTTGAGAATCAGGATATGAAGGAGATTAAAGGCATGATAGATGTGAATTTGATTGGGACTTTTAATCTGGTTAAGGCCGCATTGCCGGGGATGAAGAACCGGAGTGATCGGAAGCCCGTTTCGATTGCATTCATGTCGTCTCAGGCCGGTCAGGTACTGTGTATTCTATGTTATTTGTATTCACTAGTTTCAGGCCTATTAACTAGTGTTACACTATATTTGCGACTGTATAACTAGGGTTTCTAAATTGAAATTGTGGTCTTGATCTGGTAAGGTGGATTGTTCAAGTAAATTGTTGCAAGTCCTTCCTAGACATAATTGGCAAATTGTACCAACAGGTACCCCATAAATATTTGGAATTCATTAAGAACTCACTTAACACGTTATTATCTAACAATCAAGATAGCCAAGCTAATAACTATTAAGGCGCCATTTGAATCGATAGTGTCACACATTGGCTAACAATTCATGCGTCGGGTCCATGTCGGTGACCTCTGGGCCGACTGATAGCAGCCATAACTGCTCAAGTTTTAAGCATTAGAAAATTAAAGAACTAGCTTTGATCTCATAAGAACTATGCCAACTAACCTCTAGGTTGTATGTTGATAGGCCAACAACCAAACTGTTACTTGAAGGTTCCTAACAAGTCAGAGTTTAGTTTTGATACTAGCAAAAACTGATACAAACGTAAACAAGTCAAATGGTAACATGCAATAACCTTAATGATTTAAGCAGTCTAAATCCTAAAAACTTTAAGAAGTTCTGCACTTGATCTGTTGTAAAGCATGTCAATGACCACAAACAAATGGTAACAGACTAACAGCCTTGCTATCAATCTCTAGGTTTTCGCCCTACAAATGACAAAGTCTACGCTCAAAACAAAGAGAAAAACACAGTTTTAAATTCTCTATATATAATTCTATACAAGTTGACAAGTTATTATGAGTTCTAATGTGGCTACTCTTGTATATTTTCTGTTTTTTAATTACTTTGGATTCTTATGCTTCTCTGTGTTCATCGTTTTGTGTCTGTTTCACTTATATGTTCGCTGACAAATTTTTCAAAGTTAGGTGGGCATTTATGGTTATACAGCTTATTCAGCTAGTAAGTTTGGCCTAAGGGGTTTGGCAGAAGCTCTACAACAAGAAGTTATTGCAGATAACATTCATGTTTCACTTATATTTCCCCCGGATACTGATACACCTGGTTTTGCTGAAGGTTCAACACCCCTCTTTTCTTGGCTGCAGTCTTAAATACACACACAGATATATATATATATATGTCTGTTCTATTTATAACATCCAAAGCAATAGGTGCTATGCCTTATGTGGTTCTGAACATATTGCTGGTTCTGAAATGAACATGCCTATAGCACAGCTTACTGATAGAAAAAATCATTCTGATAAGTGTTTTTTTGTTGTTAATGTAGAGAACAAGAAAAAGCCACAATTGACAAGCATTATAGCGGGGTCCTCGGGTGTAATGCAAAGTGATGAAGTGGCAAAGAAAGCATTGAATGGGATCAAATCTGGATCTTTTTTCATCCCCTGCAACTTTGAAGGATTTTTGTTGTCATTAGCTACTGCCGGTCTTTCTCCTCAAAGATCATACCTCATGGCGTTTGTTGAGGTTATTTCTGCTGGCATCTTACGTATTGCAGGATTGTGTTTTCAGTGGACCTGGTATGGAAGCATTGAGAAGTGGCATGCACAAGAGAAATAGTAAGTGTTAAATTAAGTTTATCAATCTGAAGGTTATATATAGATTGCATTGTTAGTTGAAATGAATGCCAAAGTCGCCTGGACACTAGTTTTTTTAAATTTGTTTCAACAAAGATGCTAATTTGAACTTATAGGTTCTTCAATTCAATTTCAGGAGCTTGGATGTATACGGCAGCAGAAATACACAAGAATCCCATCTCATGGACTGAATTGGAGGTCTAACTTTTAGCATCATGTGCTTACTAAAATTTCCAAACTTGCAGAACTTTTGATTACGATCCTAATCAAGTTTTTTTTTTTTTTTAATTTATTTTTGTTGTACATTTTATATATTTTACTAACGAACATTTGATTGGACTATGATACCCTATATGTGTTATGCATAGTCCTATCTTTTAGCCATCAGCTAGTCCATCATCCGCCTGCGTAATCATCGAGCTAAATCCAGATCCTATCTCCATAAGAACTCTCTTAATTGCAGTAACCTAAAGCGGATGTGTGTATAGATGGTTTAGTATCAAGTTTCTTTCACTTTTGACAATACTTGTATATTGTTGATATTATATTTCTTTTAAGAAAACTTCTGTAGTTGCTCAAAATTAGATAAAGAGTTAGGGTCGAGAGATATCATCATATAAAGGATCTATAGTGGTGTTTATATGCTCTATCTATATATAATAGGAAAATTGGCGTCATTTAATCCCATGTTTACCCTATTGGCAAATAATAATCCATGTTTTAACTTTGGCAACTGACAGTCCCATGTTGTCATGTATTTGTTTTTAACGGTCCCCCGTTAAAAAAAACTAACACCGTTAGTTTTTGATGATGTGGCTGCTGATGTGGCATATTTTTTAATTATTTTTTTCTTAAATTATCTAGTCACCATCCCAATCACCACACCACCAACATCCACCACATATCGTCTAATCCGGCCACCGCTACCATCACCGCCTCCATTCCCGCCTCCACCTGTCGACTTCTTCGGTCACCACCACCATCATAATCTGTTTTGGCATCGGAGGAATGGTCGGTGCCGGCGTCTTCGTCACCACCGGCACCGCTAGCTGCCGTGGTTCTGTCTTACGCCTTTGCCGGATTTTGCACCTTACTTTCCGCTTTCTGCTACACCGAGTTCACTGTAATTTGTTAATTTCATTCTCTCGTGTTCGTAAACTCGCGAATCGCGGTCGCATTTGTGTGATTTGGTTTTTCTCTCAAGTGAATTCATGGCGTTTTTAAGCGGACGAATCTGATAATGGATTACGTGTTCTCCAACGCCGCCGTCGCTAGAAGCATCACGACCTATCTCGAAACCGCCATTGTCGTTTCTGCGGAATCGAAATGGAGAATAATCATAACCTTTCTTCCAAAAGGTTTTAACCAAATTGATTTCATTGCCGTCATAATCGTCCTCACCATCATCATCTGTTACAGGTTTTTAATTAATTCAACATTTTCGTATTACTTCCTAATCAGTGGTATTCAAATCGATTAATTTCATTTTTAATTTTCATTTCATTTTCATTACAGCAGATTATGATGGTGGTGGTGGCCGGAGATGATGATGATGGTGGCCGGAGAAGTCGACAGGTGGAGGCGGGGATGAAGGCGGATGTGGTAGTGGTGGGCGGAGATGATGATGTTGGTGGCCGGAGATGATGATGGTGGTGGCCGGAGAAGACCACTTGTGGTGGTTGTTGGTGGTGGGGGTGGTGGAGTGGTGATTGGGATGGTGACCGGATAATTTAAGAAAAAAATAATTAAAAAATATGCCACATCAGCAGCCACATCATCAAAAACTAACAGTGTTAGTTTTTTTTAACGGATGGACCGTTAAAAACAAATACATGACAACATGGGACTGTCAGTTGCCAAAGTTAAAACATGGATTATTATTTGCCAATAAAGCAAACATGGGATTAAATGACACCAATTTTCCTATATAATATACAAAACTCATGTATTTTAACTTTAATTTTCTGTCCGGATCAAACTTAATAAAGGTTTGATTTTAGGCAGCCTAACTGCAAAAAATACAGACAAGTAGTATGATAGTTAAACTTTTATCATATAACATCATTATCATTTTAATAATATGTTTTTGTTGCAAAAATTAGTGAAAATATGGGTTTCATTAACTTTGCACATAAATAGTTCTATGTAATTGTGATAAATATAATAATTATATAATAAGTTTGTATTCTATTATGTGAGAGCTTCACAACAAACCAAACCCTATTCAAAACGTAGATAAGATGAATGATATATCGATGAAGAGTTCAAGTTGAATATTTGAAATAAATAGTGCTGAACTTGAGGGATTCAAGTTGCTACCGTTTACTTTTTACACCACTCTTAGTGGTTTGTTACATCTTCTTGATTAATATTAACAAAACATGTCATAAACAAATATGGATGTTTTGTTTTTTGTATGTCACAAATCAAAACGTATGTTTTGTCTTTTACTCGTAAATCCATTTCATGAATTAATATAGAGTTTAATTTTGGCTCATGGGAATGCATTTCATGAATTACCTATATAATGTCAACTCCGTACTCTGATTTTCAACCCTACTCATATCTCTTTCTCTCACCGCCCTCTTTTTGTCTCTTCGCACTTCTCTCTACAAAGTAGAAAAAATATTACGTTAGAAGAGAAAAAGAGTTGTGGTTTGAAGTTGACATTATAATGTCAACTCCATGTACTCTGATTTTCTACAAATTATCGACTTCCACAATGCAAATAACTATCAGAAATCCCAAAAATGAAGGAAGACATCCTGAGTTCATGGTGTCTTTTTCTTTTTATATGAATGTGGGATACAATGTTCTCTTGGCTAGCCTCATATCTTAATATGTTTTGACATTTACAACCTATAAACAAACTTAACTACTAGATTATTGCACCAAAATACTCGCAGCAACGCATGAGTTCGCACTCTAGTTGTTTTAAACTAACAGTCAATCTTTTTTGAATGGGTGTGGGTTCAAAAATTTATCCTCTGGCAATAAGGAGTATTTGATTAGGCCATTTTCTATGGAGAAAATTAAAGGAGCGGTGTGGAATTGGGTGGGGGGTGTAAAAGCCCGGGGTCGTGTTCAAAACTAGTTTTGGTTCACGAACAAAGTTTTTTACCCAACTGTATACCGGCCTAACCTAAGTTAAGCGAGTAGATGAGTCCAACTATATGTATATATGTTCTCAACAATCAATATAGACGAACCTAAAAAGAAATATTATGAATTTAAAACAAACAACAAACAACAAACATACATAAAAAATAGAAAACAATAATCAGTTTAGTAATGGAGAACGGAAAACGATGACATAAACACAAAGATCAAACTGTAAGCATACATATTAAGAAATCAAATCATATATGTAATTCGATAACACGTTAAGTTGGTACTGAAAAGATGCATACTCAATAACAAATAACTTAGAAACCGCAGCAAGTCTATGGTAATGCATAGAGTTATCTGATGACCTGTCGTTGGGGTCATGCAAAAACCTAACTTTACCTATAGACAGGGTAAGTCGGGTATCGTATCCACGAGGAGCATGTGGTTAGTGTTACAGGTTTTATCTGATTATTTAAACTAAATTATCTAACAAGCTAAAAAGTGTAAAAGTTAATTTTTGATTTTTAAATAAAAAATATAAAATGAGAATAACTATGAGTAAAATATGATCAAACCTAGGGTTCAGGTTTACAAAATCTTGACTGTTCCTAACTGCTTAACTAGGACGTCCTTAAGGGGGACGGTGCGAAGGAGTAGCATGTGATAACCCGAGATTTAACTTAAGTGGTTATAACGTGCGAGTTACCGAGTTCATTCACAATTAAGGGTTGTGACGTGTGAACCTTTTACAATAGCTAAGCCAGACTCGATTTACCAACTAAACCGATCCTAGGGTCTATAAACAATCAAGAACAATCCAAGATTCAATAAACCCTACACCCAGATATGACCACAAAATATTTAGCCAATCATTATAACGAGTAAATCAAACACTGTCACTACAAGATTCATCGTTAAAATATCAAACTAAATAAAGAGAAAATGTATCGAATTAATTTTATAAAACAAAACTACCAATGTTGCTTCGGTCGATTATGTATCTCGCATTCAACTGATTCTTTGGCTGCTTAGAAAACAGCCAAAAAGGCTGCCTTGATTGGCGTGCAAAGCAAGAGCCGCAAGGGCTGCTTCTGGCCTCCAAAACCTCTGCCGTCGAACCCCCCTTTTTCTTGCCTTCAATCTCTTTTATTTGTTTCTTTGTTTGAATCCATCGTGAGCCCACAAGAAGCCCAAAATCATGACATACATGTTTTATTTGATTTCTTTGTTAACTCACGAATGCCATCTGCACCAACTAACATACTTAAGTTAATTCTCAATGATATTATTATTTATTTTCAATAACACCTTAAAAATACTTATGATAATAAAATCAATGGACACTAATATTTAGATTCAATTCATGTTTCAAGTTTATGTTAATTACACTATTATAGCAAATTCTCTTCATAATATAAACAACCGATTAAATCATTATATTTTGTACTCATATCGGTGTATTTAGCATTGAATCATCATAATATAAAGTGTGCCTAGATACCACTCATCACATTCCCCAACTTAATCCTTTTTCGTCCCGAAAAAGAGATGCAATGGAATCATAATTAGTAAGCTAATCTTATCGCAATTCATTTCAAATAGGAACACGAATTTACATTAACTGTGATTGCCAATATATTTGATCCGCTTTAAACTCAACCCGTCTAACCCCAACCAAATGTATTGTGCTTAATAATGTACAAAGTTACCGACATGTTTAACCGTCCCCACACCCGAGCATACATAGCAAAACCTACCCAACCTCATGGTTTATTGAGGATTCACTAACCCACAACTTGAAGTGACCATGCACCACCATTATGACACAATAGGGATTATGTCCAATTATTTTTTCCTTCTACGCGACATCCGGGACTTACCTCCCATTATTTTCTCAATATATTTTTTCTTTTCTTTTTTTCTTTTTTTTTATTTTTTCCACAACTTTTTTTTTCTTTTTTTTCATTTTTTTTTTCATTTTTTCGCTTTTTTTTCTTTTTTATTCAAATATAGAACTACCAATTTTATTAGGCGGTGGTGTCATAAGAGCAGAAGCATGGTGTATGAGAAAGGAATACTAGGTATAAATACCACTCGCAACCCGTTTTTGCTGGGACTCAGTTTTTTAAACCATGCATACCGGGATGGGAAACTAAACACGTATATTAAATTAAGATCATTGCACGCACATTGGTGTTTATAAATTTGGGTCGAGCCTACCAACATATCACAAGTTAGATGCATTTTCAGCCCTAGTAATCCACTTCATGTATAAGCATCAACCTACCAATTTTTCTATCATTTTCCACATATGCAAAACTCTTTTTCAAGACATTTATCATTTCAGCACCTATCACACAACCGACTTTTTTTTTTTTTTTACAAAATGCAAAAAATATACAAATGCCTAACTAAACTAACTAAAATGCAAACACACAAAAATTAATAATTCTTAACCAAACTTAGAAAAGGAACGGGTTCACCTGATTTTGTAGTCGTGGCGAGATCTTCAAGTGTTGTGATGATCTTCAAAGTCTATCTCATAACCTGCAAAACTTAGCAAAGATTGTGTAGAAGCAAGCTTCTCAACCCGATTAGCACACAAAATTTTAAAGATTTTGCAATTTTTTTTTCATCTTTTAAACAAGACTTAAAAACCACGACTTTAAACAAAAAACTAGTAATCCCCTTCCCCAACTTAAAACATTGCATTGTCCCCAATGCAACACTTAAGTTCTAATTCAATTAAAAATAATTAATTAAAAAAAAAGCAAACAGAAAAAATCCTAAAACTCACTTTCGTAGGAATCACGGTTGCATTTAGCATATGCAACAAGCCTTTTAAACCCCTCGGTAGCCCGAGTGGACGAGTGAATTCTCGTGAGGGTTTCTAGTTAACACACCCACAAAGTTATCGGGTTGCCTCCCGGAAGCGCTAAGTTTAAGGTCCTCAGCCAGACCGTACCTGATTTGATGCTCATGGTGGTCTCAATGCACACTTGCCTACCGAGTTCCCGGTGTGTGCTCGGTAGTTGACATGCCGTGTCCAGAGACGATTGACGATTAGTGACATGTTCAGATAAAAGAAGATATTACAGGTCCACATCACAATGAATTGCCCGAGATCTTGCGGACCGACCTTCCTTATCTTGATTCTCGGACCCTCATCCACAACTTTGTTTATTGAATTAATCAGAGTGGTAGAAGGTTCAAGATCAACTTTGAGTACCACAATTACAGATTCTTCCTCAACAACTTCTTCTGGATCCACCCGTAACTCTTCATCAATTGAGGGACTCGGTGTGGTATTAGCCTCCACAACCTCTTCCCCATCTTGGGTATATAAGTCATCAGATAACGGTGTGATAGCCTCTTCTTTATGAATCTTCAATGAGAGCACCTCACACTTCATACTCAAGCATTCAATTTTTTCTTGATCTGAGAGGCAAGATGATGATAACAACTTGTCGATTCTGGATAATGTCGAGTTGAGTTGAGCAATCTGTTCATCCTCCTCATACTGATAAATCAGTTCGTCATACTGAGTATCAAGTTTCTCTTGTATCTGATGCGGAAATTGACACCCGTTCTGATAGTAATCTTGGGAAGAATTATGTTGTGAGTATCCATGAGAGTAGGATGGAGGTGGTTCCTCATGCGGGTAATATGACGAGCTCTCATCATCTTCATCTTCCACAATTTTAATCCAACTAGGAAATGTCGGGCAATGAAAAACATCGTGAAAGTAACTCCCGCAATTGTGGCATTCATCACGTTCATCCATGTTGTAAGTAAACTAACCTGCACAACAAGCTAGAATACCGGACGTAAAGACGAACAAATAAAATAAAATAAAATAAAGAAAGTTAAAATATTTTTGGATTTTTATTTTTATTTAAAGCAAACAAATAGAACAAAAATCAAACAAAGCAAATAACACTAAGCGCACTAGCTCCCCGGCAACGGCGCCATTTTGATGACCTGTCGTTGGGGTCATGCAAAAACCTAACTTTACCTATAGACAGGGTAAGTCGGGTATCGTATCCACGAGGAGCATGTGGTTAGTGTTACAGGTTTTATCTGATTATTTAAACTAAATTATCTAACAAGCTAAAAAGTGTAAAAGTTAATTTTTGATTTTTAAATAAAAAATATAAAATGAGAATAACTATGAGTAAAATATGATCAAACCTAGGGTTCAGGTTTACAAAATCTTGACTGTTCCTAACTGCTTAACTAGGACGTCCTTAAGGGGGACGGTGCGAAGGAGTAGCATGTGATAACCCGAGATTTAACTTAAGTGGTTATAACGTGCGAGTTACCGAGTTCATTCACAATTAAGGGTTGTGACGTGTGAACCTTTTACAATAGCTAAGCCAGACTCGATTTACCAACTAAACCGATCCTAGGGTCTATAAACAATCAAGAACAATCCAAGATTCAATAAACCCTACACCCAGATATGACCACAAAATATTTAGCCAATCATTATAACGAGTAAATCAAACACTGTCACTACAAGATTCATCGTTAAAATATCAAACTAAATAAAGAGAAAATGTATCGAATTAATTTTATAAAACAAAACTACCAATGTTGCTTCGGTCGATTATGTATCTCGCATTCAACTGATTCTTTGGCTGCTTAGAAAACAGCCAAAAAGGCTGCCTTGATTGGCGTGCAAAGCAAGAGCCGCAAGGGCTGCTTCTGGCCTCCAAAACCTCTGCCGTCGAACCCCCCTTTTTCTTGCCTTCAATCTCTTTTATTTGTTTCTTTGTTTGAATCCATCGTGAGCCCACAAGAAGCCCAAAATCATGACATACATGTTTTATTTGATTTCTTTGTTAACTCACGAATGCCATCTGCACCAACTAACATACTTAAGTTAATTCTCAATGATATTATTATTTATTTTCAATAACACCTTAAAAATACTTATGATAATAAAATCAATGGACACTAATATTTAGATTCAATTCATGTTTCAAGTTTATGTTAATTACACTATTATAGCAAATTCTCTTCATAATATAAACAACCGATTAAATCATTATATTTTGTACTCATATCGGTGTATTTAGCATTGAATCATCATAATATAAAGTGTGCCTAGATACCACTCATCATTATCTTAACACCAACTTGGTTCAATCCATGTGTGAGGGTCACAATAATGTTTAGTTTTCAATAAATCAAGACTGAAACGTTCCTGGCTACTTTTGCCATCGAATGTGTGATACATGTTGGTTTCAAGAGAATAAAACACTATCTTCTTGCCATCCTTATGCAATGACCTTGGAAAGTAGATCTTGTTCCCCATTTCTGGTGATTTGGCATCAAGGCAGATACAAGATGTATCAGAAATATAAATCATGTGTTTTCCCAACCCATTCATTTTCTCCCATTCCGCTGTAGACTCGTTTAGTTTAAACACCTCAACTGATTTACCCAGATCACCTATTATAACCAGCAAAAGATGTTGATCACAACTTGACATAAAGTATTGCAGGGGAGACCCGCAACGACTTTTTGGGGCTTTGTCTATAATAGTATCCCAGGAGTGATCAGCCCCAGTCAAGTCTCTAAAAGAATCGACTCCTTTATTGTTACGCAAGGCATAAACATCTCGACCATTAAATGTTGGAAAGTGATAAGAATATGGATCATCACCATCAAAATCCAAAGGTATATAAAGCCATGTTGATTCCCTAGAGACAAAATGGATGAATATGTGACATGGCGCATATGCTGTAAATCCAACAACCATACAATCTGATGAAGTAGGTGGTGCTGAGAAACAAAAGCTTTCTAAATAAGGTACAAGCGGAAGCTTACGAATATCACTTGTAAATGGGTTAAAGAATTCGAGCTGGGATCCACCCTCAATTTTATACATCAGCAGCCAACCAAACCTAGAACAGTATATCTGGTAATCACCCTCGAGTTCTTGAGGTTTTGTTATAAAATAGATTTCACCGCATACCGGATCTATAAAAGTGATAATACCTCGATAATTGTCTAACACCATTAACCACGGTGAAACCAACGAGTAAATCTGCAATCTCCTTAATGTTGCTTCCTTGTTCCATCGAATCAGAGGTGCTACTAAACGACAATCTTTGCATGTAGCACGAAACCTCATGTATTCGATACCAATACAGTGCTCCATAATCATTTCCAAGATATGAATCGGAATATTGAGCATGTGACACTCGAATGTTGTGTAATCAAAATCAATGTTATCATCCTCCTTATGTGGTAATTTTATGATTATTTGAGTGTCCTTTTCCTCCTCTTCTTCCTTAGATTCAACATGATCAATTTCTAACCTGCAAAAAATATAGTAATAAGAAAACTTTTTCTATCAAAAACAAAAACATGTACACTGAATAAGCAAAAGATAACTAACTAACTAAATGCAATACCTCCATTCAAGCATTGCCCACGAGGACGCTTGGCTTTCTTGTACTAGACGGGGCATAGAAGATAGAGACACGGTTCTATCTTTGGCATGGAACGAGTATATTATTTTGCCTGACTCACCAAGAATATGTACATAGCCCTCTAACTCCGAATCAACCGCAGAACTATAGTAGCAGGTTTCGTGATCACTAGCAAGTTCTATGAAAAAGATAGCATCTTTAAGGTCCACTATTTTCTCCCACATCATACTAGCCATATCCAATTTAAATAAACATACATCAACGATCTTTTCCCTAGCTTCATCTTTAAAACCGACTTCAATGTAGAAAAGTTCCGTTTCCATACAAGAACCTTTTAGAAACTTACTAATGGTGTGGAAAATATCATGGCCAGGACAACGTTTGTAACAAGTGTGAGGGATTTCCACAAATGGAATTAAACTTATCACAACTTCTTTACTACCTTTAACCATAATAATGTCAACATGTATCACAAACGTATAATTAGGCCGCAAGGTCATGGCATATACCTTACCATTGCAACAAGTTGGACATTCTAGTAAACAGTCATCTACACCACTTATGCTCCGGAGCTGATTAGCATATGACATTTCAGTCCATTTTAGTCTCTTTATTTTACGGTCTAGCCGAGAAAATACAATCGTGGGAACTTTGGCTGTTGTTAATAGGAAAACCGAACCTTGATCATCATCCGGAGGAGCTGACAAACAACATTCGTGATAAGAGCGTTTTTCTTTATGAGTCAAAAGTGGGAGACGGATTAACTTAGAAGTAAGCGGGTTCCATAGAGACCACAGGAGACTGTCTGGATGGTTAGAGAGAATCACCCAGCCATGAAAATATGCGTGGATTCGTCTTCCGTGTAACTCGTTGACTCGTTGCTGATAAAGATACTGGTGTTTGTCTATGGTGTAGAAAAGCTGGGTATCAGATTCAAGGTTCTGAGCTATAAAAAACTGGTGATTTGCTGGTAACTTGTGATCGCAAGAAATCTGTTCTTGCTCCATCTAATATGTTCAACAAAATATAGTTACTTCATTAATAAAAGATCAGACTTTTGACGTACAATTTTATAACAGAATGCAAATAAATGTTTCGAAACAATAAAAAATCAGATTAACCCTCTTTTTTAGACTGGTTTTTGTAAAAAGACTATGTTTTTAAAAGACTACGCTTCAAAACAATAATTTCTTTAGGGGTTTGACCTGGATAAGGATTACCGGGGAAGACAGCACATGCAAATCAGCACAGTGGCGACGGCAGCTGATGCGGCGGTTGATTTAGTGTAAGGCGTGTTCACGGCGGCAGAAAAGTAATCGGAACGTGTTGGCTTTACATGAATTAATATGTAGTTTTAATTAAATATTGAGTTATATACTAAGCGTATAGAAAGAAAAAAAAACATAAAATTCAGTGTTATATGGGGGCGAATAGCCTAAGACCACCCACATCAATACCACACTAAATACCACCTTTTTGGTCCAGTCATCATGCCACGTCACGTACTTACCACATACCACAAAATCCACTTTTTTTCCACATCAAGTACTTCCCCACATACCACCTTTTATTTCCACATCACCATTTTATTTAATCTTTATTTTAAAAACTAGTTAACAAATTAATTCTTTTATTTAAAACGTATATTATTTTAATTTTAAAAAAAACTTACCGACGTATATTATTTTAATTTTAAAAAAACTTACCGACATAATTAAACGTATATTATTTTAGTTTTAATAAGTATCTTAGGTTGCTTTTCAGTTTTAATCTAATTATGTTTTAATTGAGAACTCAATAATATATTAAACTGAAGTAAAAGGAAATACAAGATTACTAAAAGGAAATACAAGATTACTAAAAGGAAACACAACTTATTCAACTACAGAAAGGAAACACAACTTATTCAATAATTGGAAGCCTTATTCAAAGTAAGGCCTTGAGCACTAATCTTCATCCCACACCGGCTTGTTTGCCCAAAGATGCTCAACTAAATCGTTTCTTAGAGCCGTATGCTGATCCTTAGCACGCAAGTCTATGAACCTCTCAAGGTTATGGACAAATGCTTGAGGTGCCCCATGATTATATGGAGGTGGAGGAGGTGCACCATCCTCAGGAGTCCAATTCAACACATCACGTCCTTCGTCTTCCACAATCATATTGTGTAGGATGATGCAAGCCAACATAATATCACCAATATTTGGTAGATCATTGACCTTGATGGTCCTCTAATTATTCCCCACCTAGACTGGAGAACACCAAATGCCCTCTCAACATCTTTCCTGGCAGACTCTTGTCGACGCTTAAAGTACCTCATCTTCAAGTTGTTCTCAGGGGGATATGTGAAACTCTTCACAAGTGTTGACCATGCAGGATAGATACCATCTGCAAGATAGTAACCTTTCCTATAGACATTCCCATTCACATGGAAGTCACATCTAGGCGCTTGCCCCTGCAAGATCTCGTTAAACAACGGAGATTGGTTGATCACATTGATGTCATTGTTTGATCCGGCAACACCAAAGAAAGCATGCCATATCCACAAGTCTTGTGAAGCAACAGCCTCAAGCATGATTGTTGGATAACCATGGTCACCACGAGTATAGTGCCCCTTCCAAGCAGTTGGACAATTCCTCCAACCCCAATGCATACAATCAATGCTACCAAGCATCCCTGGGAAGCCATGCTTCTCCTCATGGAAGGCTGTTAATCGATCAACATCTTCTTGGGTTGGCCTTCTTAGGTACTTGTCCCTATAGATCTCCACAATAGATCTACAAAAGTTGTGTAGACATTTGATGGCAGTACTCTCACCAATGCGTATGTATTCATCGCATTGATCAGCTGAAGCACCATATGCTAGCTGGCGAAGGGCACATGTGATTTTTTGGTTTGTTGAAAGGCCTAGTCTGCCAGCAGCATCACGACGTTGTGTAAAGTATCGCCAGTTAACAGACATACCTTCTGTAGTAATATCGACAGCAATGCGGTTATAAAGGCGACGGGTCATTCTGTATCGCCTTCTAAAGAGGCCTTCATGATACACAGGTTTCTCAGCAAAATAGTCATTGAACAAACCCACATCACCTTTTTCACGTTCTCTGTTTATTTCTCTTCGCTTCTTCCTTGGTTGGGATGGACCAGCTTCGCTGGCAGCAATTGAAGCTTCCATCGCTTCGTACTCTTCCGCCAGTTGGACAAGATCACTCATGTCTAGTGCTATTTTGATGTGCTCGAGAAGGTGGTCGGGAATGTTGAGATCAGGGATACCAGGGAAACCAGGATTCATTTTTTAGAGTTTTGAGTTTGAGAGAGATTTGATATTGAGAGGGTTTTGTGAGAGATGTGTGAAATGAAATGAGAATACTGAGTGTATTTATAGCAGTGATGAAAAACTAGCCGTTAGGAAAAATACAAAAAAACTAGCCGTTATTAATATTTTATATTAAAAAACTAGCCGTTATAATAAGACAAAAAAAATTAGCCGTTATTTAAAAAAAAAATACTAAAATTAATGTTTTAATTAATTATGAATTTTAGAATTTTTTTCAGATTTTTTTGAAATGTATTTATATTTTATTTGTATTATTAAATATTAAAATGAAACAAAAATCTTTGAATTTAAAAAAAAAGAACCGTTTAAAAGAAAAAGAAAAAGGAAAAAGAAAATGATGGGCCCACTTGTGTGCGTATGTATGCGTACGTAGGTACG
>JBCNJP010000025.1:96351831-96374376 GCA_039602395.1 Deinandra increscens subsp. villosa
TGGAGCAATAATAACCATAATATTAATCATGGAGTAACCAGAAAGGTAACATTATGCACGTTTTTATTATGGTAGATGTGTTCAAAATTGTTACATCCCCCCTTGTAGTGCTTGATAAATTGGACAGATCAAACATGTCAAAACATGATGGGTCAACCTGTCTATAACTTTTTTTAGACCAATGTCTTGTCATCATTTCTTAATTTTTAAAATTTTTACCCATTTAACCTGTTAAAAGTAACATCTCAACAATACAAACAAAGGTATGATACATAGTTTATAACTTTTTTCCTGATTTTTGACATATACTAAACACAGAGAATTGAAAGATACAAAGCTAGAAAGCAAACTATAGTTTAAAAGCAAGGACAAGTCATATGTTGTTTTGAGGATCTTAACTTAATCAGCAGGGGTCATTTTTACAGAAATTTATAAGGAAAAAAATGGTAGATAGAACACCACATATCTAGTTTGAAAGTAAAGTTGATGCTGAAATTAATTGGTTTATTGGTAACTAAAAACCGAAGCGTATACCTTTTCCATCAAGAAAACGGTCAGTATGCCACCCTCTTGCTTGTAGTTCAGGAAGCAGTGAAGGCACCACCGATTTCATCTTCTCATATGCCTCTTGTAAATTCCGTTCAGAGACAGAATCTTCATTCCTAGCGTATGCTGCCACGAGCCACCCTCTTAACGCATCTTCACCGCTAGCATTGTGCTCCAAAACCATGTCTGTCCAACTTTTTCCGCAACTTAATAGAAACTTTTCATTTGGAAAGATTTCTTTGAGCTCTTTTAGTCTTGAGGGCTTGATTGCTTTGTGTAAATCTCTACCGACTTTAACATTTCCAGCGTCTTTTATGAGCCGTCCAGGAAACAAAAGATTTTCTTTGTACCTTAGGTCTGCAGGGCTTGATATCCTTCCTGTCTAAACCATATACATTTCAATACCACATGCAGAAAAAGATTATACCTTTGGTATATACACTCGTTCTTGGTCCCATTTCGTTTTTCAAAATGGGAGTTAAGGGACCCACAATCCCGGCAAAATGGGTGGGTTACACGGGTCACTTTTTTAGATCAAGTTCCGCCAACACGCTTCTGCTTTTCTTTTAATTTTATAATCAATAATATATTTAATATGATTAAAAAAAAACTATATTGGCAAAATAACAATCTCATGATGATTTGGGATGTTATAATCATTTTAATACACTTTTGTGAACTTTTGACCCCTTTAATTCATTAGACCCATTTGACCAATTATCTGTTGGGTTAAGTCTTTCACTTTTACCCGTTTAACATGTTAGATGTCCTAAATCCGTGGTGGTGAGATGGGTGTATAAGATAAAAGGTCAAAATGGGATGGTTGCTTTGGGTTAACTCACAAATACTTTTTTCTCCAATTTTTTAAGATTGAAAAATAATTATTGCAATAATTATTACTACAAAAATAGTGTTATTGAAACTAAATCCTTGAAAATACTGAATTGGGAGGTCATATGCATTAATAATACGCATGGGGTGATTGTCAACCTGTTTAATGCGTTCCCCTATCAGCTAATTTTTTTATTTGACCCGTTTAATAGAAAACACATCCCAGATCGACCCATTCATAAGTAAATGGTGCCATCTCTAGCCTAAGCAAATAATATCAACTATGGAACCTTAATAAGACCTCCTTAGCAATTGTTTATCAACCTTTAGGAACTCTTCTACAATCATTGCAGTTCTCTGTGGATTCAATGTGTTGACTGGAGCAGCTCGCATTTCTTCACATACGCTATAAACGTGTATAATAGAAAGGACAGGCCCCACAATCAGCTGCACAAATATTATTAAACATTATAAGAACCAGAAAACAGAAAACTATTAATGGTTTGTTTGCCATATAAAATGGGTCTATGATTAAATGTAAATTGATACATTTGGACCCATACTTTCCCTTGCATTGAGGAACAAACTGTAGAGACTAGTTGAATTCCGGCACCTAATCCAAGCACATTAAACACAGTTGAAATGGCCTCGCCTTTTGCAAATAAATCACTAAGATTGCCCTCTTTGGCAAAGGAAGAATATATTGGTAATCTTGTTGCTCTTGCAGCAACTACAGCCATTCCCTGTTGGATGAAAGGTTAAAAAAAAGATTTTGCCTTTATGATATAGATGGGACAAGTTCAACACATTTATATGAAAATGTTCGAATGAATTATATTTTAGGCAGAATTGCATAACAAGGTAACATAGTTTGATCAATGCTCCATATTGTGGAATATATAAATTTTCTTCCCATTTATTTCGGTAAAAAGGGCCAGACATTGGAGAGCTTCTATCGAAAGAAACCTGACTCGGTTCCAAGTCAAAATGATGATTTGGCGTTATAAAACTGGTTGACTTACAAGATCCACCTAAACGAAATTCTTTTGAAAGTTGAGTCCGTACTATAAGAGGGAAAAACACCATATTCCCCAAATAGAAGAGTGGCAGAAAATCGCTGTTCAAAAGAAAAGAAAAAAAAAGAGTGGCAGAAGTATGTTAACTTTTCATGCAATTCGAGCTACAATTTAATGCCAACAAGTCCAACAGGTAGAATTTATAAAGTATGCACATCAGCACATGGTCAACAGGACAAAGAATTTAGAAGTCTCCCAAAGTGTAGTCAAGTGTTTAGAACTTCTTAGATTGCTCTATTGATAACAAAAAGGGGATGATATTACAAATACTTTTGTAATCATATATTATAGGTTAGTTATTTATGAAACTAAAAAGAGGGGCAAAAATGGCAGTGGCTCACAACCCAACCTCTTTTACCCATCTTAAACCGAGCCTGTTTGACCCTGACTCAACTACCTGTCCATTTGCCATCAACAGTGACTAATATAGAGATGTATTACCTTTGCAAAATTCCCAAGGCCAGCCAATTCAAGAAACAATGGTGGGCATAAGGGGGAAAAGATTTCAAGACCAGTTCCCAAGTCGTATAGCACATCAGCTACAATTGTTTTCAAAAACACTCTTTTAAAGTCAAATATTTCATAGCTAAATAGAACAAAGAGCATGAAGAAAGGTACCAACCCAAAATCCTCCACCGTTTGGGCTCAGAATCCATCTGTGCACCTAAATTGCTACATATTAGCTTTCCCGCATGCTGCATTCCGTCTTTTATAATCTGTTTAAATCAACAGAACTAGTAAACATTCTCTGTGCCATTAACACATTCGGATTTCCGATCCACTAATTGTTTCTCACCCAACTAACTACAGTTGCTTGTGCAGGGGTAGGTCTCAAGCCTGCAGCATACAACAGTGACTGCAAAGGGGTCAGGTAAAAAAGGAATTACGTAAACATGAAGTTTAGGAAATGGGATTTAATATTTTTCTAAGCATCAGAAGAGGACCTGAGTTGATAACACAGATAGTGCTGCACTTGAAAAATGTTGTAACGCCCGAAACTGTGTGTATCTTAGGTATCCTTCATTCACACTGGAGTAACAAGAGAACTATGAAAAAACTATAAGAAAAAACATTTTGACTTCAATTTATGTGAATTAAAATCTCATGAACTTGCCTATATGGAAACCCTGAGGGGAAGAACTGATTGACAAAGGATTCAGCCATTTTGTGCACTATAGGTCTTGAATCATCAAGCGCCTTCACCTATAATTGTTAGGTTTTAGAGAGAAAAAACTTAGATCTGTAATGGTAACCGTAAAATTAGGGTTTATAATTTCAAACTATTGAGAATTTCAGATCACTCCACGTAATCTGAAAATTTTGCATCTAGATCATCGAAATCACTCCTATGTAATGTATTCAGGGTAATTATTACAAATGTAGAAGATAATCTATTCGAAAAATAAACAATCCTCCAATAGAGAGAGAGAGAGGTGATCATATTGAAAATTGAGTAGCGATGAGTTAAATACTGACGGAGAACTGGCCGTCCGGTTGAAAGAAGAAGTGACGGGAGACGGTATCGGAGGTCTCAGTCCACGATACGGAGACGGCGGCGTCTTTCGGCGACGTGTTCTTCTGCATTTTTGTCGTCTGCTCCTGTCATAAAAACAACTCTAAGACGATTAACAAGAGAGAAATGAATGAGGTGTTGATCGGAAAAAGAAGAACAGACCAGCGAGTTCATGGGGGAGGGAGGAAGATGCAGCAACTATTCGCCGCCGGCGAATTTGGCGTTACAGGAAGGAAGGGAGGGAGGAGCAAACTACGAGGCGTTGTATAACGACGTCGTCTACGTGGTCGCCGGACAGTCCAAGAAGTGATTCCACATGAGTGGGCTAAACATTTGTTAAATAACTACTTTGCGGTTACCAATGATCTCTAGCTCAATTGGCTAGAAGGAGGTACCCAAGACATTATAATGGGGAGGTCTTGGGTTCAAGTCCCACTTGTAACAAAAAATAAATTAATGGGGGTTACAGGCTGGGCCAGGGGGTTTTCTCACCTATGGTGAGTTTCCTCCTGATGGGGATTGGAGATGATCGGGTGGGTGGGTACCCCCGTCAGTGATCCAAATTTGCCGTTCAAAAAAAAAAAAAAAACTACTTTGCGGTTAAAAAAAAGAAAATACTCTTATTATTACATTATTTAAAACTCTGTTTTTCAAGTCTCTCAATCTTTCCCAGTTATTCGATATGAACATAGTCAATGCCGGTTTTTTTTAAGTCTCTCAATCGTTTCCGTATTTCTACATTCCATGTTCAACTCGAAAATCTCTTATAGACGGTGCCAAAGCTGAACAATGCTCTAGGCTATTAATACTAGTATGAAGAGTGATAGTGAAATCGGTCACCCAGTATACAGTATACTAGTGTTTTACTTCATTTGTCTATGTTTTATATTATTCGTTTATGTTAATTATGTCGAGATGAAAAAAGCATGAGATGAGAAAAATATCAGGCGACACCGATAGAAGAAAAAGAATTATAGAATAACTGAAACCGACATATCCCACCCATGTCTACTTGTTTTTTTTTTTTTTTTGAACAATTAAGGTTCACAAAAAAAAAAAAAAAAAAGTTTGACGAACAACATTAGGTTAATCGGCTCGATTGTGGGTCGAGTGGCCCCCAAAACAGCATGCACTAGCTCGTTAACAATCCACTGAGCCCGCCAATGACTCTAGACCATGAGAAACACATGAATATGACCTAAAATCATCATCTATTCTAATAAACAAAAAGATTTTCAGGTGATGTGGCATCACCACAGCCCTCCCCTGAGTCACCGCAATACCTCATTTTTCACCAATTAAGGGCAAATTTAAAAATCCTTCGCACCTCAATATAATAGAAGCGCGGATCTTTCCCTGGATCCTTATAACCCGATTTCAAGCCAGTTCGATCATTTACCCTTCAAATACATAAAACCCTAATCGCTTGGCAGGAACTCAATCGTCGCTCTCACTCTCTCAGCTGATCTTCAACCTTCGAACGATCATCTTCGTAATCGAATTTGTACATCACCAAGGTATGTAAATCGATTTCAAGGTTAATCGCAATCGCCGTAGATCATACCCTCAAATGATTTTGTTACATGATTTCGTGAAATCACGAAACTGATTATCATCCATCCAAGCTTGATTGCAATCGCTGATTGAAAACGATCTTCTTCGTAACCCACTTTGCAATGATCGCAATCGCCAGTGCCTTTTCATCATCTGTTTTAGGAATGATTTCTTATTTTTTAGTATTCGTATGGCCAAATCGATTCAAAGATGGATGTATAATCACTGATTGAATATATTAATGTTTGATAATCAAATATAGGAGTTGTATCTTCTGTTCAAGTTTGCCTAATTCTCCACTTTTGATACCATCTGGTGTTCAAGGGTGCTTATTTAGCGGCTTCATACATACATACATACATAGTCTCCTTATTATGTCGTGGCTAATTCCATTGGAAATCTTAGTTTATTAGTATAATGTATGTACTTTAAAGATCAATAAT
Organism: Deinandra increscens subsp. villosa; assembly: GCA_039602395.1. NCBI lineage: Eukaryota > Viridiplantae > Streptophyta > Magnoliopsida > Asterales > Asteraceae > Deinandra > Deinandra increscens. Next base: position 96,357,795 of record JBCNJP010000025.1, read on the forward strand.
CCCATTGGAGGCAGGCAACATGTAATTTATTTAGTATAATAATATGTTTTATATCCTCCATAGATCATTAATAGTATGCAAATTCAGTTGGAAATCTAAGTTTATATATATCTTACTGGAAGGAAGAAAGTTTGGCTTAAATTGTGATCAAGTATTGCAGGTTTTAGAGCTATGTATTAGTTTGAGTTTTAGAACTAAAAGAACTTAATTTGGATCAAGTATTGTGGGTTTTGAAGAAGCTGTTATGATTTGTAATAATGCAGTTGAAAGCATTCTATTCTTTATATGGAGGAGATGTTTTGACATAATGGTAATCTTCTGTTACCGACAAAATAAATGACATTATAATTGTAGGATGAGGGATGTACGTTGCAGATTGCAGGTTGGGTCATGTGTGATTTGAAGATACATCGCTATTCTCATAACTTGCTGCTATCTCATGGATTTTTCTTGAATGTATTGATCAGGGGAATGGCTACCTCTACTAAAATTCCTCTTATAATAACAGTTTCACCCTTTCAATTGTACATGTTGATTGGTTATATAGGCTGTCTTCAGATCTCTACATAATTGATGATTCTCTGTCATTCATTCTCAATATTGTCCTTTCCAATTTCTTTGGCCTCTTAGGGATTGCTATAATCTTATCTTTTTTGCAGATAATCATTTAATGAAATAGATTGTATAGTCATCGCTACATTTACATAAATACTTTTTAATGTTAACTATTATTTACTTTGGTCATTACTCATTATTCATATTTGTGTACAGGTCATGTTCTATTCATTCTGCCCTTTTGGTATTATGTGTACAACAAAGTGCAGGTACCAGTTATATGAAATACTAATATATTCCACTCATAAAAATACTTAAAGGGATAAAAAAGTTGTACCCCATTTAGTTATAAAGGGTCGAAGTGGCCATGTTTTAACTCAAAGTCACCCAAATCATGTTCTTAATGTATACAATCTCCTAAACGGTTTAATTCAAATATTTAGATTATTATTGTATACTATTGTTTTTTTAGTTATAATTAATGTAACTTTTTTTATAAAATTTAAAAAAGGGTGTTTGTAGGTCGACCCGGCCGTTCCAAACCATATTAAATGACCATTTTTAAACTAAAAAAGTAAAAATGAAAAGAATAGCAACTCCTAATGCATAACACTCACCCACAATATCTCTTCCAGCAATGCAATAGTAATATATTCCAACGAGGCAATAGTAACACTTTCTACTAAATAAAGGATTACTCAGTTTTACTACAGGTCAACATCACGTGAATTGAGAAGGCTGGACAGTGTATCGGATCATCCATATATACATCATTCTCAGAATTACTTGATGGGGAATCAACTATCCGCGCCTTTAAATCCGAGGTGAAAGCGTTGTCTTAAAATTTGGTTTTTACAGAGTTTTATTAGGCTATTTGCATAGTAGGTAACCAACTTATTCTAGGCTAGAAAAAAAACTATGAAAGTTAATTTTTTATTCGATTCAAGGTAATTACCTAAAATAACCTACTTTTAGGTACCACATAAGCAAAAAGTCAACTTGGACAAAAGTTAATAACACGCTAGCTAGAGAGTCATCATTTTGACATGTTACCTGGTCATATTACCTTAAATTGTATTATTAAAAAAAATTGGTTACTTCAAATCAATTGTATGAAACTTCGATGATTCTTTTGTGTCTTGGCGTTAAAAAATTGTTACTTAGATACGAATAATACAATCTCTATTAAAATAAAAAAAAATTAGCCGGATTCAATTTAAACAGTGAATATTATAGTAGTCTTTGCAGATTTTGGTTTTTGGCATTCATAGTTGTCTATAATTATTATTTTTTTTAGTTCCTTGAAAGTAATCTTGCTTTTATAGTTGTATGTGTTTGTTGTTTTGTGATCAATAGGAGATCCTTCTTTTTTTTACCGATGCTTATGTATGCAAATTTGAATTTATATTTATCAAGTATTATGTATGTTCATATTAGTCAAGTTCGCCCTTTTTTGCAGGTACATGTGTTTGTTTTTACTTATAGTTACTAATCTGCAGCCTTTGGTATGCCTTTTTACTTGGCTGTTATCTTAGTGTATCGTTAATTGATTAGTATGTTCATAAGGAGCAAACAATGTCATACGGAGCAACATCGAGTAAGCAATTCTTAACCTAGAAGATTTTGAACTCTATTGATCTCAAGGGGTGTTTAGAGATTCCTTTTTGATTTCTTTTTCATTGCATTTCATCACGTCAGAAACAGATATTATAAATGTTGTTGAGCAAAGGATCTGACATTCTATGGAAGATGATCATTATTTGACTAAATGGAAAGAAATTGAGATGTTAAAAAATGGAATGAATAAGGTGAGTGTTGGCCCCTTATTTGCTTTATTTGGTGTTGTCTATGATGTCATGACTTTTAATAGTAAAGGTGGGAAAATCTAAAATATTTTGAAACCAGGTGTACCTCTTATATTTATCAATTTGATAAAACTTACAATATTTTCATAAATTTTAAGAAGGGTTAAAAATTTTGAAATTTTGGCTCAAATTTCAGCTCTTTGTGGAAAGGAGGATTCATTTTGATTGTGGAAGTTATTACTTTTATTTATATATATATTTTTTAAACCACAGCCGTGCGATGCACGGGTATTGAAGACTAGTAGTAGTATATATACTTCTAAGAAATATGAATCTTTATGACACCATTAATGGCAAATCCAATTCTCCCACATTATATTGCAAAACCAAATTTTTGCATCATCTATAACCTCTTCAATAGCATAACTACTACTAAACCTCAATAAACAAGAATAGTTTCATATCAAATCAGTGGGATCATCTTCATAGTCAAAATCAGGTTCATTGTATTGCCTGATCCTTCTCATATCCCTCGGTCCAGGTCTACCCTTCTTTGGTTTTCCCCTGACCAAATATAAAAAAATCCCCAAAAACTCAGCACCATGTGTAACAGTTTATGTAGTAGGACGGATCGAAATATCAAAAACCACAAGAATCAAGTTAGTATAAATGAAGAAAGTGCTTACGGGCCCATCCCAGAAGGAGCTCCCATTGCAGCATGTTCTTCGGTCTGTCAAGTTTCATAAAGTTATACAAGATTGTAACTTGCTACATATAAGTTGAGTAGTTGACTAGGACTAGATTATTATTGACATGCAAATAAAATAACTTTTCCAGGAGGAAATACAAATCGATGCTTATAAGTGGCGACAGAATGTGTTGGTCGCCCACGGGTTGGGTAACGGGTCAAAACAAGTTGGAGTCAAACATGACAATTTTTAGACTGGTTCACACTTTTACTGTTCCTTTTTATAAATAAATAAATATATACACACAAATACACTCTAAATAGATAAACATGATCACAGAGATTGTTTATTAAATATTTGAGCTAATTTGTAACAAAGGAATTAAAGAGATTTTTGAATTGCTCGTCAAGTTTGACCTTTAGTTATTTTTTTTATTTTTAGTTTGACTCGTTATCAATAAACTATAATAGAAATTTAACAAGCTTTCATAAGAACCATTGAAAACTAATATTGCCCCTGTACTCTAAGAAAGAGGCTTGGTGACAAGATGCAATTATTAACAATAAATATATATGATAAAATTTACAAAACATACTGCTGGTGAGGTAACTGAAGATAGTGAAAAGAGTCTGTCTTCTGGCTGAAATTTCCTAGTTCGTTTGTAGCTGCAATCGCAACAAGTAATACGAGTGAGGAAATCACAACATTTACCCATTTGCCAGTTACCATTGTCTAGTCAACAGGCATTTAATAAATCCAACAAACAATTTTGTCATTATAATTTTCACGGGAATATATGGTAAAAATATAGAGCCGTAAAGTAGAAACTAGAAAGTCAAGGGTGGCATTTCAGAATTTACACTGAAGTGCTCTTAGATGCTGACAGAAACCCTTCATAACCTTTTAATACATTTCCACATTGGTTTGGATCCTGTAAATAAGCCGTCTCCATGTCATAAACCTGGAATCACATGTAAACGATTTAAGTTTTTACATTTCTTTAGAGACACAAAAACTTTACCAATCAATGCATTTTATTACTGCAAAAAGTTACTCAAAGCAAAAAGACTCCATCAGTTGTGTTACCCATATCAAAAAAAGATTTCAACAAGACTGAGACACGATTATGTCTTAAGGGTTCAAGATACGTAAGATCACATATTCCCATGTTGTGACAACAAACCTGGTTTCCCACACACGCAGAAACAATGTTAATGCATAGCTTGCATAGAAGTATTTTGAACTGACATTATAAGTAATTAAAGATAACGGATCAATTTGCATTAGAATATTACCCAGAGGAGACACCTTACTACTTTGAGACTATAAATAAACACTCACTGTCATTCAAATTAGACCCTTCTTAATGTTGTTTAAAAAAATATACACTTTAATTCATAGTTGTCACAGGCGCAACACCAAGGTACACTTAACTCGTAAAGGGTGAGGCGTGAGCCTTGGGCCTAGGCCCACAGACTTTAAAGGCGAGGAGCCAAGATAAGCATAACCATACTATTTTTAGGGGTTTTAGACATGTTTTAGGTGGGTTCCGGTCTATTTTTGGTTGTTCTAGAACCTGTGGCCAAATTTTGCAGAATTTCGGCGGATTTTACAGGATTTGTTACATAAAACGGTATACAGACTTGTTATATTACCTTCCCATGTAAAGGCTAAACAGCAATTGCTCATCGCGAATATCAAGAAGTAATCCTAACAGCAATTCACAGTTACTCTCTCCTAACCTAATTCTTTTGTTAAACCAAAAAAACATCTTAAATCTTCCCGTATTTAGAAAATTGATGAAAAAAACACATACAATTGAGGTGATGTTTTAAAACTTTTGCCAGCCCCCACTGATCCAACCATCATGAAACTTCACTTGTTAGAGGAGCAATACACCCTAGAGGTGAAATTTCCAGCCCTCCATTGATACAAAATCTAGAAACTTTCCCTTTTTAGAAAATTAGGTACACCACACTAAAAATTGAGGGTTTAATTAATACAAAAATCTTGGAATCTTTTTCTTGTTGCCAGTAAATTACTTCAAACCCAAATTAAAAAAATCAAATTCAAAGATCGAACGAGCGAACTATGAACCAATCGAAACAACAAGAACACAAGAACCCTAATAAACGAATTTAAAGAAACAGAATCAGGAAAAAAAATCAAGAACTAGAGAAAGTAAAAGATGAAGAATCAAACCTGTTTTTCGATGGTACGGAGATCCTCATGATGTTTGGCTCTTTTGGATAGGAGCGATGCGATCACGGCTGATGGGTTGGAAGAGTTTTGGAGCCCTAAACATGGAATTGGAAATTATTAAAAGAGGAATTGGAGGGTTTAAAAGAGAAAGAAGAGATGAATCACCCGGTGACGAATACCTTCAGATTCCATGATTTTTTACTGTAATTTACAGTATGTGATCGTCGGTTTGTGATCTCGTAGAAAAAACCCTTTTGGTTTTGGTCCTACCCGGAATCCCAAAAGTATGACACATGGGATTGCATAGGTTACAAAGAGTAAAGGTTTGTTTTTTATTAACATTTTAAAACCGGATTTTTGATCCAGACCGGACTTCTGTTAGAAAATGATTCAATCGGTTGATTCGGAATGTCAAATCAGGTTAACTATTCAAACTTGTATATTTATAATATGCATTTTATTAACTTTCAAATACGACATATGTCAAAAAAATCTTTAATAAAGTCATCAACAAATTTACAATTATCTAAAAAAACACCGATATAAGTCTAATTAAACCATATTTATAAAAAACAAACTACATTGTAAGATTGTATGTATTAAGTTCTTCATCATTTAGTATGAGTGTGTGACTTAAGTTTTAAAAATCGGTTAAATTGGAGGCCCGGTTCCGGGTTTCGGCCGGTTGACCTGTAAAAACCTCCGGGTAAAAAATTAGCCCGGAATTAGAAAAACCACACGCACCCGAACCGGATTAGCCTCCGGTCACCGTTTTAACCGGCCGGTTCAAAACGAATTTTAAAACATTGGTTTTTATCTTATTTTTCTCAGATTTTATTAAGAATCATGGTATGATTAAGATTATATTGAGTATCTTTGTTAGCGAGTTTAATAATATTTTCGACTCTGCTTACATATTTGTATATTCGGCATGAACGCTGCTCACCACCCTTTACGCTTTGTGTGTTTAACAATATTTTCGACTTTACTACTACTTTTGAACTTACATTTGTTATATGGTTGGCATGAACGCTGCTCTCCACCCTTCACGCTTTGCGTTTTTAACAATATTTTCGACTTTACAACTACTTTGAACTTACATTTGCTGTATGTTTGGCACGAGCGCTACTTTCCACCCTTCATGCTTTGCGTGTTTAGCAATATTTCCAACTATACTACTACTTTTGAACTTACATATTTTGTATATTTCACATGAACGCTACTCACCACCCTTCATGCACCATTCCTACATCATCAGCAATGTGCTCCACACTCACTTTAAGTCCATAACCTCCACATCGACATTACTCCTTATTGCCTTCACCCATGCTTCGTTAATTCATCACCTATGCATCATTAATTCATTGTCTTGTTCACGCAGCAACATGGATTGTGGAAGAACCTTCGTAGCTCATCATTTTCTTCACCTTGTGACAACCACATCATCCAAAAGGGTGATCGACGTCCATATCGCATAAGCCTTGTGAGAATTACACCCTTACTCTTACGACATGATGTATACCGATTGTGAGTTGAGAATGTGAGTTATGTCATGTAGGCAGTGACCTGACTTAAATGGAAACTTAAAGATAGAGGTATACCCATATAACTTGGGGATAAGAAGCATTGCACTATGTACAAGTTGGGTATACCCACGCAAGGAACTCACATTGTGAATATAACCACGCCTGCATTCCACCCACGTCGATATTTCACTCACGCACAAACTCACACCAAGCATACTCCATGTCCACTCAAAAGTAATCGTATATAAAAAGTGAATAAATATTAAATTGTTAAATGAAAAATAACCCGTATATAAAAAGTGAATAAATATTAAATTGTTAAATGAAAAAATAACCCATTAAGAGGGTGTTTGGGATTTTATTATTTAAGTTTTCAAAAAAAATGTTTAAATTAGTTTATATGGTGGGAAAATCATGAGTCAATAAGTATTTTTATTTTAAAGTGTTTGGTTTAGCGTTTATATATAAAATAACAGAAAAGGGGTTAGGTGTAGGGGTGTTTAAAAAATCAGAATCCGAAACAAACCCGAATTATCTGAAATTCCAAACCCGAAAATATCCGAAAATTCGGATTGGGATTTGCTAACATTTTTGAAAGTTTTGGATATCCGAAATATTTTAAAATTATTAAATTATATATATTATTTATTTATTTTAATAAAATATTTTTCTTTATTGCCCTTAATCAAACACTAGCAACAGCACCCTGGCTTCTTGCAGCAGCCTCATATCGTCGATCTTCAAAGTTTAGAGACCCGCTGCGAGACTACGAGTGTTGGTTAATCGTCTCGCACTCTACTCCAGTGCTCCTCCCATCGATCTCAGAGCTCCAGAAGTCAAGAACCGGGCCGATTTGACAAATTTGGTGAGTGATACGAATCAACCCGTGATGGATCAGACCAACCCAACAAGAGGAGCATCAAGGCCCAAGAGGAAGGTTACAAGCCCCACGGTTGGAAGAATAGTCCACGCATGATTGCTGCATGTTTTGAATTGTTGCTCCATGTTTTCCACATTCCTTCTTTTCAGTTGTTTTGCACGTTAATTTAGCTCCATTTTCTCCATGTTTAGAAAACAATAGGTTAGCACTAGTAGTCTAGTATGATCTATTTATAGTTTGCATTTTGAAAATAAACAATTGAAGAGAAAATTATTTCAAAAGTCTAGTTTCTTTTATCTTGTTCTTTGGAGCCTATCAGTGAGTGTCTACTGTTTTGAAGTATTATCGATCACCCATTGTGTAGATTTAGCTAAAATCTCATCAATGGAGCTCGATTCAGAGTGTGTTGCTTGTTTCTTGTTGTTATTCTTTTCTTGAATCCAACCAAAAACTTCTTAATTTATGGGAGTGGCTCAGAGTTTACATATTGCAAGCTCGATTCAGAGTTTACATATTTGCTAGTTTCATCAATCTTCATTTGCACAGAAAGATGAATTGCAACTTTATTCACTACATGTGTATATGTCTGCATTTATATGATTCCATCAATCTTCTTTTGCACAGAAAGATGAAATTTTGGTTTTCAACCATTATAAAGCTCAAATCTAGCTACTGCATAGTGCTAAATTGGTGTAAACCTTATTAGAATGTTTGTTATAGTTCTCAAAATTCACCTGATTCATCATATGGACTTAAAACATTAAATTGAAGGTAATATGACATTATAACACTATTACTCACCAATTTTGGTTGGTTAATTAATTTATTTATTTTTTCTGATCTCCGGTTTCCTATCTGTATTCGTATTCGAAAATTCAGATATTCAAAATTCGGGTACGGATGAAAATTTCGAATATCTTGTTTTGAACACACCTAGTTAAGTGAGTATAAGGTTAGACGTATATAAAGTTAAATGAATAATAGGCTCCGAATGCTCTTATATGATAATATTTCTACTCTAATAAACAATTACAATTGTTGACACATACATGTCAACACTAGATTCATTCTCACAAAATTTTTCCCTCCCAAATTTACTACCTAATAAAAAAAAAATTATTGGAAATTATATCCTATTTTATTATCATGATATATTTTTATCTATTTATATTTATGGAATTATAACAATCATAAATTAATTTACATCTTATTTTTATTAAAAAATAAATTTTAAACTATTATTATTTTCATTTTAAAAAATATTTGGAAACTTAGAAAATACCAATAAACACTTATTTAGTGTGTTTTCAAATATAATTTAGCAAATCATATTTAATATTTTAATTAATTAATACCTAATACTATTTTACAAATTCAATTAGCGTTGCGTTGTGAGTGATACTATTTAGAGAGAAATTCATAAGCGACAAAAATCATATTAATAATATCCAATATTAAATAGTTTTTCCTACCATACAAAATTAGCATGTTTATCCAATTTGGAAATTTTGGACATCGCGACTAATACAATTGTAAGTTTTCTAATGTATATCAACATAATATTTTTTTATTATAACATTATAATCTTTTGATTATAATTTATATTTTATACTCAACAGTTAGAATGTGCTCATTATAGTTTTGATAAAACTTTATACTCATCTAACTTTCTATACAACTTAAAACTTTATACTCTTTTTATTTTATTTTATGAGTTATTGAATTTTTTTATGAATTATTAAAGTTTACTTATTCACGTTGTTAAAAAATGTCAAAACCAAAGATGTTTATCTATTTGCCAAATACGTTTTAGAAAGTCAATAACAAAGCTAAGTGCATGTTTGGGTAACCATAACTCCAATAAGTCAAAAGTGCTTTTTAAAATAACTTTTACAAATGGAGTTTTATGTGTAAATCAAAAGCTAAGAAATCCTAGTTTTAAAACTCCTTATGACTTTTGAATTGACAAATTACCTTTATACCCTCAAAATAAACCCTAAATCCTTAAACACAGTACACGACGCTGCTGCTGCTGCTTCTGCGTTCCTCAGCAGCGCTGCTGCTTCCGACGACCCTCCGGCGACCTCCTGCCACCAGCGACTCCGACGACCTTTTGCCTCCGGCGACCTGCTGCTTCCGTCTCCATCACGACATCAAGGTAAACCATCTCCAATCTCTTTCATATCCGTATCTCCACGTTCAGATCTCACTATCTCTTTGTTTTTCATCACTCCAGTATGCTCTTAATTGATTTTGTAGATTAATTGCCAATAATAATTAGATATGTATTTCGTAGATTATTGTGTTTATTCCACTTTGTACAGCAACATATTAGTTTGAACAGTAACAATCATACGAATTGATTATTGTAGCCATACGAATTACATATGTATTTTGTAGATTACTCCATATGCTCCAGTACTATTTCATTTTGTAGGTTACTCCGTATTCTCTCAATTAGATATGTATTTTGTAGATTATTGTGTTTATATTTCACACAAGGGTACACATAAAATCCCAAGGGCAGAAATCAAGGGAGATTGTTTTCCACGGTTCCGGATTTGATTCTTCGTGCAACATCTCAAGGGCAAGAATCTGATCCTAAAATACCCCTAAAGTCCTAAACCCTATTTCGTTCTCACCAAAACCATCTAAAAAATTGTCTGCTTCACATCCATCTTCCAAAGGAAATGGGGGAAACCACTAAAGAAGCAGCGGTTATCGAGAACGTGAGATCCACGGTTTTCAAGGAATCCGAGAGTTTAGAAGGCGCTTCTGCTAAAATCCATGGCTACGATTTCGACCAAGGGGTTAATTATTCACAGATTCTTAAATCTCTAGTTTCCACCGGCTTCCAAGCCTCTAATCTCGGAGACGCCATTGAAACCGTTAATCAAATGGTAAGTAGCTCAATCTCAAACTCACTCGATTCAACAGATCCGATTAAATTCACTGTTTTTTTTTTAGTTGACTTGAAATACTTGTTCGAGTGTACTTGAATTTGGTGTTTTATATGATTTTGAAAGTTTTAATTTGATGACTGAAGCTTGAATGGAGGCTTTCTCATGAGCAAGTAACAGAGGATTGCAGTGAGGAGGAGAAAAACCTAGCTTACAGAGAGTCTGTCAGATGCAAAATCTTCCTAGGGTTCACTTCCAACCTCATTTCCTCTGGTGTTAGAGACATTATTCGGTATCTAGTTCAACATCATATGGTTAGTATTTGAATTATATTTGTGATTCAGACTTTAGACATAAGCAAACATCAAACTGTTTTTGACATTATGCTGATTCTTTTGAACCTATGTGTGATTAAATTGAGGTTGAAGTGATTGTGACAACAACTGGTGGCATTGAGGAAGATATCATAAAATGCATTGCAGATACTTACAGGGGTGATTTTTCTCTACCTGGTGCTGCCTTGCGAGCAAAAGGACTTAATCGTATTGGTAATCTGTTGGTGCCTAATGATAACTACTGTAAGTTTGAAGATTGGATCATCCCAATTTTTGACCAAATGTTGGAAGAACAAAAAACACAGGTTTTATAGGCGCTCAGAACTAAATATGAACTTTTAGTTTTAATGAATTTCAGACTGTAATCTATAATCTTATTTGAGTAAGTTTTGCATTTTATTCCCTTGTGTTCAACAGCATGTGTTATGGACGCCTTCAAGAGTTATAGCACGTCTGGGGAAGGAGATCAATAACGAAAGTTCATATCTTTATTGGGCTTACAAGGTAATCATGTTTTCAACCTAATTTCAAGTGCTATAGCTTTTACTTATTCCTTCGAAGTTCTAATAAGGTTTATTGTATCTTTCGATGTAAATAATGATCTCACCTCTCCAATCAAATATCTACATTTCAGTTATCAAACTGAAACTAATTTGTCTGACATTCAAAGTTTGATTCTTTATTTTTTATTGTAGAACGACATTCCTGTATTCTGCCCTGGCTTGACAGACGGGTCTCTTGGAGACATGTTATATTTCCATTCCTTCCGCAATCCGGGTCTTGTTGTTGATGTAGTACAAGGTGAGCAGATTTTCTCACTTTTACTCTCTTGATCAAACTAATATTTATTTAGTTGTCAATTGAATTGAATCTGCATAAGATATATTTTTAAATTTTTTGCCGAAACTGAATATATATGAAGATGTATATACACCAGACAACAATGAATAAAAGTTCATATACTTTTAATGCATTTTTAACATTTTTGCAAGGTCAACATAGAGAAATACAACCATCATTTCTTGGATCTTTCTGGTCTGCAGTATATCAATCCAAATTTATGACTGACCAACAGAAAGTCAAACATTAATCGGTTTTTGATAAAAAAAATTTCAACCTGACAACCCCATATTCCCAAAATAACAAATAACAGTTTCTTGTGCTAATAGGTAATAACACAATAACTAGGATTACCACAATTACTTCATGTTTGTAATTTGTAACAGATATCCGATTAATGAATGGTGAGGCTGTGCATGCAAACCCTAGGAAGACCGGGATGATAATTCTAGGAGGAGGCTTGCCGAAACATCACATATGCAATGCAAATATGATGCGTAATGGTGCAGATTATGCAGTCTTCATCAACACTGCCCAGGAATTTGATGGTAGTGACTCTGGTGCTCGCCCTGATGAAGCTGTCTCATGGGGCAAAATACGTGCTTCTGCCAAGTCTGTCAAGGTAAATACATGGATTTTGCTCATTCTTATGCTCTTGATGTCCCAAAAATAAACACAATGATTTCTTTTCTGGTAATGTTAGAATTCAAAATGACCTCTTTGCCCATATAATTGTGTTTGGTTCTTGTCATGTTATGTGGACTATTTTAGCTGATGCCCAACCATACCTTTTCTTTTTCATTATGATATTCATAATTTGTCCTTTGACCACAAGTCTAAGAGTGCATATCTTATGTGTTGACCTAGTTTATGGAAAAGGTTAACTATTAGCCATAGCAACAAAATAAAATAACATTTTGGCTCAGTTCTCTAGTGCTAAAAGTGGTGGGTAAATGGGTATTAGTTGAAAATTTGCAAATAGATATTAATCATTGATGTTGATTCTTTTGATCCAGGTGCACTGTGATGCCACGATTGCATTCCCGTTACTTGTTGCAGAAACATTTGCTGCAATGAGAGAGAAAACAGCTGAACCAAAACCATGTTCCTGACAAATTCATATGGGAGTCAGCTTTGATGATAAGTATTAACTTTATCCCATTCATGTTAAAGGATTCGTGTGCACTTTACACATTTTTTGGTTAGGATAGAAGATAATATGGTTGAATTTTAACTTTATTGTAGAGGGGTCAAATGTCATGTGGTCCATTATATGTTTGATGACTGAAATTCAGTTCATTGGTGTGCGACTATGAAACATGATAATTAACTATTTTGTGTAATGTTTGACTTATATTACAAGTTTTGGCGCGTATATAGGCAACAAGTTTTGCAACCTCCTTTTGGATATCAAAACTGATACGGATGAAAATGAAGCTTTGAGCCTAAGGGGTCGACAAATTATTATGTATGACTCGTTGAACCTCATTCAGAAATTCCATAGACTCCGGGATTAAGCAAAAAGGATAAACACGTGTTAATCCTCTAGAAAAGCTTTCTATTCAATCACCTCTTTTACTTTATTTGTAATTCTGATTCGTCTATTTAGATTTAACTAATAATGTGGAGATGTCAATTGGTTTCACATATAAAATTCTTAAAACATAAGGCCTGAATTACAAGTAAAAGGATCCGAAAACAAGTAGTAATGAATTTAGAGTGAAACAATAACAGGATTATTGGTTAAACTTCCAAATCATGCTTGTAAGCTATCAACTAATGGTACCCAAGGCTCTGAATCATCGTTGCTCTCCTTACTCGTTTTCACCTGTCATTTCCTCCAGTGACTTCCCTTTCGATTCAGGCACCAAGAAAGTACACAAAGTCCCCAAAAAATTGATCACACCCAACACGATCAGCGAATTCTTCACCCCGATACCTGCAGGATAACCCGCATCCGTCTTGGCCGGATCTTGATTCTGAGCCAGATACAAGAACCCGAAAGCACCCACCATTGCGCCTAGTTTCCCTGACGCTGCTGAGATCCCATGGCAAGTCGACCGAACCCTGGCCGGGAAGATCTCTGCTGGGACCACAAAAGTGGTGGTGTTAGGGCCGAAATTGGCGAAGAAGAAAGTAAACGAGTACATCACCACGAACTTTATATTGTTTTCGGGTCGGGTCCAGTGGTTGTAAGGGAAAGCTAATGCAAACATGAATATCGTCATCATCGAGAACCCGATTAGTTGAATCGTGAACCGCCCGATTCTATCAATCAAGAAGACCGTGAACCAGTAACCGGGAACCGTACTGCAAAGAGCAATAAGCGTTTGCGCTCTTGCAATTCTATAGACCTCTTCGATCGCGTTCATTGTTTTGGCGGGCGGGATCCAACCGATCGCAGTGAATATGTCCTTCTGAAATAGATTTTGACTGTAGAACGCGATGTCGAGTAGAAACCAAGTCGTCGTGGTTCCGAGCAAGTGTAGCCCGTGTCGTTTCAAGAACTCCTTGCTAAACAGACCATAACTCTTTTCACTGTTCATATCAATCTTCTGTTGCTCAGACTCGATATCCACATTCAACACTTTCGACATATCAGAAGCCGCCTTGGTGGCGTCTTTCGCCACCAAGGCAGTGTAACGGGCTGTTTCCGGCATCTTAGACCTTGAGTAAAAGGTCATAAGAGCCGGGAGAGCCCCCACCATCAAAATAATCCTCCACACATAATCCGCTTCGGGAACTGTCGACTTCACGGGATCCACCTCATACGGTGGAGCCGCGAACCGAGAATTAAACACCGAGGACATGATAATCGCGAACACGCCTCCGGCTAAAATCCCAAACCCTTGCATCGCGAACACCGCAGCAATAAACCCGCCGCGAGTTTTCTTATTCGAGTACTCGGACATTATCGTGGCCGAAAGCGGGTAGTCCCCACCGATCCCAAACCCGAGCCAAAACCGGAAGAAGCAAAGAGTAGTCATGACCGTCTTGGGCGAGCTCCCGAACGACAACCCTGAAGCGATCGAGCAAAGGCACATGAGCATAAGCGTGATACCGTACACTTTCTTCCGCCCAAGCTTATCACCGAGCCACCCGAAGAACAACTGTCCGGCTAGGGTCCCAACAAGTGCAACCCCGTTAACCATAGCCGACACATTTGGCGGTAGGCTTCCGGGCTTGGGCGAGCCAGGGTTCGTGTAGTAAATGCGGCCAAGCATTTTGGTCACTAGAGAGATGCAAAACAGATCGTAGGCGTCCGTGAAGAAACCCATTCCGGCGATCACTATTGCCGTGAAGTGATACCATTGTGTTTTGGCGCCATCAAGCGCGTTGAGAACTTTTAAATTGCCTGATGACGCCATTGTTAGATCTTCCAGAAGCTTCTCCGATCTCGATTTCAAACCCTAATTCTTCAACAGATCTCGCGAAATCCCCTCGTTTCGTCAAATTCTGCAATCGCAAACACAGATATCATCAATTTCATAAATCAATCGATCACTGGAAGTACAATTTTTCATGCACTCGGTACAACTATAAACAGAGAATTTGAACAGACATGCATAGATCAATCTCGAAATTTATGCAATTTTTCGTGTATAACGAAGCTAGATCTGTAATATGATGTTCGAAATAACTAAAATCCGCAATGAATCAAGATCTAATTAGCTTCCATGCAGAAATAGGGCAAGTTTGTGCTTGCATGCATGCATGTCAAATAAAGATGAAGAATAATTAGTATAAAATTATAAAAACTGATAAAATAATCGAGTAAAATTAAGCATATGAATTCAACGAAAACGACGAATTGAACAGAAGGGAGGAATTTGGGTGAAGTGATAGGGACCTTACGAGGTGATGATGGATGAATCGGTGAGGATGATGGAAGATTTGGGGGTTTAGATTGTGATATATATGCAACAAATAGTATGAGTATCTTGTATGGTATATTCCTTTTTATTTCGGCATCTTTTTTAGGCCTACAAAATTCTACGCCACCTTCTGGGGTTCAATTTAACCGTCACTACTTTACCAAATCTATCTTTTATTTTCTATATATACGATAGAAAAATATTTTTTTTCTCTTATTATTATTATTTATTTATTTTTGTTGCAAAATACCGAGTCCACAAGTAACAATTTCTTTTTGTCATTTATTAAATTACAAAGAGTTAATGATTGTACTTTGACTAAAACATACAATATGAAATAGTAATTAATATTTTTTTAGTAAATGCATTTGAAACGTTACAACTTTTGAATAAAAGGTGAGATGTTAAACGAATCAAATTTTGATATTCAACGAATCGAATTTTGAATATTTAAATTAATTGAATCGAATTATTTGAATTGTATTCGTATTCAATTTTAGAATTCGAATAGAATCTAAATAATTTCGTTTTGAATTGATTAGATTTGGATTAAAGCCAACCTTCCACATTTACAACTCACCATTATCGCTGAAGATAAAGATGCGTCGATGGAGACAAAGAACCCGATTGTTTGTTTGCGTAGAGTTTGAAGTGGCTTGAAATAAGGTTTAAAGAAAACAATTTTTTAAAAGACAAATATGTCCTCACGTGAGAAAAATGTGAGGGAGATTGGTATTAAAAGCAGACGACAGGTTAGCGAAGTACCGTACATATGGGACAAATTGAAAAGTTAAGACTTAATGTTGTTAGAATAAAAAGTTAGGACCCTATCTTGTTACTTTCGATAAATCGAAGGGACCAATTGTGCACTTAACTCCATAATTAATAACATACTTTAGAAATGATGTTAAACTAGGGACTGTAAGATAAAATGATGCTACTAGATCAGTCATATTGCCATGTTAAAAACCTTAA
>JBCNJP010000025.1:96374876-96425770 GCA_039602395.1 Deinandra increscens subsp. villosa
AATTGAATTGAATCTGCATAAGATATATTTTTAAATTTTTTGCCGAAACTGAATATATATGAAGATGTATATACACCAGACAACAATGAATAAAAGTTCATATACTTTTAATGCATTTTTAACATTTTTGCAAGGTCAACATAGAGAAATACAACCATCATTTCTTGGATCTTTCTGGTCTGCAGTATATCAATCCAAATTTATGACTGACCAACAGAAAGTCAAACATTAATCGGTTTTTGATAGAAAATTTTCAACCTGACAACCCCATATTCCCAAAATAACAAATAACAGTTTCTTGTGCTAATAGGTAATAACACAATAACTAGGATTACCACAATTACTTCATGTTTGTAATTTGTAACAGATATCCGATTAATGAATGGTGAGGCTGTGCATGCAAACCCTAGGAAGACCGGGATGATAATTCTAGGAGGAGGTTTGCCGAAACATCACATATGCAATGCGAATATGATGCGTAATGGTGCAGATTATGCTGTCTTCATCAACACTGCCCAGGAATTTGATGGCAGTGACTCTGGTGCTCGCCCCGATGAAGCTGTCTCATGGGGCAAAATACGTGCTTCTGCCAAGTCTGTCAAGGTAAATACATGGATTTTGTTCATTCTTATGCTCTTGATGTCCCAAAAATAAACACAATGATTTCTTTTTTGGTAATGTTATAATTCAAAATGACCTCTTTGCCCATATAATTGTGTTTGGTTCTTGTCATGTTATGTGGACTATTTTAGCTGATGCCCAACCATACCTTTTCTTTTTCATTATGATATTCATAATTTGTCCTTTGACCACAAGTCTAAGAGTAAATATCTTATGTGTTGACCTAGTTTATGGAAAAGGTTAACTATTAGCCATAGCAACAAAATAAAATAACATTTTTCCTCATTTCTCTAGTGCTAAAAGTGGTGGGTAAATGGGTATTAGTTGAAAATTTGCAAATAGATATTAATCATTCATGTTTATTCTTTTGATCCAGGTGCACTGTGATGCCACAATTGCATTCCCGTTACTTGTTGCAGAAACATTTGCTGCAATGAGAGAGAAAACAGCTGAACGAAAAACATGTTCCTGATAAATTCATATGGGAGTCGGCTTTGATGATAAGTATAAACTTTATCACATTCATGTTCAACGATTCATGTGCACTTTACACATATTTTGGTTAGGATAGAAGATAATATGGTTGAAGTTTAACTTTGATTATAGAGATGTCAAATGTCATATGATCCATTATATGTGTGATGACTGAAATTCTGTTCCTTGGTGTGCGACTATTAAACATGATAATTAACTCATTTTGTGTAATATACAACTTATATTACAGAATTTTTGCATTAGAGGAAACAAGATTCCAGTACTTTTATAGTGAAGTGGCGGTTATACAGATAACAAATTTCGCAACCCCCTTTTTGGATATCAAAACCGATACCGATGCTGCTGAACATGAAGCTCTGAGCCTTAGGGATCGACAAAATACGTGTTGATTTTCTAGAAAAGCTTTCTCGTATTTATTAACTTTTTTAGATTTCCGTTTCAATTACCTCTTTTACTTTATTTGGAATTACTGATTTGTCTATTTAGAGTTAATTAATTATGTGGAGATGTCATTAGTTTCACCCCGATAGAGAGAAAATTCTTAAAACATAAGGTCTGAATTACAAGTAAAAGGATTCGAAAACAAGTAGTAATGAATTTAGAGTAAAACAATAACAGGATTATTAGTTAAACTTCCAAATCATGCTTGTAAACTATCAACTAATGGTACCCAAGGCTCTGAATCATCGTTGCTCTCCTTACTCGTTTTCACCTGTCATTTCCTCCAGTGACTTCCCTTTCGATTCAGGCACCAAGAAAGTACACAAAGTTCCCAAAAAATTGATCACACCCAACACGATCAGCGAATTTTTCACCCCGATACCTGCAGGATAACCCGCATCTGTCTTGGCCGGATCTTGATTCTGAGCCAGATACAAGAATCCGAAAGCACCCACCATTGCGCCTAGTTTCCCCGACGCTGCTGAAATACCATGGCAAGTCGACCGAACCCTGGCCGGGAAGATCTCTGCTGGGACCACAAAAGTGGTGGTGTTAGGGCCGAAATTGGCGAAGAAGAAAGTAAACGAGTACATCACCACGAACTTTATATTGTTTTCGGGTCGGGTCCAGTGGTTGTAAGGGAAAGCTAATGCAAACATGAATATCGTCATCATCGAGAACCCGATTAGTTGAATCGTGAACCGCCCGATTCTATCAATCAAGAAGACCGTGAACCAGTAACCGGGAACCGTACTGCAAAGAGCAATAAGTGTTTGCGCTCTTGCGATTCTATAGACTTCTTCGATCGCGTTCATTGTTTTGGCAGGCGGGATCCAACCGATCGCACTGAATATGTCCTTCTGGAATAGATTTTGACTGTAGAACGCGATGTCGAGTAGAAACCAAGTCGTCGTGGTTCCGAGCAAGTGTAGCCCGTGTCGTTTCAAGAACTCCTTGCTAAACAGACCATAACTCTTTTCACTGTTCATATCAATCTTCTGTTGCTCAGACTCGATATCCACATTCAACACTTTCGACATATCAGAAGCCGCTTTGGTGGCGTCTTTCGCCACCAAGGCAGTGTAACGGGCTGTTTCCGGCATCTTAGACCTTGAGTAAAAGGTCATAAGAGCCGGGAGAGCCCCCACCATCAAAATAATCCTCCACACATAATCCGCTTCGGGAACCGTCGACTTCACGGGATCCACCTCATACGGTGGAGCCGCGAACCGAGAATTAAACACCGAGGACATGATAATCGCGAACACGCCTCCGGCTAAAATCCCAAACCCTTGCATCGCGAAAACCGCAGCAATAAACCCGCCGCGAGTTTTCTTATTCGAGTACTCGGACATTATCGTGGCCGAAAGCGGGTAGTCCCCACCGATCCCAAACCCGAGCCAAAACCGGAAGAAGCAAAGGGTAGTCATGACCGTCTTGGGCGAGCTCCCGAACGACAACCCTGAAGCGATCGAGCAAAGGCACATGAGCATAAGCGTGATACCGTACACTTTCTTCCGCCCAAGCTTGTCACCGAGCCAGCCGAAGAACAACTGTCCGGCTAGGGTCCCAACGAGTGCAACCCCGTTAACCATAGCCGACACATTTGGCGGTAGGCTTCCGGGCTTGGGCGAGCCAGGGTTCGTGTAGTAAATGCGGCCAAGCATTTTGGTCACTAAAGAGATGCAAAACAGATCGTAGGCGTCCGTGAAGAAACCCATTCCGGCGATCACGATTGCAGTGAAGTGATACCATTGAGTTTTGGCGCCATCAAGCGCGTTGAGAACTTTTAAATTGCCTGATGACGCCATTGTTAGATCTTCCAGAAGCTTCTCCGATCTCGATTTCTAACCCTAATTCTTCAACAGATCTCGCGAAATCCTCTCGTTTCGTCAAATTCTGCAAGCGCAAACACAGATATCATTAATTTCATAAATCAATCGATCACTGGAAGTACAATTCTTCATGCATTCGGTACAACTATAAACAGAGAATTTGAACAGACATGCATAGATCAATCTCGAAATTTATGCAATTTTTCGTGTATAACGAAGCTAGATCTGTAATATGATGTTCGAAATAACTAAAATCCGCAATGAATCAAGATCTAATTAGCTTCCATGCAGAAATAGGGCAAGTTTGTGCTTGCATGCATGCATGTCAAATAAAGATGAAGAATAATTAGTATAAAATTATAAAAACTGATAAAATAATCGAGTAAAATTAAGCATATGAATTCAACGAAAACGACGAATTGAACAGAAGGGAGGAATTTGGGTGAAGTGATAGGGACCTTACGAGGTGATGATGGATGAATCGGTGAGGATGATGGAAGATTTGGGGGTTTAGATTGTGATATATATGCAACAAATAGTATGAGTATCTTGTATGGTATATTCCTTTTTATTTCGGCATCTTTTTTAGGCCTACAAAATTTCTACGCCACCTTCTGGGGTTCAATTTAACCGTCACTACTTTACCAAATCTATCTTTTATTTTCTATATATACGATAGAAAAATATTTTTTTCTTCTTATTATTATTATTTATTTATTTTTGTTGCAAAATACCGAGTCCACAAGTAACAATTTCTTTTTGTCATTTATTAAATTACAAAGAGTTAATGATTGTACTTTGACTAAAACATACAATATGAAATAGTAATTAATATTTTTTTAGTAAATGCATTTGAAACGTTACAACTTTTGAATAAAAGGTGAGATGTTAAACGAATCAAATTTTGATATTCAACGAATCGAATTTTGAATATTTAAATTAATTGAATCGAATTATTTGAATTGTATTCGTATTCAATTTTAGAATTCGAATAGAATCTAAATAATTTCGTTTTGAATTGATTAGATTTGGATTAAAGCCAACCTTCCACATTTACAACTCACCATTATCGCTGAAGATAAAGATGCGTCGATGGAGACAAAGAACCCAATTGTTTGTTTGCGTAGAGTTTGAAGTGGCTTGAAATAAGGTTTAAAGAAAACAATTTTTTAAAAGACAAATATGTCCTCACGTGAGAAAAATGTGAAGGAGATTGGTATTAAAAGCAGACGACAGGTTAGCAAAGTACCGTACATATAGGACAAATTGAAAAGTTAAGACTTAATGTTGTTACAAGAAAAAGTTAGGACCCTATCTTGTTACTTTCGATAAATCGAAGGGACCAATTGTGCAATTAACTCCATAATTAATAACATACTTTAGAATGATGTTAAACTAGGGACTCTAAGATAAATTGATGCTAGTGGATCAGTCATATTGCCATTGTTAAAAACCTTAATAAGAAAACCTAATGGAACAAAACTTAGTACATAGAGGAAAGTGAGTTATTCGAACCCACACCAAACAGGTGAGATGCTTGACATGACATTGCAAGTTTATACATCGTAAGAACCGTTCTAAAATGAATAGTGACATTATGTTTAACCAGACTCTAACTACATATGTTTGTGTTGGAATACTTATTATGTCATCTCATAACTGAGTTATATACAAAAAATGACTTTTTGATAAAGAAATGAACCTTTTTGAAAAGGAGAGAAGTGGAGGTAGGAATGGTGGGTGGGCACTAAACATGTGTGAGTCCATTTTCTAGGGCTATGACTGAATTTGAGACCTTTCTATCAGTGTCCTTTTAACTTTTTAAATATACTTTCCAAATGAAAATGATAGTCAAAGGGTGGACGAATTAAGGATAAAGTTATTTTGCCGTTCAAAAAAAAAAAAGTTAAGAATAAAAATGTCATTTTTTATACATGTAGAGGAAAGTTATGGTACAAAGTTATTTTTTCGTGTGAAGGTACAAATTAAGGATAAAATTATTCATGCGCGTTTGATGATAATGACGCAACTATATTGATAGTCACGCGAATTATATTTTATAATCACGCAAGCTATATTACAAATCACGTAAACTATATTTCATAATCACGCAAAATATATTCTATAATCACGCAAGGTTACAAGGACAAATAGACGGGTTTTAAAAAAAGTTTGTTATTTTTAAAGTATATCAATACTATACTCGAATTAATGAGAATTAAATGCTCAATTTTATAATGTAATATTTATAAAGAAACTGATGTCATATAAAAAAATTATAGACGTTAAACAAGTTAAGGAAACTTAAAAAAAATCAACATTAATAGGCTTTACTCATTTTACCATATTTCACGTTTTTCTCATATTTAATTTTTTTTTTATTCACATCTAGATTATATATAACTAGATAGATTTGAAGAGACTGGGCCATGGCCACATTTGTGGTCAAATATTAATTATCTTTTATTTTTATATAACTCATTCATTTTATTTAGGTTATAAATAAAAAAAGCTTTTAAATGTAAAAAGTATAAGAAAGATCATGTACATGACACATGTTTTTTTATTATTATTGTTAAGAGAGTGTGTCTTCGTCATTGTATTTATGTTTCAGATCACAATGTCTTTTGTTCATATCATTATATAATATGTATTCATCTTTGTGTTTTACGTATTAACTCATTTTGTGTTATATTGTCATTGTTAATAAATTTGTCATTATTTTATAATTGTTAATAAAAGTACACACTGATGTTATTTCACAATTATGTTTTCCCAAATTAATCATTTTAGAAAAACACAATGACTACTAAAAAAATACAATGACAAACCAAAAAACACACTGATGTGTTAAAAACACACTGATGTGTTAAAAAACACAAGTATATGAAAGACGTAAAAAATTCTATATAAAACAATACTATACTCATTTAAAGATTAAAAAAAATATGGTATAACTTTTTTTAAAATGAAGTCGTATATAAATGTTTAAAAAATGTGTGAATTTGACTATAAATCAACATTAGTGACCAACACTATAATGCCTCTCCATCAAAATTTTCTCCTATAATTTGATCTCAACCATTAATTAGAGATTAATAACAAATATAATGGTCTTAAATCCTTCTTAGACTTTTTAGAAAAATAAACTTTTAGAATAACTCAACCCTAATGTATTATAATACATTTGAGTATGATATGATTTTCTTTTAATATTACTTTTTAAGAGTTTAAGGATACAAGATTGTCTTTTATGAATTTGACTATTTTAATTAACTTTAAATACTAAAAGTAACTGAATAATATAAATCTAATTATGTAAACACATAATTTTCTATTTAATTAAAATCTTAAAACCATTATTATTTTATATAATTTTATATTTACTTTATTTTATAAACTTTTATCAAATTTCAAATCTATATGCTAATTTATCAAATAATTGTCCAAACATTTTACCAGTCACGTGTTAGTGTGTTGTATTCTCCGTCACATCATGTGAGACTCCTTCCTTTAGATGTTATAATTCTTGACCATTAAACAAGTAAAATAAATTACATTTTCAAGAAATGAGATTGAAGCTATATAAATAAATAATAATAGTGGCAAAAAGAAATATTATATTTTCAAGAAATCAGATGTGAGGTGTGTATGTATTTTATGGGTTGTTAAAGTGGAACTTTACCTCAAAATACAATAAATTTCGTCATTTTTAGTTGCAAATTTTGACTTGTAAGAAAAAGTAGTCTATGAATATGTGGGTGTCTTCTTTCTTAATTCCTTTCAACTTTTTCAAGATGTTCTTTTTAGGATTATAATTATTTTCATAAGATTTTTCAACTAAATACATTTTTCGTCATGTTAATGCGTCTCTTAAAGGACTGGGCTCACAGGCCCAAACACTATATTGCTATAAAACAGAGATCATTCATGGCAGATATTTTCCTTTATCAATCCTTCAATTGTAAGTTATTCTAAGTTATTGCTCTTCTCCTCCATTATAAATATCCTTATCGTTGTGGCTAGTTGGATATTATTATTATATTTTTTTGGTTATTTTTGAGACTATTCATCATCTTTAAATTCTGCCACACATATTAATCCATAAAATTTATATTGTGTTTATCTTTGTTTTTTTCTTCGTGTTTAAGAAATATGGTTGAAAGTTGAAACTATTGAGACCTTAATTTAGTGATTAGATTTTAGTGACCCTCTTTATTTACACGCTAGTGATTCTAGTAGCTCAACTATCATTAGTATCAACGTAAAACCTGACATTGCTCTTGATTGGGTTGGTGTTGATTTTTATCTAAAGATCGACTCTGATACACCTTAATGCTTATCACAATCATGTAATATTAGGAACACGAAAGAAAACTAGAGGAAAAAAAGGATTTCAAAACCAACTTTCTCATCCCACGTACAATAGAAAATGCAATCATTTTGAAACCAAATTTCCCATCATCCACCATCCACGGTACATGACTTGTAGAAGGTAGGTAAACAACTAAAATATAAAAGAAATAAACGACTAAATTAACTACAAATAGCATGTCTATGTTCTTAGTCATACATGCATGCATGGTGATTGAAGGAGTTGTTCTAGGCGGTAATGTGACATGGGTAGATATCAGACATCGAAGGTGTTTGACGCATTGGCTATGGATAAGAAAGGAACTTCGTACTTAAGCATGCTTGAGTGACAACATTCCATAGGTGGGTGAGCTTAGGAACTAGTATTCAGTCGGGCAAAACTAAAGCAAACATGTGAGCTTCTCGTGAACACAGTAGACAATTAATATTGATGATGTGAGCTATAGGGGCCAAGTGTTTGACATGGTATCGGAGCTGCTCCTATTCTATTCTGTTATAGGTGGTGGGACTAACATAATAATCGAGGACAGTGAGTCTGAATGAGAGGTGGTTGTGACACCTTAAGCAAGTCCTTCACTATTCTGTCCATGGGAGAGATACTAGGATATAACGAATGTCATGTCTCAAATACCATCAACACATTTTAAGGACATTGACTATGGATGAAGGAGAAATCGATATGCCTGAGTGATAACAATCCATGGACGGGTGAACTTAGAAAAGTTTTCACTTATGTGACCCCCTAAGGATTACACGAAGAGTTCCTCGTAGACAATATTACTAAATTAGTTGTATGAGGTGTCAAGGGATACGCAATAACGAGTGTTATGGAGTTTAAAATTATCCCTCAAAACATGGAGGGTAGTGGTATGGGGAGAGAAACTTTCAACTCATTCCCCTCGCTAGCATAACATATAAGTTTTGTAACATTTTTTTTAAACAGGTTGAGTTTTGTAACATAATGTATAGTTTTTCTATTTCCGCATTACCTCTTAGTAACTTTCATTAAACGGTTGAAATACTCATATCCGCTCTCCCCTCCGCTCTCCCCTTCTGTCGCTCGTGACCACTCATCAAAACGATGCCCTCACTAGGCGTGGGGTTGAGATGGAGCCACACCTCGATATCGCAAGGCCATGTACAATTTGTTGTGTCGTTCCATTTAAACCTCCACGAAATGACGAACTCCATGGCAACTAAAAAATTGACTAGGTTTAAATTTCTTCGATGGGCTTAGTATAGTTAAGTCCAAACTCGAATCACCCAGTCCTATGGGCTTGACTATTAACATATATGGGCTAAGCCATTAGGTTTAGAACTATTTAAATAGGAATTCAGTACTAATCAGCTAACTATTAAGTCAAAGTCATTTCGTGACTTCGTTATCAACAAATTATTAATGACTAGTAGAATTTTTCTCGTATGAGACGGCGGGAATTTAATTTTTGAAAAATAGTAGGAGATACGAAGTTACATGCTAAAAGTTCATTATTGAGAAAATGAGGGTTAAATAAACCAAACCGAGTTTAAAAAATAAAAAAATAAAAATATATTATATCTGACAATGCTTGGCTTTGAATTATAATAACTATTGTTCCCAGCGGGTAGTTACCCTACGTGGCACCATCCTCACCGCTGAAAGGCCATCTTACAAATGATCTGGACCATTGATCATTTTTAAAAACCGTCAAATAGCAGTTATGGTGGTTAATTTTAAACTTTTCAACTGCTGAAATCATGGAGGTCAGTTTACCCCATGTTCCCACATGTTTAGCAGTTTATTTTGGATCTATGAACTGCTGTGAACGTGTTCAACATTTGACATATTCAACAGCAAGAATAACTGCTACACGGTTCACAACAGTTGTAAACCACAATTCTATGATAGCAACAAACCAGAAAATTAGCAAAAGAAAATGAAGCAACCACAGATTTAAGAGGCCGGCAGATTACAGACCATATGAATAAATAAAGTAAATTAAGCTAAAATGAAAAAAATTATACGAAGGATGTGTTATCGCCGCTGTGTAGTATTTCCAAATCCGGTCGCCACTCCTTTTTGCATTCATATTTACCTGCGCAAACACAAGAATCGTATTAGTTAAATAGGAAATGTACCTGTCTGGAAAAAGAAAACTAGTACCGTAATAAGCAGGAATGAAGTTATATCACATATGAGATGCTAAAATAACTGCCCATGTAGTGGGCAGTTTATTTCAAGGATTCGGTTAATTACCTGACCATGAATTTTTAAGGAATCGGTTTATCATTTACCTGAGGTCTCGCCTCTCACACACGTCCACTGCATCAGTTACTCATGTTGGTTCCTGTGAACGTGGGTAGTTTGTCCAAACTACAATAAAACTGTCATGCCCATGATCCCCAATTATCGTACTAACTGCTTGCTACCTTTGATTATAAATATGATGTATTTCAGTTTCCAGTTGCGATTTTCTTCTCCAATCTCCCATTCTGCTCGTAAATTTTTTTTCTATTTTTGGTATGTTTGCCTTCACTTCTTACCTGCGAAACAACACTCCAGCTTTGATTATGTACAAACTAAGCAAATGTTATGTATAATGTTTTGTTCTGAGTTGCTATACCTTAAAGGACTAACAAAATGTCAATCCAAGATACGGAAGGCAGATGAAGAGAAAGGCAACAAAAAGAGAGAGAAGCAACAAAAAGGAGAAAAGAGGAGAGATGGAGACTGAAGAGATATACGGAGACGGAAAAGTTAAATAAATAGAACTGGAGATTCACTAACATAAGGTAAATTCAAATTTTTAATCGATCTGCTTTTAATTTTTCAAGATATGATAATTAATTTTATCACAATTTACAAGACTGTCATTATTACTTTTGTTTTTGTCGGACAGAACAGTTAGTCCAAATCTTTTTATTTGGATTTGTTCAGCTTTTTCAGTTTCATTATATTTAACTATATAACATTTCCCAACTTTTTGTACAATTATTGTTGCATTATTTACAAGTTCAAAGCACAACTTACAAGAGTGGATGCATTGTGTACAAGTTTCTGATGCTTCATATACATGTTGGTTCTTCTTTGCACTATGTACAAACCCACAATGCATCTGATATCAGACGTATTTTACACGCCTTTCTCTCTCTCTCTCTCTCTCTCTCTCTCTCTCTCTCAACCTCACAACCTCACATCACCCCACCCATGCTTAATAGCCCGAATCCCGGTCTTTGTTGAATCTTATCCACTGTCCCACACACATACCTGGTCTCTGTATCACGCCACCCACATGCATGGTTCGTCCTTTGCATCCTGTTGCTCTACAGACCTCACTGTTGTATGTAATCTCCTGCCCTTCTACAAATGTGTTGCTCCTCATCTAGACGATCGTTTTTCTGCTTGCTTGGGTTCGATTTCTCTCTCAAGGTTGGTTGTTTTTTACATTTTTTTGCCGGCGTGGTTCATCATTCCTTTAATATATGTGACAGTGGTTTAATTTCGCGATTTCTTGGTTTCAAATCGAGAGTAAGACGAAACAGGTCATCGATGAAGAGTGTGTCATGGATTTAGGGTTTTTTTGAATGGGTACCGGTGATGAATTCGGGACAGCAAATTAAATTTTAGACTTTTGGTCGATCTTCCTTCTTAGTACTCCATCGAAGGTAATTATTCGTTCTGCTCTATTAATTGTTCTTTCATTGCTTCTTACAGTTATCAAATAGTTATTGATGCTTCATCTATGCATTTATGCTCTTTATACTTTCGATAAGATTATACATGTGTTATTTTTCCTTCTCTGGTTCTAATCTGGGCTTTGATTTTGATTTTTGAATTTCCTGCTTTGTTTGTGCATCCTGAGAGTTTAGATTTGGGTTTCAATTTTGGTTTTGGATGAACATATTCACCAGAGCACAGCCATGGCACTAACAACGGATTACTTAAATTGGTTCATTAATTTATGATTTTGTATCCTTTTTTATGATTTTGTTAAATCAAATGTTACTATTTTTGTACAAATCTGCTACAAAGTGATACTTATTTTACTTCTTTTTTTTGTATGCAGATCAACATCCCAGTCCAAAATCAACTTTTGATATAGGAATATGGCTGATGAATCATCAAAGTGCCAAAACCAAAAATAATGTGGGGATTGGTTGGTGTCATGTGGCTCTACAAAATGAGGTTGAGCCATCAAAATTGGAGGGTCATCAACATAGTTTCTATGTATAAACTTTGGTTCAAATTGATTTGATGCATAAGAAACATGAAATAGACATGAAGGGTATATATATTTCTAAGAGTAGGGTCGAGTAAATTAGGATTATGAACGCCGCCCACCACGAAGATGCAGACCCTGCTAGAGAGAGAAGAAAGATTGGTTTCAATGTTTCATCTTTCATAAAAAAGAAAGGAGACGGATAAGGGCTGCTTACCGTTCAGAAGGTTGGATGACCGGGGAGGACGTAATCTGGTAAACATGATAAAGTTTAATCAGTCTCAGTTATTTTTGCTTTGTTTGCAGGATCTCCACATTGTCTCAGCTTACATAGCATACAGTCAAGTTAAAGGTCAGAAAACTTTTCTAACAAAGAGAGCTATGTTGCATTTTCTTTCTGTTCTAATCGTAGGGGTTTGTCTGGCCGACGATAAAGGATTCTCTAGAGGGATCTAATCGCAATTTATTATAGTGTTTGATGGTATGTAGTGTTTCAATTTTGTTTTCAATTTAAAGTTTCCGTTTGTTATTGGCTTTGATCGTTAAGGGGTTTTCCTTTCTGCAGATTTACTGTGAGATTGCACTTATGGTGTGAGATTGAACTTATGGTGTGTATGAAAAAGGAAATGGTCCCAAAATTTATTTCCTGCGTTTTATTTTTATAATGCTACTGGAATCATCAACATACCCATTTCTTTTTTTTTATCTCCATGGTGATTCATTACATGTCATCTAGACACCTGTTGCTAATTATTATTTTTAGATGGAGAACATAGGTCATGTGTAGTAAAACTGCTTAATGTGTTAGTAATTAATTAATACTTCATTGTTATCCATGGGATTTTTTTTTATAAAAAAAGTCTTCATACTCTGCTGTCTAGAAATCTCTATATCTGTAGCACTAGGTAGTTCTCTCTCTCTTTTTAATAAAAAAACCGTTCACACTCTGAAATTTAGACCACATTTTTATGATAATGTTCTTTTTAAATCTACTGTACGTTTATTTTTTAATCTTTAAATTATAAAGTATGGTATATAATAGCAATTCCTGAAATTTCAGTACTTTGTAAAGATAATCTCTAGATCAACCTAAATAAACCTACAAAGAGTTGTAAAGAATTGATTAGTTCAATATCTGGGTGCATTGCTTCTGCTTCTTTAAGAGCAAACCAGAAGCATCAGAGATATTTTTATAGGACCACCTCATGAATGTTTTAAGGTATTTTAATTGTTTGTGATTTTGTGATTTTTATTATTTTTTTAGTGTACGTTATTGGGACATTTTTCCCCCTTTTTTGCAGCATGTATGATATTAGGACTTTAGAGAATTATTAGGTCATATTATTTTCTTAATAGTGCCCTGAAGAGGATAGAGAGTCAGAGACATTGCCAAATTATTAGATCATATTATTTTTCTTATACATTTGCAGGTCATGGACTCTTTGTTGTGTTATGGTATTTGCAATTTGGGTATGGTTTGAGTTGGAGGACAAAATCTATACTTTCTTATATTCATCGCATTTTGGTTATCAAAGTATATATTTGTGCCTTCACCTATGTGGAAAATGCATATGAGCTCACTTTTATTGTCTCACTTGGATCTTTTAGATGCAGGGGCAGGTGGGTCATCTGCATCAGGAAACATCAAGGGCAGCGACAAGAAGATTAAGCTTAAGACGGAGCTAAAAAAGAAGCCATAATCGACAACTATTTGGCATAGGCTACGACCTATTCGTGTTCAGTTGCCGAATGCAAAAATGCTTCCAATCGGGGTTCGATACGTCGCGCTTGCCGCAACGCGCTAATAGAAAAGCTTGTCCTTTTACATTTTTCAAGGTATGGTAATTAATTTTATCACAATTTTCAAGATTGCCATTATTGTTATTATTATAATTTTGCCAAAATCCAAAACTTTTTAGGGAGTCTTTTTGTTTGGTTTTGATTAGCCTTTTCCATATTTCAAAAAATGGTAATTAATTTTATCATAATTTTCGAGAGTGTGTTTTAATTAACTTTAGTAAAGTTTTTATGAAGATAATAATTAATGCATTTCTTTAACCTTTTTTAAACCTCAATAGTTTTATTTATCAAAATTTAAATATTATTCCAAGTCTGTATTTTTTTAACTTAAAAGACCCTAAGAATAAATATAAAAAGTTAAACGTTTTAGTGAAAAAAACTTTTTTAGTTCATATCCAAATCAAGTTAAGTTTTAAGTATTTTTTATAAAGTTATTATTTTATAATCTTTTTAATAAATCTAAAAATATTTCATTCCTATTCTTTTAAATGTTTTTATTTTTATTTTTTGAGATGATAATTAATTAGATCTCACTTTTCAAAATAGTAATGATTACAGACAGATCTTGAAAATTTTCCTTATTACAGACACTATTAGAAGACACTAATAGGCCATAGCTTATAAAAGGTTAAAATAAAGATGCTCATAGCTTATTAAAAAGGGGAAATAAGTATTTGGGTCTATCATACCTTCAGAGTATGATTTTGTGACCATACTAGCTTCTTGACCTTTAGTTGTAAAAGCCTGCATAAAGACAAAACAATGATCAATAATAATAGGTTTTCATCATAAAAGACTAGAACATTAAGCAAGTATATATAATAATTAAGACAAGATAGGATTTTATTTCTCAACTATTATTAAAATATTTATCGCAATATAAAGTAGATTACGTATCTCGTGTCCTTTCATACCAAACAAGATGTTGCAACGGCGCGCGTTGCGGCGCCGTTGTTTGATTACCTTGGGTTTGTAGTTGTACAATGAAATTTCTGTGTAAAAGACCTTAACGGTTGAAATAAACATCTCAATGACAAAATTCATGCACTAAAGCAAACAACTATGATATGTAATCCAATTATTAGAATGTGAAAGTCAGATACATAGATTAAGAATTCCTTAATGGGTCAATAATAACTACCAATTCTCTAATGGGTCAATTATAACTACCAAGTCAAAAAAGAACACCAACATCCAAATTCCAATTGCGGATAAAACTGATGCACCCAGAGAACTGTACGAATGGCCAAGAATATAGAAATTCATGCTCACCCTAACTCAATCCTCAATATATTCAAACACTAACATCCAAATGAAATCAGACAACTAATGAAAAGAGGACATGTTTTGCTTTACAGCCTTTCCTCCCCCTTAAACCCTATAGTCTTGTAAGAATAAGGGTGAAGCCATCTTTTAAAACCATACATCAGACATTATACTGATCCTAATTCAATTATTGTTATGTTCAACTACCAACACATACAAATAAAATCATACAACCAACAAAAACAGGGCATGTTTTTCTTTAACACTCATTTTTACCCCTTAATCCCAGGAGTTATGTAAGAATAATGTGCCCAGCCCTCTCTTAAAACCATACATCACTGACTTGATAATTCTTAGGGCAGATAAGAGCAAAAATATTACATCAAAACTCAGGATAGGCCTATTTAGACTGATCACCTATGAAAATTCACTAAATTCTCAGAACCTTTCAACCACGACCGCTCTTAAAATTTCTATATCAGCCAAACAAATTCTTATGAGTTCATCTGGTAATCCAGTTGTATTTGCCTGCAAGTCATTGTCCGTGTCTAGATATCAAGGAAACTCTTATTATTAATAAGAATTTACTAAATGAGAATGGATCATAATTGTGGCCGCAACATATCTCTGAATAATTGTTCACTCTAAAAAAAATTACATGTCCACTTGAACACATACTGTTGTCCGCATGCCAATTACTAATAGAAAACTAAACTGTTGATAAATAAATGAAATTTGGAATTTTGTTCTAGCATGTCTAATAATAATAAGCTTACTACCAAGATGTGTAAACTATAAACATACCTTCATTACACATATCAAATAACCATAGGTATCTTTTCTTGCGAAAAGCCCACGGGCAATCCAAAACCATCATTTATGAATACTCAAATAATATTTAGAAATTGGTTTGTGTTAAAGCTTTATAGTGTACTATTTTCAAATCTATCCTTTCAAAGACGGCATAATGTCAAATAAGACAATAAGGATTACATAATAAGTGTGGCCGTAAACAACCCTCCCATGAACAAATCCAATAACCATTATCTTATCAGCATATAAAACACCTAAAAATAAGATAACAGAACATCAAGTAAAATAACAAAAGTGAAGTAACATAAGAAGATTACCTTAAATCACATATAACAATGATCACACATCTACCCCGAGACCTGTACCCCAAAAATCAAATGAAATTAGCATAATGAGTTAAATACCGGAGGCAGAACAGGTATGTAATCGTGGTTGTGCAAAGTTATACAGTTAACAAAACTAAGCTGCTCTGACCTTCGAACAAAAATTTCGGATATGTAAACCCTAGACCTCGAATAAACACTCCAAATTGGTAACAAATCCATCAAAATACAAACGGACAAAAACCTCAGAGACCTAGTCGAAACCCTAAATTCCCTAAATCTAAACATGCAACACAATCAGTTAAAAAAACTTAATAGATATGCGATTTAAAACACTTGAAAACCAAAAATCTCTAGAAAGATGAAGTTAGACCAGCAAAAGATGAACAGTTGAAGCACAACTTATCTAAAATTTCACGAAATCACAGGCGTTATGCGAGAATGGTGATGAAATATGCGTCTGATCATAGAAATGTGTTCATCGCCATCGAAAACCTGATCGATCGACATCGATTTCGCGAAGAAACCCTAGATTGCGTCGGTGAGAACGGCGAGAGAGAAGAGAGAGAATTTCAAAATGAGATATTTTGAGAAATGAAGGGTTTGTCGATCTCTTGTGGAGTAAGGGCCTGTTTGTTTTTACCAAAAAACATCTTAATTCCTCTTATGTCTGATTCGGTAAGAGATTTTTTAAAAAATAGGTGTTTGTTTTTCACATAAGAGGAATAATGTCTTATTCACTTCTGATTCGGTAATAGATAAAAAAGCCTCTTATTCCCTGAAAACTACACGGTCAGATGTTTCCACCCTGAAAAAACACAGAGCGTCTTGAATTAACAATCTGTACGGCTTGAATTACCTCAATTTGTGTAGCAATAATTTCACCGGAGGGTTTCCGAATGGGATTCAGAACCTGCAGCAATTAGCGGTTCTTGACCTAGACGGTCCTTAGGGCTTGAATCAGTTGCTTCAACAAGAGTGATTAGAAGAGATAATTTGTTGAAAGAAACAAAATATTGGATTAGGATCTGTTGGAAAATAATTTATGAATTGTGATTTTGCGGTGAAAGGTGAACGGCGGCGGAGTCTCCTGATATCCACTAAAGAGAGAATTGGTATTTGATTTGTTTTTTTGGGTTGTAACTTATTAATGGACATATTTACATTTTCTATTTTTTATCTTTTAAAATAGTATTCCTTAATCTAATTTATATTTATATAAACTATAACCAATAAAATATTTTAAAAAAGTGAGTCACACATCTTATTATATAAATTTACTAGTCATTAACAAGTTTATTTTTAAATTAACTTCATAAGATTATTAATATATTAATATTCAGATGTTTTACAAAAACAAACAGCTTTAATGATTCAGATTTCAGACATTTGAACCACCTCTTAGCATTCAGAAGTGGTATTCAGATTCAGACATAAATCTCTGACTGAAAACAAACGGGGCCTATCCGGTAACCGGAATGGGTCGGGTGGCTTGACCGGATTTATTCGTTCACGACCCGGGTTCCATATAAAAGGTTTGATAAAAAATCGTTTTTGGTTTATAAAAGTAAATAATATAAGTTTTTTTAATTAAACAAAAATATAACAATTTTAGTGTTATTTTAAAATCATGTTGTCTAATTCATAGTTGTTATTCATTTATAAAAGTTAATTTTTAAAATCTGTTATACAAATGTATATTAGTTGTATATATATATATATATATATATATATATATATATATATATATATTTTATTATTTCTTAAAAAAAAATTTACAAATCCATAGTATTATATTTTTTTTGTTATTACCTTTTTGCTATCTGATTAACGTTTGTAATTTTGTATCAAGTGTTTTAATTTGTTTCTTTTATATTTTATATAAATTTCTAATATTTAAATAAATTTAATAGTGATGTTAACATGTATTAGATATAAAATATATGTATGCGAACGTTTAATAATGTATTAGTAATTATAAATTTAATGCTTCCTAATTTAGATCATTTGTAAATGATAAGATTTTTTAGTGCATATATAAAATTATTATCTGTTTCGCTTTAATTATTTTTAACGTTATTAACGTATCGGCACACTAGCCTATGTTAACATGTTTGTAGTTATAAATTGAGTGAAATATATTTATATAATATACAATCAAATTTCATGATGAATAATAAACTTTTGATTTTTCAAACTTTGATCACATGATTTTGATGATTTGACGTTTTCTACCCCTAAACTTTTACGATTTGTTTTTTTTCTTTTTAACGAAATAGTAAACTTTTAGTTTTCATAGTTTGGCCACATTGTTTCATACTCTTACGTTTTGTACCGTTTAACTTTTAAAGTTTTTTTTATATTAAGTTTTGTTGTCTTTTATTTTGGCCACGAAACTTTTAACTTTTCTACTTTCGTTTTGAATATATTTTCATAGTTTTATACTTTCACTACAAGACTATTAGACTTTTACGTTTTATACCCCTTAACTTTTTTACCCTCTAACTTTTAAACTTTTTTTTTTGTTTTTAAGTTTTGTTGTCTTCTACTTTGGCCACGAATTTTTTAACTTTTATACTTTCGTTTTTAGTATACTTATTACATTCAATATATATATATATATATATATATATATATATATATATGTTTATTATACGTGTAGCGTTAGTTATTTCGAACGTTTTTAGATGTTTATCCAACGTCTATAATTATATTACTGTTATATCCCTGTGTTTAGATGTTTAACTTTACTTAGCATGCTAATAGGTACATTTATAATGTTTTTTGTTCATTCTTTATTATTGATAATGTTTTGTCATTTAGGGACATTATGTTATTATTATCTTTTTTGTAATTGTTTGTAGGTTGCATATGTTGTTACTTTATGATTGACTTGGTGTTGTTGAAAAACCTAGCTATTGTAATTTCTGTAATTGTTTTTTGAAATACGCATTTGGTTTTGTATTTGCTTTGAAATGTGATGTTAAGACTTTTAGTTTTATTATATTGACTACTTTTTTCTATGAATTTGTTGAGTTTCAAGAGCATTTTGTTGACAATATAAGCAGTGAAATGAAGGTAACCCTACCCGACCTCCGGACGGGTATAAAACTAATGGGCAGGTATGTCGTTGCATCTCGAGTTACCCGACCACGTAGGGTAACCACCCACCGCTCTCATGGGCAGCTGTATGTCGTTGCATCTCGAGTTACCTCACTAAATGGGCTTCGGTTCTATATTGACAACAACGAAAAATGTGATAACAACTTAACTAAGAATATTGTCTATAGGGAAGTATTTCAAAATTTACCAATTATAGATGGTCAGGCTATGGTTTGATATACATTTTTGTAAAGTTGTATGTTTATAGTAGTTGTTATGTTAGATTGTGTTTTGGTAACTTATTTTGTTTTGACTAGCTTTTATTTGTGTGTGTATTATTTTGTTGTTCAATATTGTATGACAATTTTATCTTTTTTTATTTTGTGTCTGCGTTTATATTTCACTTTTGAATTTATTACTAATAATGCGTTTGATAATATGCATGTAATATGTTATTATAGGTAGTTTATATGTTTTACTTTGTAAATTGTTTATCTTGTAATACAGTTATGTCGTATCATAAGATTTCCGACTTGCATCCAAACGTTACTGACAAATGGCAAATCAATGTTATGGTATCTCGTATTTGGAAGTCATTCAATCATAGTTCTGGTCGTTTGCTCTCCATTGATATGATATTATCGGATGAACATGTAAGTCTTATGCTTTATATACTTGCCAGCTATTTATTGCTTTTTATGTTAATTTATGTTTGTATGATGTTGTGTTTGATTATTCTAGGGTAGTTCGATACACGCGAAGATTCCGGCGAACGTGATGCATCCTTTCAAAGATGTTTTTGTGGAGGGTTCTGTTTATCGGATTCACAAGTTTGTTGTGCTTCATTATAAGTCTAGATACCGTTTGCTACGCTGTGATATATTTGTTCAGTTCATCAGGTCAACGATGATTCATGCGTCCATGTTGCAGTCTTCCTCATTTACACGTCATGTTTTTGAGTTTGTCCCATTTAACTCACTGGCTCAGCGTGAAAATGACGATACATATCTGACAGGTCCAATATTTTTCATGAATATATTTTAAGTGATATAATGTCCTGATGTTATTTATTATACATGCAGATGTTATTGGTGTGCTATGTCAGTGGGGTGTAGTTGAAAAAATTGATTCGGTGAAGTCAATTAACAATGAAGTTCGCAATATTGTTATATTGGATGAGATGTTTGTACTTTACCTAATGTCTTCTTAAATTTCTTGCACTATTATATTGTCCTTATGTTCTAATGATCTAAATTTCGTTTAGGGGCTTGGAAGTTACTGTTTCGTTATGGGGGAACTTAGCTCGCCATATTAGTGACGATGACATTAGGAATCATGGTAGTCCTAATATTGTCATTGTTTTGTGTTCTTGTCGAGTTCGGCGTTTTAAAGGTACTTTTGACATCATTTTATCTTTTAGTTGTGTAATTTCTGATTATTTTTCCTCGTGTTGTGTGTTGTATTATTAGGTTCGTTGTGTTTATGGACGACTGGTTCGTCTCAACTGTATATCGATCTTCCGGTGTCTATGCTTCATATCTACAAGAATATGTAAGTACGCTTTTTTTATCAATTTATTTTTCATAGTATATTTGTATTCGTTAAAGAATTCTTATTGTTATTATTATTAATTTTCTTAATGTGTAGTCATGTGGATCATGTTGTGTTCAACCTAGCCAACCAAACTGATGCTGGTATGCATATCACTTCCATGTCACAGTTGTTAACAGATTTACAAGAAGGTGTTCCTAAGGTAAGTGTCATATCTTATTATGATATCATATTGTTTATTATTTTTGATTATATGTTCTATTTTTTATGTCAGGGGACTATGTACAATATCTATGTCAATGTTATAGGTGTTGATTTCACTAATGATTGGAAGTATGTGCCATGTCCGATATGTCGTAGGAAGTCTACGTTTGAGAACGGACATTACTATTGTTCTAATTGCAAAAAAAATGTTATGAATCCACGACAAGGGTAAGTCCTCAACAACAATCAATGATATATTTTTCTTTTATTTATATAATTTTTTGCAGTTACAAATTGGTTCTTAATGTTATTGAAAGTGGGGTACAAGCAAGTTTTGTTCTATTTGATGATTATGCAATTCCTTTTCTTGGCTTCACTGTTGATGAGTTGATTGAAAAGAGTAATTTAGAGGTTTGTGTCTTTATATAAGCATTTTTTTTCTACGCCTATGTTTATTTTTATGTAATATATGTACATTTGTTTTGTGTTTTTATTTGCGTATACATATTCATAGTTTTTTTAAATGTTTTACTAGGGTGTTGATAATCCGGAATGGGTGGTTGACTTTTTGAATGAGCTCGTACTTGCACGTGAGGCTATGTTTAGGATTAAGGTCGATGATTATAATATGGCCCCAAATTATGTTCTTCGGTTTACCGTGTCAAAGCTCATTGGTGATCATGATGAATTTCCTAACAACCGAACCACAACAGCTCTCAGCGACTCGGATGTTGTCCGTTCTAATGCTGATGTGCATGTTGAACAATTAATTGATGGGGAATGTGCTATTTATGAGGATAAAGAATTTTATTCAAAGATTAGTGAAGAAGAAATGGAATTGGCAGATGAAGCTATGTGGGGCCCACGTACTTTATCTAGCGGATCGAATTCATCTTTGACAACGGTACATTTTACTAATTCACTTTATAACTCAATTGCTTTATATATAGTACTTTTTTTATTCATTACCTTAATTTTGAAATATTGAAAAAAACATAACAGGTTGATGCATCTAATGAGCTTGATGTTGTTTCTCTCGTCTCTGTGTCTGTTGTGAATGAAGTTGATACACGTGATGAAGACACTTCAGATGTTGTTGTCCCAGATGTTGAGTCGGGTGGATCTGTTGGCCGTTCGAGGCCAAGGAGAAATGCAAGGACTCCAGTTCGTTACAGAACATGATCATGTCAAGAGGTATATTTAACAGCTTTGTGTTAATAGTTTTTCGACTCGATAATCATTGTCATTAAACAAGGTTATGCTTATTATCACTATATTAATTGTGTGTAGGTTGAATCTGGGTTGGCAATATGATACTTTTGAGAGCGTTTATAACTTGGAAATTACGTTTGCTTTTTTTTTTACTATGCATGTGGATGTTTTGTTTGTTTGGATATTTTCTTTGACACTTTTTATATTAATGGTTGTTTTGACTTTTCATTTGGTTGAATAATGATTCATGCTATAAAACTAGGATCGACGGAAACCGCCCCGGCCAACGGCCGGGTATTAAACTAGTTATATTTATATTAGGATATGCATAAAAGCAATCACATCATACTGGTATGCTTGAAATTAAAAAAACGGTTATTTTTTTTCTAATAAAATTCTATACTGTGTCTTGTGTATGTAACGTGTCATTATTACATTCATTCTTGTTATAGTTTAAAAAAAAAGTTATTACAAACAAAAAAGATGAAAAAAAATATCAAAATCACTAAAAACCAGTTGAGCATGGTATAAAACCCTCTTTGGTGTGGTTGACCGACTGGTTTATTTATTAATTTAGTTAACCTATCAGTATGGGACAAAGCCCATTTGATATGATAGAGACTGTTGTTTCTTAATTAAGTATCTTAAGATCAAATGTAATCTAAATCTAAATATGATATATATTTATTATTTATGAGCAAGAGGAAGGCCAATTTATCGCTAAAAGAACCCTGATTGAAGCTTGTCTAATTTTATCCACATAAAAAAAGAGACACGTGCATGACTTTTAATAGAATGATCAATATTAATGCTTTTTTTGATGTTTGATATAATATCCGCTTATTTTAAAAGATTAATGTCGTCTTCTATGACATGTTGATATATTAATTACAGTATTACACCCTTCGTGAAATTTATTGAAATTAAAATTCAAATTTCCTTGTTAATTTGCTTGATTAAGGAATAATTTAAAACTAAAATTTTATTTAATATCATCGATTTCTTTTATTTTTATTTAATGGATTTCATATTTTTCCAAACTGTGAATTTTTTTAATAAAAAGAATCAGAATTAAACCATTACACAACGATTGTGTCACCACCTAAACGAATCGATGCGCCCCGCTGAACAGACCAAACCAACATGCACCTGACCCGACCAGGTCGGGTCGCAAGACCTGCCACTTGTCGTCACCGACCTGACTGGTTCGGGCCGATGCACGTAGGGGTGAGCAGGAAACGGGCTTTACCCTGTAGACCTGGTAAACCCGACATACCCGACCCTGTAAAGACCCTGTTTTTAGTTAACGGGTCGGGTCCCGGGTTTGAAAAATAATGTCAATCGGGTACGGGTCGGATACGGGTTTTAGCGGGTAAAACCCGTTTCGTCTGTTTAATATATGAATCGTATATGTATATCCGTTCATTTTAATAAAACAAAATAGATTAAAGAGTAAATTACACAGAAGATCCTTTATTTTTATCCTGATTTCGAACTAGGTCCTTTAAGTAAAGTTGTTTCATCTGACATCCTTTATGTTTTCAATATGTTTCACAAAAGGACCTTTACCACTAACGGTGTTAAAAATCATCGTTAAGTCAGGGACACTATAGTCATTTTACATATTATTAAAAATGAAACATTTAAATCAAAATAAAAACTAAAGAGGCGTTCATCACTTTCTGAAAACTCTGATTAAAATCCCCTGCAGATCCTCGAAGAACAAAACTTCTCTCATTTGCAGAGTGTCTCACGGATTACCAACACCATTGACGAGAAGGCTTTCTTCATCGAACAATAAGTGAATTCCTCTGCCTCCATGAATCCTT
Organism: Deinandra increscens subsp. villosa; assembly: GCA_039602395.1. Lineage (NCBI taxonomy): Eukaryota > Viridiplantae > Streptophyta > Magnoliopsida > Asterales > Asteraceae > Deinandra > Deinandra increscens. The sequence continues at coordinate 96,398,942 of JBCNJP010000025.1, forward strand.
CTTCCCATTGCTTCTTGCCTTCTTCTATATAATTCGTAACGAAAACGGTAACTTCATGTTGTTCGCCTTTCGTTCTATGCTTGCCGGAATCATATCCCCCAACCAATTCGTAACTTCTCCGACGAATTGGACAATTCGTCCTGATATTTAACCGAATCAGTATAGTCATCATCGGACGGTGGAAATTTGAGCGCCAATTCGTGAATTTCCTTCGAGAATTCCTCGTCGGAGTATTCTAGATCGATATTCGCACTCACGATTCGGTTTATCGATTTTTGCCCTTTCGATGATTTTAGGGTTTCGCACGAGCTTCTTCCCAAACACCGATTTCCGGTGAACGTAGCGGCATACAAATGACACGTCGGTTAAACTATGTCGTTTCAAAAGACGGTGACGAAATTACAGTAGCTAAGGTTGAATACGATGATGAGTGCGAAGTCGAAGCTTCTGACCAATTCAAACATACAGTCAACAAACGGAAATAGTTATGAGAGGTGTGAGCAACATTCACTGACCTAGAAAGAAAGATTAGTTTTTGTATCGCCGGAAGTTATGGCGATTTCACGGCAAAGATAGCGTAGGTCCACTTAACAAACGGAAAGAGGTGTGTGAGGTGTGAGACCATATATCATGTATAAATACAATATATACAAACAATAGAAATTTGCAGCTTACGAAGAAATATCTATACAAATGTAATTTACTCTAGATTAAATAGTATTTAAGCAAAAAATTTGTTTCACTTGTTTGTTACGCAAGTTTAATTTTTTTTAGGAATGATTTGCATTTAAACTACAAATATATTAAAAAAATAGGTTCTTATTGATTAATGAATGAAATTCATCTCCGTAACTTTGAAAATATATTACTCAAGCCAATTACCTTAAAAATTTTGAGTTTGTAAGTGATTAAATATTTCAAGTTTCATACTCGCATCGCATTCATCACGATTCATCACCATTCGAGTATTCGGTTCGTTTGTTCACCCGTGAATCGTAACGTAGTAAGTTTATCCTCTTATTATCGATATTATACTTTAATAACTATAGTTCACAAATAGTTCGTGTTTGTCCGTAACGACTAACGATTCTTGTGCATCCGCCATCTTAGATTCCAATTAATTGACATTTGGTTCGTGTGTTCGATTTAATTTGATTAGATTAATGGTAATTTAGGTTAACCCATTTCATTTTGGCACATGCTACCAAGTTTGTTATAATTCTTGTGCATTATTTGATTACTTAATCTTAGACAACTCTTAGTCCGTGTGATTTGTGAACGTACTGGGTCATATTATTAGTCATATTGAGTCAAAACGTATCTTATTTAACGGTTACGGGTCAAGACCCGAATACCCGCAAACCCTGCGGGTCTAGACCCGCTCAAACACTGTAAATAAAAGTACGGGTACAGGTTTACTCTATTGGCTTAAACTGGTACGGGTTTAGTACGGGTCGGGTACGGGTATGACGGGTAAAACCCGTTTGCACACCCACAGATGCACGCTACCACTCGGCATGCCCAACTAGTATGCTGCGAGCCCGACCAAACCTACTAACACTCTTCGTCTCCCAATTAAACCGATTAGGTCATGACGTTGTATCAAACCGAAAGGCGTAGAAGTCCAGAAACCAAGTCATATCAATAACGTCATATTAGGAAAGAAGGAAACAAACAAGAAAGGACATGCAATATTTATGTTTTTCTTTTTACTGTTGTTTTATGTTTCTATCAAAGTCAAAGTCATCTGATGTTTCTTCCCGATCTTAATTTCTCTCCATGACTTTCTTTTCTCTATTTCCTACCCTGGTGGGTCCGCAGAAAAAACACATGTTACGACTCTTGAATTCGTTACTTTATGGATGTAATATTTGCAATCATTACTTTTCTAGATGATATATACATAAAATATATTAACGGCTGAGAATTTCATAGAACTAAAAAGTCTCTAGAATGTTTAAAGGTACGAGTACAAACAAGCAAAAATTTCCAAAAATGACAACACGTCTACTTAACTCATCAACAAACAACAAACTAAAGGAGATCCGAATATCCAATGAGCCTTAGGTTTGAGGAGCCTAGCTTGATAAGCCAAAGGAACAATAATTATATTTTTTTAATTTATTATTTATTTATATATACTTTTTATAAGTGATAAATAATATTTTTGCCTGTTCAATATTCAGTTTGTTTGTAAAAACAATAATTACATTTTTTATTACGTACTTGCCAATACTAAGTCTAAACATGTCATATAACTCATGGTTCGACTCGTCTACAAACCAATCCGAGCTTAACTCTGCTCATTTACAAATCAATCTAAACACGATCAAACCCCAACTCGGCTTGTGAACATCCCTACACTATGGGTTGATGGTTAGAATTACGAGTAGATTAGTACATAAGTTTTCTTTTAAATAAAGTAGTAAACTATATGAATATTGCACAAGAGAACTTGAAGTTTCGACAATTTTTACGAGTATGAAGGAGAAGTACAATTTTCCGATATAGTCAAAAGCTGCTCCAAATAATCAGCACCCAAATCCTCCAAAACCACCGTCTTCTTCTTCTTCTTCTTCTCTCCGCCGGGGAATCCATCCTTTCTTTTACTCCTCTGACAATATCGTTTCTTGAGCACCACCACCGGCGAACACCCTTCCTCAAATCCATATCCCATCTTCTTCAGCGACTCCTCCACTCTCTCCACCGGAAAATTCAGCACCGCCATCGACCCTCGCATCGTATACGCCGCCTCATCGTACGCCATGGCCGCCGCCTCCGCGCTATCAAACGTCCCCAGCCACACACGGACGCCGTGCCTTGTCGAATCCCGTATCTCCGCCGCGAACTTCCCCCACGGCCGCCGCCTAACGCCACGGTATGACTTGTCGGGGCCGGGTTTTGATCGGGAAGAAACGTCGTCGCCGTCGTTGTTGTTCTTGATGGTGGTGGGAGAATTGGAATATTCCCAAGACTGGTCATCAAGATCGGCTATTGATGCAACTGCAAGCATGTCAAAAAGCAGCATATCTTGTGAGTCGTTGAGAGAGAAAGGTAGTGGATCTTGGTGGTTATCTTGGGACGATGAAGATTCGACTGAGTTGTCGGAGCTCCGGTGAGGAGAGTGAAAAGCGTCCATGGAAGTTTTTCTTGTTGCTTAGAATAGTTCTTAGTCTCACGAAATACATATACCCGATATAATGTGTAAAAAGTCAGAAATCAAAAAATAAATAGAAATTAAATTCACTACTATTCCACTTTAAAAACCGTTATCTTTAAACAAGACACTATATTTTCTATGACGTATGTGACATCGTTATTTGATATGTATCGGTGTGAAAGTTTAAAGCTAAAAAGTATGTCACGTAGACTGTCACACATGATATAGTGTGAAAGTGAAAAAGTGATATGAAGTTTAAAATTGAAATAAAGTGTATTTATTTGATTGGTGGAGAAGGAAAAAAATAATTAAAAAAAAACTATTTTCACGCCCGTTGTAAACACCGTGGGATACTGAAAACGTCCTCGGGGGCGGTGTTCCAGGGCGTTTTGGGCGAAAACGTCCTTCTTCACGGTGCATTACACATGACCTTACATTCATTTTAATCATAATTTATTCGCATTTTTCTTTTTTAAAATAATAATACAATCTACTATTAAATAAGAATGATTTTAAATTACTAAATTATATTTAAGTATTAAAAATATGAATTAATTTCATATTCTATTAATTTGTTAAAACTTAGTAAACTATAATAAGATTTTAATTAATTCTATCTTAAAATATAATTTTATAATTCTTAAATTTTTTTATCTTTGTTATTTTTAATTTTTATATATTTATTATTGTTGCTGATGACGTCTAACAGACAAATCTTCATGAAAACTGTTGTTTATAACAAGTTATATTTGTTTAACCTATCTAATACATGATTTCCTAACTTAATATACTTATAGTTATAAAAAGAATAATATGTAAAACTAATTATAAGCATAAAAATGTTAACATAATAGAAAATTAAGCCAAAAAAAAAACTTGAAAAATTAGATCAAAATCATTGAAAACCAGCCATGTATGGTATCAAATTAACCCGCCTTGGCATGATTGAAGGATTGGCTTAACCACTTAGTAAACTTGTCAAACGTAGGATTAATTAAGTTGGTAGAGAATTTTACTTTTACTTGAGGGTCTTAAGGGAGCGGGAGCGGGAGCGGGAGCGGGAGCGGGAGCGGGAGCGGGAGCGACAACACCTTCGGCAACTTAGTTTGCCACTGGCAAACCCACCGCCACCCAACAAGCTTCATCGGCAAACATCAACAATCTTGGATTTTTGGCAACATCTAGTCGCTGTGGCAACTTTATTTGTGAGTTGGTTTGTGGGCCCATCCCCATATTAAACAAAATCATTTAAATCCTACCACCACCACTTAAAATTCTTCAAAAAAATTTCTTTTTCTCTTTCATGCGTCGCACCCTCCTATTGGTTACAACCCATTATTTAAAATCCTAAAAATTCTACCACTTCCCCCTCCCTAATTAGCCTAAATATGATATAATTTAGTATGATATATATTTATTCGTGGGGTGTCCACGTGACGAGGCGTGAAACACAACACATAACACAGAATAATAAAACGTTTCAAAATTAATTGGTCTACGTATCATATAGATTTAAAGCTTTAATGAAAGTTTATATTTATATGAAATAAAATTGATTTTCAAAATTTACTTAAACATTGTTCCATAATTACATATCTAAATTAATTTTGCTATTAATTGTTTATACGGCTACTTTTATTATTTAATAACATAATGGACAAAGACGATTTACCCTCTTAAACTCTTAGTTTTTTAATTAAACAAATAATCAAACAAAGTTGGTGTAGTGGTTAAGCTCATTTCTTGTGGTTGAAAAAACTCACGTTCGAGTCACACTCACATTACTTTGTGAGATATTGGTAGGAAATGAATGATTGAGTCTTGTGCTTAATCCTAAGTCATAAGGGACGGTGTACGGTTTTACCCGGTTCCTGTCCGATGGTGCAAATTGGGGGGGGGGGGGGGTAATCAGTACTAATACACCGCTAAACCAGTTTGCTATTAAAAAAATCTAAAAAAACAAGTTTGTGTTTTTAATATGCATTATGAATTATAAATATATATAGATGTATTATAGATTAATAGATAAACTAGTACGACTTGTCCTTGTGGTAGCTGACAATGAAGGGAAGACTCTATTAGGGTGGGCGGTGTGGGGGATAAATTTTTTAGGATGAGTAAAATGGGATAAGTTGATGGACCAATAGGAGAGTGACAAATGAGAGAGAAAAAAGTATGTCTTTTTTGTTTTTTGGAATGGTATGGGTGGAATAAGTTAGGTGGGATAAGTTGGATAGTTGGGTGGGAAAAAGTATATGTAAACTCTCGGCAATCTTCGGCAAGTGGTTGCCGTTTTTTTCATTTTTTTTGCCGAAAATCCCTTTGCCAAATGGTATGGTATGGTTGCCACATTTTTGCCGAAATTCCCCCTATGCCGAAATCCCTTTGCCGAAAAAAAAACTCCCCATACCGCCCACGCTTATAGATGAAACACTAAGATTGAGGGGTCACGAGTTCGATCCCTAAACCCAACAGACTTTATGACCCGACCACTTGCGAATGTGATTTTTCTCTAAAATGGACTCAACAATTCCTAGTTTTGACTTCCGTAAAGAGCTCTATTTAACCACTAGTTTTCTTGCGGTGATTATAAATTTGCTTTTTGATCGTTCAAAAAATATATTATATATCGCTAAAAAGATCACTAAGCGAATTAAATTGAAGTTTGTTTAATTTTATCCATATATAAACGACACACGTGCCTGACTTTCAATAGAGTGATCAATATTAATGCTTTTTCTTTTTTTTGATGTTGATATAATATCCACTTAAAACCACTTATTTTAATACACCCTTCGGGCCCGTCTACTTCACGTATACATTAGGAAGGATTTTCAATGCAATTAAAATTTAAATTTCATAATATTTATGGTTCGTGAAATTGATTGTAATTCAAATTTGTTCGTATGTTTGATAACTAAAACTGAAATTTTGATTTAACTCCATCAATTTTTTTATTCAATGGATTTCACATTTTTTTAATTGTGAAGAATTTCAATATCCAAATTGATGCGTCTCCTAATCGGACCAAACCAACATGGCAACAAGCGTCCATGTTGAATCTGACCCGACCAGGTTGGCGTGCATCACCGTTTAACCTAAATGACCATATCAGTTTAATGTGTATACGGCATACTTGACTGAACCGACAAACTAGCATGCGTCGCCACCTAACCCCACCAGGTCGGGTCACCGGACCTGATCAGTGGGAAAGGAAGAAAGAAGGACATCCAAGTATTAATATCGTTCACCAAGTAAAGTGCGGAACGGCGGCTTATTTGATACTATTGTTTATAATTCCTTCTTGTGGTTCAATGCTAGAAATCATAAGTGTGCGGTTCATTGGAACAACTGGATGATTAATCCTCTGCTTTTCATGTAATTTCTGCTCCTTTGTGAGCCTGTTTTAATAAAATCTTACCGCCGTTCAAAAAAAAAATATCGTTCACCGGTGGTTTGAAATCATATTTGTAATTTCCGATATATTTATGTTTTTTTAGTGTTGTTTTATGTTTCTATCAAAGTCATATGATGTTTCTTCCTGATCTTTCTCGATGACTTTCTTTTCTTTATTCCTACACTAGTGGGTCCACAGGGAAACACATGTTAGTATGTTACGACTCTTAAATTCATAAATTCTTAGAGACACCCCTTTTTTTTTAACACCCCACCTAGAGGTCACTTAGAAGTCTTGAGGAAGGAAACCTCACCCCAAGCCCAAACGTTCACCTATATGAGGGGTGTCTCTAAACTAAATCTCATATAAGGGGTCCTATATCTCACCTCTAGCCCTTTATGTCACCCATAAGGTTTTTTTCCATATTTTATTTGTATTATTTATTTATATGTAATAATAATAATAATAATAATAATAATAATAATAATAATAATTAGTATTATTATTATAATAAATAATTTGTATTATTATTATTATTATAATAATTATTATTATTAATATAACAATAATAATTTTATATGTGTACGTGCCGTATGCATGTTTATTGTATGTACATATCTGTGTGCATGTAAGTGTGTTGGTATGTGTATGTACATATGCATATAGTACATACAATATATGAACGGAGTTCTTGTATGAAGTTGTATCCTCGTGACCATATGTATGTATATATAAACATATATTAAGTCAAAATCTATCATATAGGTATGTATATATGTGTGTGGTTTGATAACGTATTAGTATGTGTTTGTATGCGTGTGTGTATGCAGGTAACAGTGTAATAATACGTAGAAGATGCGATAATATAAGTCACACAGAGACCTTAGAGGGAGCCTGGATGGTAAGATGTAAGCCCTTTAGGTCACTCCGAGACCTTAGCGTCACCTTTAATTTCTCCTTATAGGTGACCTCTTGGTTGAAGATGTGAGCTGAATCTCATATAAGGAGTCCCATATCCCACCTTCAGCCATTTATGTCACCCTGAAGGTTTTTTCATATTTTATTTGTGTTATTTATTTATATGTAATAATAATAATAATAATAATAATAATAATAATTATTATTATTATTATTATTATTATTATTATTAATATAACAATAATACTTTTTATTATAATAATAAAAATTTGGCTGATACCCTTTTATAAGTGACTCTTAGGGCATTATGTGAGATTTTTATATCTAGAGGTGACTCTTAAACCTCAGAGTCACCTATATAATATATAGAGGTGCCAACCAAAATTTAAGGGGTGACTATAACAGACCCGTATAATATTTGCAATCATTACTTTTCTAGATTATATATTAACTGCTGAGAATTTCATCGAACTAGAAAGTTTCTTTAAAAAGTTCAATGGAACAAGTACAAACAAGCATAACTTCCAAAAATGACAACACGTCTACGTAATTCATCAACAAACTAAAAGAGACCCAATAAGCCTTAAGGAGCATTATTAATCCGAAGGAACGAGAGAGACTTTATTTTTGCATTATCTAGTTAAATATCCATATTACTTTTAATAACATAGAAACTTACCATAAAGAAGCACGTTAATCGTAAATAGAAAAACCTCATAAATTTATATATATACAAGGTTAATAACCCGTGTATTACACGGGTTACGTTGAATTTATGTTCATAATATTAGCTAAATATAAAAAACGATAAAAGAATTTGAAAATTATAAATGACATAATTCATTATAAAATATTAATTGATAATTTAATACATTAAAGATGTCAAATTCTTGATTTGTTTCCTTAAAAAGACTTAAATTATTGAGTAATTTATCAAATTTACATTATGTTTGCCATTTTTATAAAATAAAAATTTTAATTTAGATAAAATAGGTAATTAGTGTTAATTGGTAATTTACTAATTGATAATTAAATCTTGTAGTGACATTTGCCAGTGCTGATGTAGAAACCTTAAAAAGAAGACATGTGAAAATCATTTTATTGTTTTATTAGGATTAAGATAAGATAAGGGTTGATCAATTAAAAAACATATTTTGTCTAAAAAGAATATTAAGGGATCTCATGCATTAATTTACAAATAGATGATTGAAGACTTGAAGTATAATAGAATAAGAAAAATTAAGAACTAATGTGTATTTTTTATATAGCATCTTTTGTTAACTTTTTTTTAAGTTTTCTTTTACGTTTTTTAAGTGTTCATAATTTTTTCATATAATATTAATTTTCTTTGAAAATTTCAGCAAACAAATATTTTTTTCTCTTTAATTTGTGTATAGTATTGATATATAAATAACTTAATTTTTTTTTAAATGTATTAGTTTGTAATAATTGTAATGTTTTACATTTAAACAATTTGATTTGTATTTTTTTGCATTATACGTTTTGTTTTGCATTTAAACAACTATTTCTATATTGTTTTATATTAAACCAAAACATTTTATATTTTTTTAAGCAAACCACCACGTATAAATTTCAGCTTAATCAAATCAAAGTTTTCTATACATTTCTGCCAATTTACAAATTATTACAAACAAGATGTTGCGATTCGCGCGTTGCGGCGGATGCTATTCGATTCTATGTTTTGAAATCCCAGATATATTGTTAATGCATATCCAAACTTGATCAAAGGAAGCAAAAACATAAAAGTTATGCATAAACCTTGGTACCAAAGCATGAACAATCAACCACCATAAACACTCGCTCTCAATATCACACTTGTATGCACACAAATGAGGATATCCCTCGAGATAGAGTCAAATCGGGTCACAAAAGCCTATGACATTGGCCGCTGGATAACAACAGTTATATGAAGAACTAATTTAGCACATCATATGAACAAATTATTTCGCACTTACAAAACACATGTGTAGTAGTACCTCTTTAGCGATATCATTGTAGTTGATAACAACATGGAGGCAACTCTAGTTTTAATGGAGTAAATAGGGCCATAGGTTTATACCATTATTCCTACTGTTGAATGTTGATTGCTGCCATCTTTGTTCATACCTGAAGCTATGCATTCCCAAAAGTTATATTAGATATCTTCAAAATATTTGTTGGTTCTGGTTCCATGTTCTGCTGCGCTTTTTCTTCTTACTTGAGGCCTCAACTGAATCAATTTACAACCCAGGTACAAACAATAAAGATTATGTTAGAAAATTCCCTAAAACAATACCACTTGAATGGAGAGCAAAGGTAAAGTGCAAAAACATCACCATTGGCAATCTAAAAGCCTAAAGTCAAAATGCAGAATGATAAAGAAATAACCCAACTAAAGAAATATTAGTGAAAGCTTTCAATACCACATGTACTTCAAGAATTTGATAGATAACATAATTAGAAGTACAGTATACCAGTATGGTGGTAAGATGCGAAGATTCATTTTCATACCAAAAAAAAAGGAAATTCATCATTTGACCAAAAAAGAATAAATATCAAAATGTAAGAAAACAAAAGTATTTATCAGTTGTAAAAGTCTATAAATATGATTAAAAAACAGCTCTATGTGAAACTTCAAAATACATATAATACCTTAAATCACTTTTCTAAATATAAGTTGTATGTAAAATACATTTAAAGACCTCAAACCATTTTGCTTCAATTGAATACCATTTGAAAAGATTGAAAGATTTATGAAATGTACAAACCGCACACCCTTAGAGATCTTTGAACGAAATTTATTCAAAACTCCACACAACAAATAAGGAAGACAACAATGAACTTGAATTTTTTATACTTGGTTTCACATGAAGAAAACACTCTCCAGGGGATGTACCTTATTCAAATGAGACTGGATAATCATGTTCATAATAATTACCTAGGACAATTCAGTCATCTTTAGAACCTTTGAGCCAAGCTTCTAAAATGTTCAACGTTTTTATTGATTACCTATAACAATTAACTAAATTTTTAGAACCTTTAAACCACAACCCTCCTTAATCTTTATATATCAGTTCTCCAAAATTCCCATTAAACAAAACAGAGGATATGCAAGAACCCAAGAAATAGCATTTCCAATTTAAATAACCTAATTATTGATCATTGTCATTCAAGATTCAAAATAATGGCCTCTTGTGTTGCAAGATCTAACATAATGAAGCACAAATCTTGAAAGTTTCTGAGTCTCAACAACTTTAAATCCTAAAGCAACCCACATCTGCACCTATATGACCCATGGCTTTTTTTTACATCCAAACACATAAACAAAAAACATTTCAGCACCTTCATCTTCGTTAGATTCTGTATATGTGGCTTAGTGATTATCAAAATGCAAACCGTTACCATATATTTTCTTATGATTATGAATATGTAACAAACATTTCTACTTTAACATGTAAGTCACAGGCATTTTGGAAGAAGGTCTAAATTAAAGCTTTATACTATCCTATTTTAGCATCTACTCTTTCAAAAACACCATTTTACATTCAATCTTTGAAACACAAATGAATGTCGAGAAGACAATAACAACGACAGCAAACAAAAGGGAGCCAACATAATGAAATTACCTGAAATCACATACAACCATCAGCACACATCGATTCCAAAACCTACAGACCAGAATGGAAAGGGAATTAGCCGTACAAAAGCAATGTAAACACGCGAAATCAGAAAGGCATTTATACAAACACCTAGAGTGCGCAAATTAGAAAACATTACAAAACACACTAACCACACATCAATCAAAACGAAACAACGACATGCTAAAAAACAAAGAAGATAATTCATGAGAATTGAAGAAGGCACCAAACAGAGATTTAATACCGAAGAAGAAGCTAGCAGATGAGAATATAGAATTCTTACCTGGTCTTGCAGCAATGGAAGATAAATGAACAAATGCAGAGGCGAGGACATAAAACACGAAAACATGATGCCTTCCCACCAAAACCATACCCAATGACTGTACCAGAAAGGGGCAGCACAATGTAGTACAATGAATAAGGACGGTACTAAATTGAAGCTCACATGGCTTTACACAGTTAAGAAAAAGGAACACGCAATATACAAACGTGAAGCTAGGTCGGACAGTGAGCACGTGTACGTGTAGAGACCAACGTTTATCAATATAATAACACAACACAATATAATAATGGTTTATATTACACGATAGAATATAATATTACATTCTATTTGATTTAGAAGTTGTCTTTTGTTTAGGGTTTATAATTAATAAATTTCTACAATCTTAAATCAATCTAACATAATTTGTAAAAAAAGATAATCACAAATACTAAAAGTGTCATAAGATCCGGTGATTCCACTTTTAAAGGAAAAACTAGATAATTAATTTACTATTGGATCGCATACTTACAGCATAAAATGAAAATCAAACTATATGCCATCATTTGGGCTATTAATTTACTATTGGGCTGGACTTTTGGATCCCCGGAACAAAAAGGGAAATAATGGGGTTTGGAATTCAGCCCATGCTCAACGGATAGCCCTTACCTGACTTGGCACAACACTTCACAAAGGCGGCGTTGGTGGTGTGTGCCCTTGGCTACGAGGGATAAACAAGCAATTTATTTATTTATTTCACACACAATTATATTAACCGGGTAAATAATGGGATGTTGGTTGAAAGACAACGTTAGGGTAAAAAACTATTTATGAAAAAAACGAGTAAAAGCTGATGCGACCGGTGACTATGACTCTATATGGAAATGAAAGTCCCCGAAGTTACAGATGGTATAACCTAGGTAATTCTCATTCAGAGGGCCACACGCAGACCAAAGTAAAGAAATTATAGAAAGGTACGGTTTGGGGTTTGGGGTCCTTATTCAATCCCGGGGGGGGGGGGGGGGGGGGGGTTCAAGCGATAAGCCCCGGTTTGGGGTGTCAAAGAAGTAGCTCCCAAAAATAAACAACGCCACGATAGCTTCTTCATCAGTCAGAGAGAATGTTGTAACAACCAATAAAAAATTCACGTGTGGCTTGAATAGTAATATTCGTGAGACTGACACGTTAAGGGAAATGTAATATAAAGAAAATATTATATAAAGAATTATTATATTGTATTTATTATTAAAGTGGAATACTATATTCTTTCTTTAATAAAGTTGATTTCTTATATTGCAATAACCTTGTGATTCTTTTTTTTTCTTACGATTTCACTCAAAATGCTAGAAATTGTTTATAAAGATAGTGAAAGCAAACGAGTAACAAGTTATGCCGTTAAATCTTTTTGTATTGTAATTGGTTATTATTTTGTATATTTTATATATTTTTGTTGTTGTTTACTTTCCTTTTTTTTTGTCTTCTTCTTTTTTTATGTTTTATACAAGTCCACGACTTTAAAAAAGAAATTGGTTGTATAATAGATATTGTCATGTAATATTTTTTTTTCTAATTTATTATTTTCAATCTCAACAAATTTACTACACGTGTTGGTGGTGTAATAACTAGTTGAAGTCGTGTAACATAACTTTTATATCGTGCACAATAGTTTAAACGTTTTAGTTGTTACACAACTTTTTTTTATCTCTGTTTTCTTTACGTATGGCTACAACGGTTTTGTGGGTTCGCTTTATCCACACGAAAAGATATATTATAATATTCTTATGGGTTTAATATAGTGGCTTCTAATTTTATTTAAAAAACTAAACTTTTAAATGTTAAATACGAATGAACAATAATTTTATAAATGGTTTCTGGTCATAACATGTTTTTTTTTTAACGTAGCATTATATCAATACAATGGTTTTGTATGTTTACGTTATTTTCACGACAAGGGGCGACTTACGAAACACGAAAATGATAAATCTTGTTTAATATAAAAGTGAATAAATCCTCATGGCGTCCATGGAATCACCACCCTTTTCACCCTTGACGATTTTCCATTTTTCCTTCTTCCCCGCAAAATCACCGCCGGCATCTTACAACCTAGTATCACAAAACTAAATTTGGTAATTCAAAGTCATCGACGGCGGTGTGTCTGATTGATCGTTACACACAGTAACTGTGTGCGTATAGTTTAAATCGATTTCAGAACTAAAATCAAATTCGAAGTTTGCTATTCAAAAAGCTCTACAAAATCAAATTTTCTATTTCTTGGTTGGATGTTCAAAATCGAATTCAAGGTGTGCGTATAGTTCAATCGAAAATTCTAAATCTGTGTGTGAGGTAGAGAAAATCAAAGTTTTTGTTATCTTTGATTTTCAAGTTCAAATCATTCAATCTGCCTTTATGGAGTTTTTGTTTAATTTTGACTTTTTAAGTCAGCAATTTCAAAGATTTGTACCTGATGTTACGAAGATGAATTCGGCCTCCATGCTCGATGAAGCGATTCATTATTCGGAAGCTTTCTCCTTCTTCCCAGCCGTTCTTCTCTACCGCTTCGTATGCATCTCCTACCGATCGTTAGGCGATGGCGGTTATGCAATGAGATTGTGGAATCAGGGTTTAGAATTGACGCTTTCTGTTATTTTTTTTGTTTTTTTTTCTTTAGATTTATTTTTATTTAATTGTAAATGATGCTTTTACCCGTCAACTCGTCGAGCATTCAGAGCCATGTTCTGTATATTTATGTGAGTGTAGTCTTTAATTTAAGGTTAGTTGTAAGTGGTTGTAAGTATAGAATAAAGAAAAAATATTGAAAATCTGTATGTTTGATAAAAAAAATTGTTAATTTTGTAAAATTTGAGGTTTAATTGTCAGTGAGAGAGAGAGAAAATGGTATACAAATATAGTATTTTATTGTAGTTGTGAGTAAAAAAAAGATAAAAAAATAATGATAAAGATATAAATTATAAAGATAAGGGTGGAGAATTGGTTGTGGATGTTTTTCATATATCACTCATATGATCCAAATTTAAGATAAACGGGTGTTTGGGAAGGTTTATGCAGTGGTAAAACCTATACCTTAGACAAATCGTGATATGTAAAAAGTTTATTTTTATGGAGCATCTCCCTAATTATTATACAATCATTAATATTTTAAATAAACAAATAAACAAGTTACATAATTTCATAGGGACTATCTATACTTACACAGTTACACCCCTGGTTAATTTCTACACCTCTTCATGGGGCATAAGGCCCTTTATGGGGCGTAATGTGTATCTTTTTATGGGGCGTAATGCATGCCTCTTTTTAAGGACGTGAATACAAAAAGTTGCTAGGAGAAATATTTCAGTACGATGTTGACCACCTATATGGGGTGTATGCCCCTTTACGACCCCATAAGGAGCTTTTTAAATTTGTTGACCACCTACATTCGATTTCATTCTGTTGTTTTTTTAAACTTTGATCGATTGCTTTCTCCAAGTTTTTTAAATTTTTTAAAATTCCTACCTTATATCAACAAGACATAATCAACCATGTCGTGCTGGCATTTTCTTTTCGGTAACGATGAGTCATCTTCCAACCCGACATGGGTTCGAGAAACAAACCAGGTAATTAGTTTTATTTTTTTAGTAACCATTAGATAGCAGGTAATTAATTTTCATTAACAGTCCTAATTATTTTGTTATAATTATGTTTATTTATATATAAACACCGGAGTTATTCATTTTTATTTATAATTATAAACAACCGAGTATAGGGTGGTAGGTACACCAAACTAAAAGAAATCTGAATTAAAAAAAAAGTTCAATATGGGGCATATGGTCCCTTACGTTCCCGTAAAGGGGTGTAGGATTAGACAATGTACGGTGGTTGACCGGTCTTGTGTCTGTGTTTCTTATTATTATTTTTTTTTACGTTATGGTGGCGTAAAGGGCCTTATGACCCCGTAAGGGGGTGTTAGATATATGGGGTGTAGGTATAGAATCACCGATTTCATAAAAACTAGTGTTAATATATTTTTAGTCAAATACTTCTAAAGGTCAAACTTAATAAACAGTTATTCATATAACCGCTCGTATTCGATAACAGATTATTTCATAACACCCTCATCATGATAGTAGTCTGAATCTCTAAACATCATCATCTGCCTTCTGTATATTTTGTCAAACTTTAAAATGACCCATGCTAATATTCACCAATTTGGTTTTAGCGTATCCACTAGACAATATGGTTTTATGAGATCATCCCCACATACATCTCATATCGTACTCAAACATTAATTAACGTATAAACCTCTCATCATATAATTATTTTACACGATCCTAGTAAGTTTCACCTACATCCCCTTTGGGATCAAGCAACCCCGTCACATCCTTAAAGTTCATCATACAAACGATGAACTCGAGCCCCTCCTCTTCGGTCTATCAATTTGACATTGTCGGTAGAAAAATATAAAAAAGAGCGCTATAAATGAGATATACCGCCCACTACGTTTAGCCTAAGTGTTTGCAAAAACTAAAAGCACGTTTCAAGTTTTTGTAAAGTTAAACAAGTAATTTTTAAAAGTCAGAAAATTTTGACTTTTTTAATTATGTTTGGCCCTTTCATAGTGTAAACTGTGTAATACATTAATTTAACTTTATATCCACTTAACTAGTTAACCTTTTTTTAGTTATTTTAATTTAATACCAAACATTTTAAACAACTAAATAATATCTAAACTAGATATAATTCAATCAAGATAAGTGACGTTCTCTGTTATCAACTTATCATCATATCTCATGTGATCAACCTCAAAATATAAAATTAATCTGTTACGTGAAAATTATAACATTTTACGTTCTAGACATATATTTGGGTTGATAGATACCGAAACTACATTATGTTATACACTAACGATCTCTCATTCCCTCTCACTTTTGGTTTTTCTTCTCATCGTAAGCAAGTAGATCCTCTAGCAACTTTTCATCATAGTACTCAATTTCAAACACATCTCTATCTCCCACATTACCGCTAGAAGAAGAACCAGCTCCCGCCCCCGATGATGACGTGGCAGCCATCGTGGAAGCAGCAGTATAAGCGGCTGCCGAAAATGTAGGCGGGTATTCCTCCGGAAAATTAAGAACCGCCATGTGTCCTCTCATCTCATACGCGGCTCTATCGTAAGCTCTAGCCGCCTCCTCAGCCGTTGCAAACGTCCCTAGCCAAACCCGGGTACCGTTCCTATTAGGGTCCCGAATCTCCGCCGCAAACTTCCCCCACGGCCGCCTCCGAACACCCCGGTATTTGACCTCCTCCGCACCGGATCCTCCGCCGTCCTTGTGGTGGTCCTTGGAAGCGCCGCCATGATCCATGAAATTAAGAAAGAAGTAATAGCTATAGGTATTTTATTTATTTTTGTATGGGGTGGAATTAGAGGCCATGCATGCATGTTATAAAGGCGGAAAATAGTCAAGAATCAAAGGAAAAGGACAGTGGCGGAAATACTAGAAAGTTTGGAAAGTTCTTTAGGTGAGTTGGTTTGAATTTGAAACGTGGGTTTTTTAAAGAAAACAAATTGACTACCCGATGGCATTTTGATTTTGTGGTCTATAAAAAGCCATGCACGCACGTCATATATATAGGTACCAGAAGAGTAGAAAACAAATATCGACCTACGTTCACACTTAGGGATCATTTAGTTACAACTAGATTTACTATTAAGCATCATGTTGACGTTATGACGTAAGGATAAAACAATTTTATTGTTAAAATCACAAAGTTAAACACTTAAAGTATCAAATTTAAGACGTACATGTTATGCTATACGATTAGACCCAAAAGATGAATAATGAATTTACACATATATAGTAAAAAAAATAATGTCGTACTGTGGCAAAGCAATGCCATGTATAGGGATGGCAATGGGGCGGGTTTGGGACGGGTTTGATTAATCTCAACCCCATACCCAGTTATAAAAGTGTGTCTCCAAAACCCGTCGGGTTTATAGCGGGTATTTACCCATCGGGTATCAGGTATACCCGCGGGTTCCGGGCATGCCCGTCAGGTGTATATCGGTTAACTATTAATTTTTATTTATCACTATTATAATAAAATACCTCAAGTAACTAAACATATATAAATTTAATAATATGTAAATTAATGTTTTTAACTACTAACTTAGTATTATAGATAAAAATAAAATATAAATAAATAAAATCGTACAATATATACTTAAAATAAACAAATTAATAAAGAAAAATATAGCGGATATATAATCGGGTAAACATGTATATATAATCGGATAATTGGAACGGGTAAGCGGGTATATAAACAAATCCCATACCCGACCCATACCCACGAAAAAATTCAAAAGTAATCTCATACCCACTCCCATACCCGATTACCCGACCCCATACCCACCCATGCGTGTTGGGTTTCGGAGTTTCTCGTCGGGTTCAGATTTTATTGCCATCCCTGGCCCTGTATACGTATCACTAGCGAGAGAGCTCTTTGTTATATATATAGAGTATGTATATATTAAGTTCTAACTATTCACTAAAACCTTTTTAGTACTATTTGCCACATTATTTGTTCTTTGTATAGAACAAACATTAACTCTTATTTGTTTTAATTCTAATTTATATTGTAACTTATTTAAGTTGTAGTTTAGTGGTACGAGACATTTTTTTTTATGAAGACTAAAATTTAAACCTTTGTAATGGGTAAATTTAATGGAAAATAATATCTTGCTACTAAAAAATGTGATTTTCTTTATTTGTATTTATTTTCTCATTTTTAATTTATAAATTAAAATTTGAAAAAATAAATTTGAAAATCTTAACTATTGAATATTGATCAGCAATAATCTCATCAAAAATATTTTGTAATACAACATTCTTATTTTTAGGGGCGGATCCAGTAAGGGCCTAGGGGTAGCGCCCGCTACCCTTGAACTTTTACCCCGACGTGCAAATTATTTTTTTTATAGGTTTTCGGTTTTTCGCGACCCTTAAACGAATTTTTCGCAACCCCTGGAAGAAATTTTATGGCTTTTACTTAAAAATATGATCAAAAGCCTCTTAAAAATATGATTAAAAGCCCGTTAACTACCTAAAAAAAATTTTCGGGGGCGCTGTCCCTGAACCCCCGTTAGTCCCCGCTACCCCTGATATTCTTTCCTGGATCCACCACTGCTTATTTTTGTACTCAATTTCTTCAGATAATCATTTTGTCCATCCTACTAACCGTTGTTACTATATGCTAATGTGGAAAATATAAAAAAATAGATTTAAATAATCTCAACTATTGCTTATTGGTCGGATTGCCTATTGACTGACAATAATCTCAACTTTTGTCTATTGACCGACAATTATCTCAAACTATTGTCTATTGGTTGACAATAATCTCAACTATTTTAATTTAGAAATCCACGTCCGTATATAGTAATGGCGGTTAGAAGAAAGAATGGAAAAATTATTAAAAAAAAAATAGTATATAAAGATAAAATGTTGTATTAAAAAAATTAATAAGATTATTATCAGCTAATTAATTATTTAAATCTATTTTTCTTTTATAACTTTATGAACGATATTCACGCGGTCGCTTGTTTGCTTTTTGATACCCACATGGCACTTGGAAACCACGACAGAACTTTCTAATTGTTGGTGGTATCAACGTGGCTATCACGAAAATTTACAGGTCAAAAGTTAAGTTTAAGGTTTGGTAATTGGCATCATCAGTCCCTCAAGTTCTCGTAATGATCTGTTAATCCTAAAATCTGGATGATTACATTTACATCCCGAATTTGGAAACTCGGTTGCTCGTAGAGCTGAGTTTTTTTACTAGTATTTCTAAAATGTCAAATTATTTAGAATATGAGATGTTGCAAAAAAAAAAAAAAAAAAAAAACCTTAGATGCATTTGTCTTACCGTTATCCTTGTATTTTTTAGTCCAAGGGGCAGAGCCCTTGGCTAGGATCGGAATTTGACTTGTAAATAACTGTTGTTAGGGACAAATTCCGGAGAAGCTCTTAGAAATATGTTGATCTTTTTTTATTGTTGTTGTTGACATTTTGGTTCAAAATTCATCAGAAAATTCATTTTCTGGTTCTTGATCTCCTGAGTTTATCGGATTGAAAATTAATGTGAGCGAACCAATCGAATAATTTCAATCCGAATGCGACTAGCTATTCTCAGATTATCCAAGTGTTAGATTCCCAATTTCTAATAATGTCCTGATGGAAATAATAAACTATATAGTTTTTATATAACATAAACAAATATAATAAATTATAATTACCTTTTTAGTGTGTGTATATAAAAACTATAATATGATGTCATAAACATGTAATATATATATTTGTATAACTTTAATGTATATATTATGATTTAAAACCATTTTAAATCAACATATTAACTAGAGTAAATTACAATTTACGTCCTTTAAAAAGTATGTAAATTTCAATTTTCATCCTTAAACTAAAGAAATAGCAGAAAACGTCCTTTATATTTATGGTTTGTTTCAAATCACGTCCTTTCGTCTAACAGACGTTAATTTTTTCCGTTAGACCAGGTCATGTGCAATGCACATGAGGGCAACATGGTCATTTTATTATTTTAATATAGAATAAATTACATTTTACGTCCTTTAAGAATTACCCAAATTTCAATTTCCATCCTTAACTTAAGGAAATAACAAAAAAAGTCCTTTAAGTTTATAGTTTTTTACAGCTTACATCATTTCTTTTAAGAAACGTTAATTTTTTCTGTTAAGCTATATCAGGTGCATTGCACACGAGGATATAATTGTCTTTTTATATTGTACGTGCCATTTTGTAAATAAATAGAAGTATAAAACTTATATGAATATAATTCTTTTTATAAAATAAATGAAAAATCTGATCAGACCAAACTTCAATATCTCCAGTCTCCATCACATTTTAATTCCTCCATGGCATCGCTGCTTCTCTACCAAACCCTCTGTCGCCGCCCCGGCTCCACCTCTGACCATCGTTGCACCACACATCTACCTCCATCGTTATACATCATGTCACCATCCATCCTACACCCGACCAATAAAAACCTATTCGTTCATGAAGATCAAACTCCCTCAGCAACAAGTCAGAAATACAGATCCCACAAAGCATATACGATGCAGGAATTACGATGGATGGTGATAGGAGGTATTACGATGGAGTTGGATGTGTGGTGTGGCGATGATCGGAAGTGGAGGTGGGGTGATGACAGAGGGTTTGGTGGAGAAGCAGCGGTGCCATGAAGGAATTAGAATGTGGTGGACATTGGAGATATTGAA
Source organism: Deinandra increscens subsp. villosa (assembly GCA_039602395.1). NCBI lineage: Eukaryota > Viridiplantae > Streptophyta > Magnoliopsida > Asterales > Asteraceae > Deinandra > Deinandra increscens. The sequence goes on from JBCNJP010000025.1 coordinate 96,419,615, forward strand.
GTTTGGTCTGATCAGATTTTTTATTTATATTTTTATTTATTTTATAAATAAAATTATATTCATATAAGTTTTATATTTTTATTTATTTACAAAATGGCCCGTACAATATAAAAAGACAATTATGTCCTCGTGTGCAATGCACCTGATATAGCTTAACAGAAAAAATTAACGTTTCTTAAAAGAAATGATGTAAGCTGTAACAAACTATAAACTTAAAGGACTTTTTTTTGTTATTTCTTTAAGTTAAGGATGGAAATTGAAATTTGGGTAATTCTTAAAGGACGTAAAATGTAATTTGTTCTATATTAAAATAATAAAATGACCATGTTGCCCTCATGTGCCTTGCACATGACCTGGTCTAACGGAAAAAATTAACGTCTGTTAGACGAAAGGACGTGATTTGAAATAAACCATAAATATAAAGGACGTTTTCTGCTATTTCTTTAGTTTAAGGATGAAAATTGAAATTTACATACTTCTTAAAGGACGTAAATTGTAATTTACTCTATTAACTATGTGGTGTTACACGATGAGTACACTGAATCTAAATAAAAAGAATTTTTGAAGGACCATCACCTACACACATGTGAGGCTGTCAGCTCTGTATAAGTGTTTCAGAGGCTGCTAAAGATTAAATCAATGGCCCAAAATACACGGATCTAGCCCATGCATATAAAAGTTAAAAACCTACTTATAGCCGCCTTTCATGGCCCATGAGTGTTGTGAACTATTTATTAATTATTATTATATTTTGTATTTATGTTGGTAACACGTTGAGCCTTTTAACTTTTAAGTAAACAAACTACGCTCAACATCTTAAATTAAATTACTCACTTTTGCACAATTAAATCTTTCAAGTAAAGGGACATGTCATCGGATGGTTTCGGTACAAACATCATTTTATCTAAAAATCATAAGAATAGATCCCGTGCGTCTATTAAAATAATAAAGGGATTAGATTGATATTAAGTCAATAATGTTCAATTTTAGGCTAATGTAAATAAAAACAAGGGCATTTTCGTAGATGTTGTATTTTTATACAAATACTAATTCCACCGACATTTTCAAACCAATATAAATTTCATATACTTAATATTTTTTTTTTTAAAAATCACATCATAAAGTCAAGCATTTTTAATCTTTAGTATGTGTATAGTATTGCTATATATATATTTTTTTAAATAACTTATAAAAATCTACAATATAATAGTGCTATAATCGTGTTGATATAAGGAATACAAATTACAGAGTGCTATTATAAATTTTATAAAGAGCTATTATAACATTTAGGCCGTGTGTTGGCGCGCCATAAGCTAGCTTTTGAAAAGCTAGTTGGAGTAGCGTTTCAACTAGCTTTTATAATATTTCAAGTTACCTTCCCTTTTAAATTTTAATTTATTTATATACATGTACTTTTATGTCATTTTACATTTTTCAGCTAGTTTATCAACTAGTTTTTATCAAACGTTATTTTTTATCAGCTGGCTTATCAGCTAGCTTATAGTTTATCAGCTAGCGGCTAGCTTTTCGGCTATTGCGTCAAACACAGCTTAAATACTTTCGTAATACCTACTACAACACAATAATAGCACCGTGTTGTTGTTTTTTTTATAAAATAACGATGTGTAATTTGTAGGCATGATAATAGCATTATGTTATTTTTATAATAGCACAGTTATATATGATATTCTTGTAAAAATTTTAAAAATACTCTCATTTTGTTTATAAAAAATATTGCAATATTATACACATATTAAAGATAAATGTTTGATTTTATAGTTTAATTGTTTCAGAAAATTATAAAGAATATAAAAGATATTTTAGTTTTAAAATGTTTGTGGAATTAATATTTATTAAAAAAATTAAACATTTAATAACTTGCCTTTATGCTAGTCACTGAAAATATCCATATGGCGTTTGGATATTAGTTCTAAAGATTATTATTTAAAGAGTTTATACATGTTCCTCCTCCATATCATCTACCTCGTACGTAAATATAGGTGGTGTCACCTCTCTTGTTTAATCAGTTATTCTTAAAAAAATGAAATTTACTCATAATTTCAATGATGGCTTTTGCCATGTGACATATGATTGATTATTTCTTTTATTTGAAGTTGTTTTTATTAGAAAATTTTAAAACGGTTTGTTATATACAAGACCATAGTAAATTAGTGAATCCTTAGACAACAAAATTAATTTGTCAAACATGCGGTAGAGCCGGCCAGAAGACGGCTGATGAATTGTTGTGACCACGTACATAGTCACAAAGACAATTGACGCCTCGACGTCACCGAATCGTATTACCCACATTAAAACCATTATAGTCATAAAGCTAAATCGAGTAAAGAACACAAATACACCGGATCTTAGCCAAAGTAGCGTCACCGGTTGTCAGAACCCTCCAAAAGAAGAGAAAATTTCCAGAAACCCAAAGAGGGAAGAAGTTTTCATCAAAACAGTAAATAGACAACAAAAAAAAAACCAATCGGACATGTAATCGCCTGGATTTCAGCCAAAGTGGCAGTGATCGGAAAACCGTTCGGATCCCAGGCGTAGCGGCCGTCAACGAAAAAACAACGGGGTTTTTAGAGACGATGCCGATTGTTCAATCGTCGGCGTTGGCACACCGGAGCACCACAAAGACAGAGTAACAGCCGGTGAACTAAGAAGAAATAAGAAGAGAGAAACTGAAAAGGCTTGGAAAGTGTAAGAGAGAAAGTAGTGTAAATTAAAGTATACGTCTCAGTTTACAGTTGTTGAACCCAAAATGAAGCACGCATCCGCCGTCCTTAACAAACAATAAGAAAAAAAGAAATATGCCAAAGTAGCTTAAACAGTAATAAATCGCTGTACAACTCAGCAATTCAAATTGTTATATTAATAATAAAGACACTATATTGATATCCACACACACTTGATACGGTCGTTTGGGACAGAATGACGACCGATGAGTACCACATAAAATTCAGAGAGAAGGGAGGGGGGTATTAATATAATAAAATAATATATTTTTTTACTCCTTATGGTCGTTTTGCCCCAAACAACCGTATGGACTGTATGAATATATAAAAAGTATGTATGATCGAGTATCTGGAGCCTATAAAACGTTTACTTGGTTTTAGTTTTAGTTTCACAGTGTAAGAGCATTCAGATAATTAGGTTCTCGCACTAGACCGTGTCTACTGTACGTGTGAATCTATGAATTTGTATATCGTGTTTGCAAAACAACAATATCAAGCTAATGTAAGCGACAAGATTAGGAAGCACATTTTAACTCCGGTTATTCACTCAACAATTATTCTGCTTTCTCCGCATCCAAACACTTGAAACAAGCATAAATCAAAGACATTATAAATATGTATTATACATCCCCTGCCCTGGCATGTTCTACGCTCACTTTTTTATACATGGGTGGGCTGGTGGATTTTGTCTTTGAGTTGGGCCTCTTATGTGGGCCTGTAAACTTGAGCTATTTATATAGCATAGTCCGTTTAGGGTTTGAGGGGTTTGAAACTATCAATTGATGTGGGAGATGTGGACTCCATAATCCAGATTTGCATGTTGATTTGTTGCACCCATTGATGTCGGTACTCGGTAGTGATCGAGGAAAACTCGAAAAATAGGTCAAAATGCGGATCTGGGTTGTTGATATCATGTCTTTGTATCCCGTTCCTTCCTAATTTCGATCATACAAATTCTATAGGAGGTAATGGTTGTTATCACATTCAAGATGTTTTATGGTATTTTGTGTGAGTGTGATGTTTAATTTAAGAAAAAATAGATTTTTATAATTTCAAAGATGGGCATTGGTTGACAATAATCCATATTGTCAGTTTGGCTAATAACATTCATAATTTTCAATTTTCTTGTTAAAGACAGTCCCAATAGAATAATATCATACACTTACACTTGATCTTGTTTGTTTTGCTTGTATGTTTATCCATTTCGTTCGAAGTCATGGTTATAAGTTGGAAATCAAGTGTAATTGTATTATTATTATTATTATTATTATGATGATGATATTGGAATTGCCCTTAATCACAAAAGTTAAAGTTATGAGTGTTATTGGCTAAACTAGCGGTAAAAGTTATTACCGATCAATTAATTGTAGTTTGGATTACTAAAATTCAAATTAACTTAATTTAGTAATAGAAGAAGGGTGTAATATTGTGGTTAGTGAAAAACACATTAAAACTCATTTATCTTGCCTCTGATCCATTGAAGCCATCACAATGAGCCCCACTACGCCTCCTATCGCGCCCGGAGGCCGGAGGGGGGTGTTCATGTTGTGATAGGGCATCAATGTAGGTCAGGCAGGGATGAAACTAAAAAGTTTCTTAAGTGGTAGCACACACGAATTTTTTAAGAGGTAGCACAATTATATGAAATATGTGTTGCCGTCTCCTTATAATTTAAATTGTAAGCCCGTAAGTAAGGGCATACGTTTGTTGTGAAAGCAAGTAATTTTTATTTAAATAGTGTGAGTGGCGGAAAGGTGATAATGTGAAATTAAAAGGAGTAAGGATATTTATAGAGATGAAATTACAAAACTTGAAATTGAGATTTTATAAGGATTTATAAGAATATGATGTGACAAGTGACTAGGCATTAAAGACCATCCACATCTCAAGACGTGCCCTTAGAGGCTCTTAATGCCCAGTCATATTAGATTCTTATAAATTTATACAAAACATCAATTTCACCTCTATTCCTATATCCTTGTTCTTTTTAATTTTCACATCATCACCTACCCGGCCACCACTCACACTATTTAAATAAATAATACTTTTTAATTGGAGGCTCATGCTTTTACGGCAAACAAACGTCCTTACTTGCGGCCTTAGCCTTGGAATTTTAAGGAGACAGGCAAAGTCCAACGTAGATTTAGGATATATGGCTCCACATAGGACTACGTGTTTAGAAGCATTCAAGTATTCCATCGATGTGGGTAGTCTAAGGACCTCTAAGAAAATGTGTAGAGATGTGAGCAATCTAAGGGCCTCTAAAGAAATGTATATAGATGTGAATGCTCTATGATATTGTAAGTGAAAACTTGTTGGATCATCCGGTTTTACTTTTTTATAACTAGAAACTCATTCGCTATGGATCTATTATTAACTCTATATCATTTATCAAAGTTGTTAGCGCCACTTTCAAAAAAAAAATAAACGAAATATATATTATTTTTAAATATCACTTCAAAAAAAAATTAAAAAAATAATGTTTTGAAGGTTCTGAATTCAACCACGTCGGTAATCTAGTCAAGTCTAGTAGAAAGTGATGTTTTATTGTACAACTGAACACTACACTGAAGTTGCAGCTTTAACAGCACAAAGTACAACAAACTAAGGCTATTTGTAATGGGGCGTTTTTGGGCTCCATAACGTCCCATAACGCCCCTTATAACGCCCCGCCCCACTACGCTTAGGTGTTATGGGGCGTTATGGACGAAAAAAATTCTTGGGCGTTAGCCAGGTAACGCCGAGAGAGGGGAGAAATCAAATGATTGTGGGGCGTTATGGGGGCATTATCCACTACACCATAAAGCCCATTGTCCAGTCACCGTCCACATGGCGGATAATGCCCCATTCGGGGCCTTATGGGGCCTTATCCATTACGGGTAGCCTAATAAACTTTATTTTATGTTTAATTATTTATTTTTTTTGAACGGCACATTACTGACGAGGGCATTACCTACCCACCCGATCATTTCCAATCTCCATTAGGAGGAAACTCACAATAGGTAAGAAAACCCTCTGTTTATTTATTTTTTGTTACAAGTAGGACTTGAAGCCAAAATCTTCCATTTATAATGTTTTTTTTACCTCCCTCTAACCGGTTGAGCTATAGATCATTGGTGTGTATGATTTTCTATCAACATATTATCTATTGACCTCGATTTGATTTTTTTTAATAAAAAGAAAAAACTTTTATTTTTCAAAAGAACACGCACCCAAATATTGCCTCTAACCTAATTAAACCGATAAAAATACTAATAGAATAAACCCAACTTTCAGTTTTAGTATTTCAACTTTTGGTTTCTTTCATGATCAACATAAACCCTTGGTGTTAATTTCTGTTCAAGTTTAACTTTCTGAATGCAGAGCATTCTGGATGGCAGAGGTGTAGTCACCAAATGCCTTGTTGCTGTGAACA
>JBCNJP010000025.1:96426270-96551685 GCA_039602395.1 Deinandra increscens subsp. villosa
TGTATTTATGTTGGTAAGACCTTGAGCCTTTTAACTTTTAAGACAAACTACGCTCAACATCTTAAATTACTCACTTTTGCACAATTAAATCTTTCAAGTAAAGGGACATGTCATCGGATGGTTTCGGTACAAACATCATTTTATCTAAAAATCATAAGAATAGATCCGGTGCGTCTATTAAAATAATAAAGGTATCAGATTGATATTAAGTCAATAATGTTCAATTTTAGGCTAATATAAATAAAAATAAGGGCATTTTTCGTAGATGTTGTATTTTTATACAAATACTAATTCCACCGACATTTTCAAACCAATATAAATTTCATATACTTAATAATTTTTTTTTTAAATCACATCATAAAATCAAGCATTTTTAATCTTTAGTATGTGCATAGTATTGCTATATATATTTTTTAAAATAACTTATAAAAAATCTACAATATAATAGTGTTATTATCGTGTTGATATAAGGAATACAAATTACAGAGTGCTTTTATAAATTTTGTAAAGAGCTATTATAACATTAAATACTTTCGTAATACCTACTACAACACAATAATAGCACCGTGTTGTTTTTTTATGAAATAACGATGTAATATGTAGGCATGATAATAGCATTATGTTATTTTTATAATAGCACAGTTATATATGATATTCTTGTAGAAATTTTGAAAATACTGTCATTTTGTTTATAAGAAATATTGCAATATTATACACATATTAAAGATAAAAAAAATGTTTGATTTTATAGTTTAATTGTTTCAGAAAATTATAAAGAATATAAAAGTTATTTAATTCTAAAATGTTTGTAAAAATAATATTTTTATTGAAAAAATTAAACATTTATTAACTTGCCTTTATGGCTAGTCATTGAAAATATCCATATGGCGTTTGGATATTAGTTCTAAAGATTATTTTTTTAAGAATTTATACATGTGCCTACTCCATATCATCTACCTCGTACGTAAATATAGGTGGTGTCACCTCTCTTGTTTAACCAGTTATTCTTAAAAAAATGAAATTACTCATAATTTCAATGATGGCTTTTGCCATGTGACATATGATTGATTATTTCTTTTATTTGAAGTTGTTTTTAAGTTGTTTTTTTTAAAAAAAAAAATTAACACGGTTTGTTATATATAAAGACACTACATTGATATCCACACATACTTGATACGGTTGTTTGGGACAGAATGACGACTGATGAGGACCACATAAAATTCACGGGGGGGGTATTTATATAATAAAAAATAATATTTTTTTTTTACTATTTATGGCCGTTTTGCCCCAAACGACCGTATGGAGTGTGTGAATACATCAAAAGTATGTGTGATTGAGTATCTAGAGCCTATAAAACGTTTACTTGGTTTTAGTTTTAATTTCACAGTGTAAGAGCATTCAGAGTGGATTCGACTCTCTCGGACTTGACACATGTCTCCTACTGTACGTGTGAATCTACTGAATTTGTATATCGTGTTTGCAAAACAACAATATCAAGCTAATGTAAGCTACAAGATTAGGAAGCATCATTTTAACTCCGGTTATTCACTCGACAATTATTCTGCTTTCTCCGCATCCAAACACTTGAAACAAGCATGAATCAATGACATTATAAATATCGTATTATACATCCAACCTGACATGTATCTACGCTCACTTTTATTATACATGGGTGAGCTGATAGATTTTGTCTTTGAGTTGGGCCTCTTATATGGGCCTGTAAACTTGGGCTATGTATAGCATAGTCCGTTTAGGCGCTTGAGGGGTTTGAAACTATCAATTGATGTGGGAGATGTGGACTCCATAATCCATGATTTGCATGTTGATTTGTTGCACCCATTGATGTCGGTACTCGGTAGTGATCGAGGAAAACTCGAAAAATAGGTCAAAATGCGGATCTGGGTTGTTGATATCATGTCTTTGTATCCCGTTCCTTCCTAATTTCGATCATCCAAATTCTATAGGAGGTAATGGTTGTTATCACATTCAAGATGTTTTATGGTATTTTGTGTGAGTGTGATGTTTAATTTAAGGAAAAATATATTTTAATAATGTAAACGATGGGCATTGGTTGACAATAATCCATATTGTCAGTTTGGCTAATAACATTCATAATTTTCACTTTTGTTGTTAAAGACAGTCCCAATAGAATAATATCATACACTTACACTTGATCTTGTTTGTTTTGCTTGTATGTTTATCCATTTCGTTCGAAGTCATGGTTATGAGTTGGAAATCAAGTGTAATTGTATTATTATTATTATTATTATTATGATGATGATATTGGAATTGCCCTTAATCACAAAAGTTAAAGTTATGAGTGTTATTGGCTAAACTAGCGGTAAAAGTTATTACCGATCAATTAATTGTAGTTTGGATTACTAAAATTCAAATTAACTTAATTTAGTAATAGAAGAAGGGTGTAATATTGTGGTTAGTGAAAAACACATTAAAACTCATTTATCTTGCCTCTGATCCATTGAAGCCATCACAATGAGCCCCACTACGCCTCCTATCGCGCCCGGAGGGGCGGTGTTCATGTTGTGATAGGGCATCAATGTAGGTCAGGCAGGGATGAAAACTAAAAAGTTTCTTAAGTGGTAGCACACACGAATTTTTTAAGAGGTAGCACAATTATATGAAATATGTGTTGCCGTCTCCTTATAATTTAAATTGTAAGCCCGTAAGTAAGGGCATACGTTTGTTGTGAAAGCAAGTAATTTTTATTTAAATAGTGTGAGTGGCGGAAAGGTGATAATGTGAAATTAAAAGGAGTAAGGATATTTATAGAGATGAAATTACAAAACTTGAAATTGAGATTTTATAAGGATTTATAAGAATATGATGTGACAAGTGACTAGGCATTGAGACCATCCACATCTCAAGACGTGCCCTTAGAGGCTCTTAATGCCCAGTCATATTAGATTCTTATAAATTTATACAAAACCTCAATTTCACCTCTATTCCTATATCCTTGTTCTTTTTAATTTTCACATCATCACCTACCCGGCCACCACTCACACTATTTAAAAAATAAATAATACTTTTTAATTGGAGGCTCATGCTTTTACGGCAAACAAACGTCCTTACTTGCGGCCTTAGCCTTGGAATTTTAAGGAGACAGGCAAAGTCCAACGTAGATTTAGGATATATGGCTCCACATAGGACTACGTGTTTAGAAGCATTCAAGTATTCCATCAATGTGGGTAGTCTAAGGACCTCTAAGAAAATGTGTAGAGATGTGAGCAGTCTAAGGGCCTCTAAAGAAATGTATATAGATGTGAATGCTTATAATATTGTAAGTGAAAACTTGTTGGATCATCCGGTTTTACTTTTTTCTAACTAGAAACTCATTCGCTATGGATCTATTATTAACTCTATATCATTTATCAAAGTTGTTAGCGCCACTTTCAAAAAAAACTATAAACGAAATATATATTATTTTTAAATATCACTTTTAAAAAAAAATTAAAAAAATAATGTTTTGAAGGTTCTGAATTCAACCACGTCGGTAATCTAGTCAAGTCTAGTAGAAAGTGATGGTTTATTGTACAACTGAACACTACACTGAAGTTGCAGCTTTAACAGCACAAAGTACAACAAACTAATCAACTTTATTTTATGTGTGATTATTATAATTTTTTTAATATTTGGCTTACTACAGCCACCACCCAATCATTTTCAATCTCTATTAAAAGAAACTCATCATAAGTGAAAAAACCCTTTAGCCCAACATAAAACTCCTTGTTTATTTATTTTTTGTTCAAGTAGAACTTGAAGTCAAGACATCCCATTTATAATGTATTTGGGTACCTCCCTCTAAGAGCAGGCGGTATACCTGCGCCAAACTGGCGTTAACCGCGTTATGCGGCGCCAAACACCGCCCCCTCTAGGCGTTATAGGGGGGCGCCATAATTTGGCGTTAAAAGTTCAACGGGCGTTAAAAGGAGATAATGGTGGGTCCGCATCCAATCACAAATTTGCATTTTATTTTTTATATTTATTTTCATTTGTTTAATTAATAAAAAAACCCACTTTAACATCACACTTTAACACCATGTATACCACACTTCGTGTTAAAGTGTCGTGTTATCTAGTCACCGCCCACGTTGCACTTTAACACCACCAATTTAACACGGGTATACCGCATGCCCTAACCAATTGAGCTATAGATCATTGGTGTGTATGATTATCTATCAGCATATTATCTATTGACCTCGATTTGATTTTAAAAAAAATATATAAAAAAACTAAAAAAAACCTTTTATTTTTCAAAAGAACACGCACCCAAATATTGCCTCTAACCTAATTAAACCGATAAAAATACTAATAGAATAAACCCAACTTTCAGTTTTAGTATTTCAACTTTTGGTTTCTTTCATGATCAACATAAACCCTTGGTGTTAATTTCTGTTCAAGTTTAACTTTCTGAATGCAGAGCATTCTGGATGGCAGAGGTGTAGTCACCAAATGCCTTGTTGCTGTGAACATACTCTTTATATCGACTAGCTGTGTAAAGGGATGGCTCCAGCTCACTCACCAAGATTTTTGCTGGTTCAATGATGCAATCGGGAGACGGGTTCACAAACGTTGCAATGCTTAGTCTCGTCTCGTGTGTGCTTGTAACTACCCGATGCTTCACACTTTTCAACTTCCTGTTGCTAATTATCTGTATCCATAAATATGATCTTAATGCTATATACGCCCTGTGAACTTTACAGATAGTGGCCATGCGGAATTACGTTTTAATAGGCCATTCAACCTAAATCTCGTGTCAATATGGGCGGGTCAAACAGGTTGGATAACATGTCAAAATAAGCAACTTTTATAATTATGTCAAAAAATGGTTTGGGTTGATGTCAAACTTTATCAAAGAATTTTCAATATAAGGGTTCCAATATAAGACAATATTTTAAAAGATATTTATACATTAATGAAAACTTTGTCCAAAACATTATTTTAATTGTATGAATATTTAATATGCCAAATATATCTTATTCATTAAAATTGATATGTTAGGATTTATGCATGATTTAACCCATCTAACCTCTTTCCTGTTTAGGCGTTAACTGAATTTATGACTAGTTACAAATAAAATAAAATAAAAATTACAAAAATCAATCTATTGTAAGTTTGTAACTACAAGTAAATTGGTTGAAATTGCCTACATACCAGTAGATTGACTATTTTGCCCCTGAATTGGAAAGTTTATAATGGTACAGTAATAATTTAAAGTTCTTTTCTATGGACAAGTACAATGAATAAGGTACCAATGATTAAATATAGTGCCTTTACAATAATATATTATAGCTTAATTAACTGGTTCAACTATTTATATAATTTAAACATATTAACACGTAACAACTATTTAAACATAATATTTTAAGTTGAATGGCCTACTTTGTACTCATAAAATATATGTGTAAGATTAAAGACTCATGGAACTAAACATACCTCCAGTTGATTGCCTATGTTGACCACAAAGGCATTAGGAATACCTCCAACATTGACCCATTGACCATCTTTCATAACCTGAAGACCAGTTGAACCACCTTGATAAAGAAGGGTTATAAAACTAGGATCATGGTGTGGTAATATTCCCAAAGTTAGACTCGGGTCCGGGCATGGTGGGTAGAAATTAGATGACAATAATTGGACTTCACTTGTATCTTTAAAGTACCCTTGTTTAAGTCCTAATCCTTCACAAATCATCTCTAAAATCCTTGAACTCAATTTCTGTATTTCTACTAAATAAGCTGCAATTACCTCCCTGAATGCAATTTTTACAATAATACAGTTAAAACTGTTAAAGTGATACTTATATGATGAAATTAAATATTAAAAACTTACTGATATCGGGTTGGCTTATCCGGCCATAGATGAATGCATTCTTCCAACGGATGACATGGATGTTTAATATTTTCCCTCCATAAGTGCACACCATCTTTCACATAATCAGTGCTGCTTGTGTAAATATAAGCTTTCTTATGTTGAACGATTCCAGTTGCCACATCTTTGGATTGCATGTCGAAGAATTCCTTAAAAACACTCATTGCATCATTCACCGTCTTTTCTGGGATTCCATGATTTATCACCTGTTTCAAGATGTAAAGTTTACAGTATTTACAATATCAACCAAAATCCAATATTTTTTTATAGAAATTTGAAGCCCACATAAAAAATACAAAAAAGCAAGAGTCTTTATTATGGGTTAAACTTATACACACCTGAAAGAAACCAAATTCTTGAGAAGCCTTGAAGATTTCTTCAACCGGTTGGCTATGTCCATTTGCAGCCTTGGGTTTTGCAAGATCTATAACAGGAATCAAATCACAAACAGGACTATCAAGATTTTGGGGTCTCTCTTCCTTTGAGAATATGTAATTCTTAGGTACACATTCGAGTTCGAACCACCTGGAATCTTTATCTTCCTTCATCTCTATATGCAAATCCCCTATAGTAGACAAATCGTCAAAAGTGTAAAATAAAATGATCACACAAGTGTTCCACACATACACATATATATATATACACACAAACAGAGAGAGAGAGATGCATACGTATTTGTATTCATATACATATGTTATATGTATGTCCTAATATGCTGATTGGAGGAATTCCCTTGTCCCTAAGTAACAAATTCAACTCGTTTTCACATATTTTAGAAATAGTGCAGATCTCAGACACTATTATTTATAATGTACAACATGGCACACAGAAACTCCCAACTGGAAATATTATTTTTTTTAAACAAGAGTTAAACTATTTTCACCTATACAAGCCACATCGGTAACTTCCTAGTTGGGTGCTAAAATAATATATTAAGAATTTGGAATCAAGTGGTTGGATTACTCTAAGATTAGCTCTGATGCTGCAATTTGTAATATTCTAAACACCACTAAAAACATGATAACGTTGCTGAGTGTATTGATTGAAGACCAATCTTGAAGAAAGTGGTATAGGTATGTGTTCTTTTCATTGGCCAAATGAAATATAATGAGACAGAAATTAATATTAAGATAAACCTCTGAGGACCCAAGTTTTTTATTTATGAAAAAGACAACAATAATACAAAACGACACGATGAAGAACCAGAAATATAAATTCTAAATTGTTAGGTCCAAACCCGCAACAAATCAACAAAAAGCTGACATCATAAACATGTTCAAAATTTATAAGTTTTATATGGGCCCTTAGGTAAGTATGCTCGATGTCTTGATAAATTTCTAGAACTTAGCCCCTAAGGTATGTTATGAATACTACTTAGTTATTATAAAAAAAAAATGGATTACTGAACGATAAATAAGCATTAACTTATTTGACCAAAACTTGGCTTCAATGAAAGAAAGATGTAGCTAACTTTGGAAACTTTAAAGTGCACGCTGCGATCAAAATTCCAATATCCACGCCATATCAATACTTTAATATGAAGTCCACACTCATATACCGTCATCATAACTAACTCTATCATACCTTAGAGTAATATGTAACAAACTAATAATAGCAAAGTTTCATAGAAAAATCAAGATTGGTGAGTGGTATCTAATAAAATAAGGTTTCGATCAAAGAATTTCACTTTCAGCCACTATTATACACGCGCTTGTAGAAGACGATTGACAAGCTGGATGAAAGAAGACAAATGAAAAGGTAATGACATATATAGTATGTCCATATAATGAGATAACCATTCCAACCTCAAAGTAAAAGAAACAACAACAAATTCAAGATTGTTTTGAACCCAAATTTTGATCTAATCAGTGTTAGCATAATCCAACCAGTTAATGATCAAAAGCTTGTTAGTGTCACCTGAATCAAACAACTTACCGGGGAGGGGGAAGTTGAACATATATAACAGACCAACAAATAATCGACTCATTTCAGCATACTAGCAATCTTAAAACGTCAAAAAAAGTGCAATGCAAATTAGGTGGTTGTGAAGATTTATTTATTTTCTCTCTTTTTTTTATTTTATTTTGAATGGCAACTGCAATTTTATTGAACTAGCAAAAAGCTAGAAAGAAAAGAAGATTTATTTTATAGATCCCAAAAATAAAAAGGAGGGTCATCTGATTTAGGAATTACCAAATGGTCCTTACTTTAAAAAGACAAACATTAGAAAGCTGATAGTGATGGAGGTGCATGTGAAATACAGTCTTAATTAATGAGAGCCTATTTTGACCACAAAACAAATTAGGAATGTCCCAATTTCAATTCATCAGCAATCCTTAACTTGTTGATGCCAGTATGCATCCCTAAAATAATGTCACAGAACTTTTGATCATAGATTCATAGGGATAGGATAAGACTCCTAGCACAATTGAGTAGGTTGCCCCCACTTATCAATTTTCAGAATCAAGAACTTGAATTACTCCATCCGTTCAAAATCTGGTTCTATGTTGATATTTATTTTTTTGGCTGAAAATGTACTGTCAACTTGAAATTTTCCCCTCAAACAATTTGCACAAAAAACCGATCGATCAGAAATTCAGAATACCGATTGAGATGCATAATCTCCCTCATTTTTATAACGAAATTCGAGTACTAAACCCTAATTACTTCGCTACATGAACATCAAAAACCACTGATTAGTGATTAAGCCAACCGAAATGTACCGCCAACTTGGAATTATTTTCTTCAAACAATTTAACCACAAAACCGATCGATCATATCATTGATTGACATGCATAATCTCCCTCGGCTAAAACCCTAATTAATTCGCTAGATTAACATCAAAAACCACTAAGCGAACTGATCTAATGACGTTAGATTTCGGCTTAATGTTTATCGATCGCAGATGAATTTCAAAAATTAAACACTGTATATGTAAAAATCGAGATTGAATCGAATGTATGTATACCTATGGAGTCTGAATTTTGGAGACGAATCGATTAATCTCGTTGGAATCTCCGCATGCAAACTCACTCTTCTGGTAGCAACCGTGATGACAACCATTTCTGCTCTTAATAAATATTTATTTTTTATGTTAATTTATGAGTATACTAGGATAGAACCCGTATGTTATACGGGTTAAATCATTTTTTTTTTTGGTAAAGGGTTATACGGGTTAAATCATTAGAAAATATGTATAATTGATAATTCATGCATACTCGTTTTATTACCCGAATAACGTATTACATTACATTTAATAAAGTTATAATTCATAATATGGTATTGGTGACTTTATCTTCTTCATAAAAAATATTTAGAGCATGTCTCTACTTTTATATTTGGAAAATACAACATAAACATGATCATGTTTAAAAATGGTTGTTAGAAAAACAAATCAACCTTGAATAGTGACTAACACTAATTTATGATTTGACAAACTTGAGATTTTAACTCTCGATAGAAAGTTAGGTGAGTAAAAATTTTATCAAAATTATAATGAACATATTCTAATTGTTGAGTATAAAGTCTAAATTATAATCAGAATATTATAATGTTAAATCAATAAAAAAAATTATCTTGGTATATATTAGAAAACGTACAATTGTATTAGTCATGATGTTTAAAATTTACAATTTAAATGAACATGGATCATTTGATATTATAGAAAAACTATTTAATATTGGATATTATGAACAAAATTTTTATCGTTTACGGATTTCTCTATAAATAGTATCATCCACAATGTTGATTGGATTTGTAAAACAATATTAGTTATTCATTTATTATAATATTAAATATGATTTGCTCAATTATATTTGAAAAACACGGTAAACAAGTGTTTATTGGTATTTTATAAGTTTTTTAAATATTTATTAAATGAAAATAATAATAGTTAAAAAAAGGATTTTAAATAAAAATTAGATGTAAATTAATATATGATTGTCATAATTCTATAAATATAATTAAATAAAAATATATCATGATTATAAGGGATATAATTTTCAAAAAAGAATTTATTAGGGAGTAGATTTGGGAGGGAAATTTTGTGTGAGAATGATTCTAGTGTTAACAAGTGTCAACAATTGTAATTATTTATTAGAGTAGGAAGATATAAACATTTATATCTAAAATACTTATTACCATTTCTGCTCTTAATATTAAATTACATTAATTATCTCATGTAATTATTCCATTAACTAGTTAGTGTCCCGGGTAAATACCAGAGGCTGTGATATAAAAAAAATTAAACGAATTAAAAGATGAAATTTTTTTCTAACTATTAAACCAATGACCGAATTGGAGTTTAAGTTCATCAATGGTGGATTTAGAAAGTCGCGACTTTGTTTTTTGATTCGTTCACCATCATTCGTTGATCGAAACCTAAGCAATATGGATCTAGTTTTGTTAGGTTTTCTTTCACGAATCCAAAGCAATTTACGGATCAAATTTTCATTGAGAAATGAAGAAGATATGATGAATCAAGGTTATGGTATTGTAAAACAAATATGGATAATTTTGTATGAAAATAATTTATTTTTTTTATTTTTAATTATAAGATCTTTACTTTTTGTAAATACCATATATTTTTTTAATTCAAAAATCTATAAAAATGATACATAAGTTAATCCTAGGTGGCACACCTTAAATTGTGTCACCTAGACATTAAAAACTTGTGTTTATTATATAGTATAGAAGTATAGATGGCAATTGTTACACAATAAGTATTGATTTCTTTACTATTCACGATTTACAGTGTTTAATAAGATGTTTTTCTACTACATAATGTTCAAGTTCTATAGTGAAAAAATAGAAGAAAAATCAAGTTTTTTTATAATGTGCTGTTTAGAAATTAGTTATCTTTCAAATTCGTATTATAAAAATCAAGATTAACAATCAATGAGTGTGACGATTTATAAGAACATGTTGACATGTCCATAATGTTATGGGCTATTTAAAAGTGGTTATAACATGTACCATGTGACTTGTATAAGGTTTAATGGTTATACACGTCCTAAACTATGATTATTCATATAATTATACAATTCGTATAAAGTGACATAAGTGACTAATTATGTGTCGTGGATCATTCGCTGCTGCCGACTCCAGCTTGAACCTGGGCGCTGCCTATGTGCTATCTATGTGTCGTGGTCAGGCTCTAGTTGAAATTCCCTTGTCTCTATTGGGTCGGTCTGTATGCGATGCCTTTGGTGTTTTGTTTTGTTGTTTTTATTTATGTCGAACCATGTATTTTTTAGCATCTTGCTAGTTATTTTTTATAAAAATGTTTGTTGCCGTTAAAAAAAAAATAAGTGACTAATTAATGATTACACACACCATTAGCAAAGATCATCCGACTCATATAACCGTTTTTAACATTTTTATACGACGGTCATAATAATAACGTTAACTGGTGTATTTATAACACATCTATAGTTTATATAACAACGTGTTTCTTTGTTTGAGGTTGTAATCCTTAATGTAATATCTTATGTCACGTTGTAACCAATTTTATTTCTTTTATGCAAATGAAATGATAGTAATAAAAGAAAAACCGAATTGGTTTCCGTTCAATTACATGATTATCAAGTTAATGGCAAGTTAGATTTTAATAATCCAAATAAGTATGCGATAGTTAAAAAGGACGATAAACTGTTTTTTTTTTTTTTTTTTTGTTGTGTTTTCTTTAGTTAAACACGTATTCTTTATTTAAGTTGGTCGAATATTCTTCTAAATAAAACCTTGACACTCTGTCTTTTCTGAAAGATTCTATTCGTTGGTTTGATAGCAAAATGTTAATTACACATGCTACAAAGTCTAATTTTCAATTTAAAAAGTTGATAATGAAGTGAGTTGAATACTAAAAAGAGGTAAAGACAAGATTAGACATTGTCATGATAAAAACAAGGCAAAGATGCCACAAGCTTAGATGAGAGAGAATGTGAGATACGAATATTTTGAATGTTCATACTTTAAATGTTTTTACGAAATTTTTAAGGAGGTGGTGAAGACCAGAGACTAAAAAGCATTTAAAGTTTGATCTTGACGAGTTTTTTGGCAGAGGATAAAGGAAAATGCTTGTTCATTCTTCGATACAGAAAAGATTGAAGTTATGGTAGGTAGATGATAAATGAATTATCCGTCATATCTTTATAATATAATAATAAGAATAATAAGGACTAAATTACACAAAAGGTCCTTAATATTTTACTTTAGTTTCGGATTAGGTCATTTAATTAAACTAGTTACACAAAATATCTTTAACGTTTTATACACTTTAATGAACGGAAGTCAGAGATACTTCCATCATTTTGTAACATCTTTTAATAAAAACTCTAAAAATGAAAAATAACAATTTTAAAAAAAATCACAATTTTGTTAAAAAAATCAACACAAGATGTTGCAAAAATGACGAAAATACTCCTGACTTAACGGATAATTTTAACTCCGTTAATGACAAGACCTTCTCTAAAACAAGTATAAAACATAAATGATGTCTTGTGTAACTATTTTTGGTAAAAAACTTAATCTAAAATTTAAGTAAAAGATCAAGGACATTTTATGTAATTTACTCAATAATAAATTACATATAAAATCTCAAAAACATTATATAACCGAATATTAATAAATATTGATGAAAGTTAATTATATACTAATTTATGTTTGTAGAATTTACGATTAAATAAAATTCATATCAAACTACAATGGTCATATTGTAAGATTCACTAAAGAGAAGGGGCCAGGTGAGATTTTAACATTAATTATGCAATTACAACGAGTCCGGTATCCGTATCACCGTTGCTTCGGCCCATGATCTGTTGATAATCTCTTTTTCTGGCCCAACTTCTACCATCCAGTTTCAACCGGAGACATAAACGAATCAAGCTAAACCGAACATAGTTCGTGTTCGTTTGTTTAACATTAAGGCTGTGTTTGGCGCACTAGCTGAAAAGCTAGCTGCTAGCTGATAAGCTAGCTGTTAGCTGATAAGCTAGCTGACAAGCTAGCTGCTAGCTGATAAGCTAGCTGCTAGCTGATAAATTATAAGCTAGCTGATAAGCTAGCTGATAAAAAATAACGTTTGGTAAAAACTAGCTGATAAACTAGCTTAAAAAAATAAAATGACATAAAAGTACATGTCATAAATGTAAATAAAGATATTTATTTATAAGTTAGGGAAGGGTAAAATTGGAAATATTATAAAAGCTAGTTGAAAAGCTAGTTGAAAAGCTACTCCAACTAGCTTTTCAAAAGCTAGCTTATAAGCTAGCTTATAAGCTAGCTTTTTGACGTTACCAAACGGGGCTTTTAAAAAAAGCTAGCTTATTAAAAAAGCCCCGTTTGGTAACGTCAAAAAGCTAGCTTATAAGCTAGCTGATAAGCTAGCTTATAAGCTAGCTTATGGCGCGCCAAACACAGCCTAAATATGTTCACAACCGGTTCATGAACACTAACCAAAACAAAAATTTATGTTCGTGTTTATTCATTAAGGAATTAAACATGTTCATGAACGTAAACGAACATATAATATTATTTATTTTAAATAATATTATTAATCTCAAACATTAAACTTAAAGTTAAGCACTTGACATCATAACTAGAAACATAATTAACCCAATACAATGCACAAATTAAAAATAGTAAACATAAACATAAAACATAACTAATCCAAAGTACTTCTAAGTTTCAAATAACTATGTTTTTAACAAGAAACAAGATTCAAATGGCTAGGGTATCTATTTAAATAAACGAACATATTACCAAACATTCACGAACGTAATTGAACGAACACGGCCTAACTTCATGTTTTTTCATTTAATTAACCGAATGAAATTCTTGTTTATGTTCGCTCATTTATTAAAGAACGAACGAACATAAACAAACTTCTTCGAAACAATTACCAATTCTACTCCTTCTACTCTTTAATTTAACGAGAGTAAATAGGAATCAAGTAAATAAATAATTCAAAGACGCTCTCAAGAGGTTACCCACGCTAGTAATCATACGAGTCCCCCATTGTAGGGGCAATCAAGGCATTAGTCAATTATCATGCTACATCCTTTTACTAGATTTCCCTTTAATTTCATTAAAATAAGAAAAGTTTCAAATCAGCCTGGAACACAAAAACATAGATTTCATGATTTGGCATCAAACAACTACCATCTCTTCTTTTACTTATATACCTAACATCCACTTTCATATCAATCTACAAATGGATGTTACCTCTGTTCACAAACATGTCTACAACTCCAACCACCGTTCCATCACAAACCACCAAAACTCCACCTTCAATCCATCGGCTTTTCCGGCAACAAACGCCACCGGATTCCCGCTACTAGCCATCGTCCTAGCCTGCATCACGGCCATCACATTCCTGATAGTTAGTTACTTCTTGATCACCAAATGCTGCTACCCGTTAGCCCGGTTTTTGATGACCCGAACCACCACCGCGGAAGAACCACCGTCAATCTATTCCACTCCCGCATGGCAGATCACCGGGCTCGACGAGTCACTAATCCAACAAATACCCGTTTGTCGGTATAGCAAAAGGGAGGGTGATAACAAACAACTGTACAAATGTGTTGTTTGTTTGAATGAATTTCAAGATTCGGATACATTGAGAGTTCTTCCTAGTTGTGATCATGGCTTCCATTTGCACTGCATTGACATTTGGCTTCGAAGCAACACCAACTGCCCGATTTGCCGATTGAACATCTCAGGTGACGCCCCGTATCCAACCAACCCAACGGTCCCGACTTCCTCCCCGCAAGATCCGCCATTGTTAGCCCATAACAGCCCGACTAGCAGCGATCAAGATTTTGTTACAATTGAATTGGGTGAAGATTCATACCATTCAAGAAAGTGTCATCTTGAGCCCGTTGTCAGAGACGAAAGTGTTTGCATCACGAAAGATGAGGAGCTTGTAATCCAACCGCTTAGGAGATCATTCTCGATGGATTCTGCAGCTGATTGTCATATTTACTTAACGGTTCAAGATATCATAAGGAACCATGAAGAAGCTAATAGAACGAAACGACCATTTTTCTCGTTCGGACATACACGAGGATCCCGAAGCGCTGTTCTTCCTCTTGAGCTGTAATTAGATGATTGTGTGATCTTCCTGTTTTCAATTTATTCGTTCTTTTTGAAGTGTGGCAAAGATGATGTAATATTCACTTTTCACTTGGAAAATCATAAATGTGACAAAATATCCGTCAAGCTAAAGATCTTGATTTTCACAAGCAAGAGTATTATAAACATGTTAAGAGACTTTTTCATGCAAAATAAGTAAGACGTTACCAGGAAGATCTCTTAAAACGACGTTCTTGGTGGGCTTTGCGAATGTGCATCATAAATATCATCAAAAAGAAGATTGAAATCCTGTTCCTTTACATCCCAACCGAACCGTTGATCTTGTTCTTGAGAGCTTCCCTCGGATAAATTATCACGGTGGCCATAGCAACCGTTCTGATGGAAGTTTGGGGGTTCAAGAAAGCTCGCCTCAGGCCCCACACCGGTCCTAGCCACAGATAAGTCACCCTTCCGGGCCCACCAGTGGCTCTGTGCAGCTTGGCTCGGGTTCTTGAACTCATGATGTTGTATAACTGTTGTTCTAGATGCAGAAGCTTCAAGATTGCTACTGATTCGATCCTCAAAACATGGATGCCGGTTGTCATCAAAGTGGTGGCGGTTAGAGACATCAGGTGGGGCCCACGTATTTGTGAGAGCTTCGTCTTCAACGTCAATAAGTCCCGTCTCAATGTCTTGTGGTCCATGCTGGTGATGGTGTGATGTGTAGTACCAGTCAAGAATGTAAGGGTAATCTTTATGATCAAGATTGACAAGCCATTCTTGCATTATGTTTTGGGCTTCTTTGCTCCTGAAATTTCTTGAGTGTTGACAGAAATTGCTTTCCATCTATGTTTGGCTCCCACGTTGGGTAACTACCATGAAAGCTGCTAAATATGTGGAATGAATGTAAACTAATCGCCCATTTATCATTCTTAAAAATAACAAATGCATTAATTATGATGGTGCAATAATCTATATGACACCTTAAGCAGATTTCACATTGGGGGTAGACAGAAAAGATGATGTGTTCATAAGAAATGTAAGGCCTCAAATATCACCAAGAAGTTTTAGGCGCATTAGTTGCAGACGAGAGTAGAACTCCACAGTTAAATATACTTGAGTGACCCTAGAAATATTCACTCGGCCAACAAAAAGCTAAAGTATATAGTGACTGTTTTAATGCAAAACATAATTTATATAGAAAACTACGTAAACACGTGCACATAGTGTTGTGCGGTTACATAACCACCTTAAAAAATATACAATTAAAGAATGTATAGGTGTTTATGCGGTTTTAGAAGTCTTTATGTAAAATCAGTTTTGTATTGAATGGCCAACACACACAGACACACATTTATAAATATAAATATATTCCCTGTGAAACTAATGTGAGGTTCGAGAATACCTCAAAAATGATTTCTCCATTTTCCCCTGGGAGCTCCTAGACGCACGAGATGAGTCACATGGCGATGCATACTTGCTATTGCCATGGTTTTTGAAGTCAAATACACTAAAACTGCAAAATGTCAATCATGAAAATAATTTTAAGCATGTTGAGCTTACAGTCTAAAATATAAAGAATAAAGAAATATAAATATGTAAATAATAATGTTTACTTACAAACCTGCAAACATGACCAACACCTTCAACATTCACAGTGAAATTTGTAATGAACCGCAAAATATCATCCGCCCGCTGCACCATGGATTAAGGTTTTTAAAAAACTGTATTTCTATTATCATAGCTTTAGCACTTTCATCTCACCGTTTTTTCTAAAAACATTACCAAAAGCAACCATCTGTGTACAGTCTAAATTAAACATACATAAAAAGATGGTAATACCTTTGGGACTACAAAGATAAGCATGTAGGGTGTTAGAAATATTGACACCATTTCTTCCAATAACATCTTCCCAGTGTACTGCATAATCAAACATGTTCACCACATTAGAATCATGCAGTTGGCAAGTAAAGTCGTGCTGGCTGGTTGAACAATACTAATAACCATCTGTTGCTTCGTTTGTCATTTGACTCGAATCAAATCGAAAGAATTAGTAACAAAAAAACAGGTCAACTTGGTTGAAAGTCGCCCAAATTCTATTTATAATGCATGGTTGTATAAATCTTCTAATCGCTCTCGTAAAAGATTTATATTAGTATTGTTTCACAATAGTTCTCATTATTTATAAAAAGATATACAAATGTACATAAGATGTTAGTAACCAGAACCCAACCCAAGCTGTTTCGACTTTTGACCTGTACTTAGGAATGACCAGTTACCCAAGCCGCCCATTTTGCCACCTCCAGTTTCACATATAGCTACAAAAAATCACAAATCTCAGCACTTAAGTTGCTATACTATTAAATTGTGTAAAGAATAACAGACCTGAAAAAGGGTTTCAAACTCCATTCTTACAAACTCAGCATTCTCTTTCGCACGCCATCTTTTAGGCATAAAATGAGTATGTTGGCAAACAAGAGACATATTCCTATGTGGGTCAACCACCAAAAGCTCATCTGAAACAGCCGCTCGACTTATAGCTGTTATGGTGCCAAAAACAGCACCATACCACAATAGATTACGCCCAAAAATCTGAGCAAAAAAAATTAAAGTAAAAAGTTCAATCAGGGTGTGGTCGTCTGAGCTTGACTTTTTTAGACGTGACAAATTGGTGGAATCATTCGGATATAGAGTAAGGAGTCAAATCATGTAGCTTTTTGCGCAGTTTGGATTAAGATCATGTTGACCTGAAACACTTGTTAAAAATCCTTACCTTCTTCTGAACCACTAGTGTGCCATATAAGATTACAAAGATCATATTGTTTCAATTAAAACTATTTTTAAGAAAACAACAGAGAAATTTTATGCATTAAAAACACACTTTGAGAAACTTTTGACTCCATTCCTTTTTGCCTATCTTTTACTTTACACACATGATCCGTTGGAGATCAACATAACCAAGTCCGACCCATTCATAGAATGGGTCAAAATTGTCATCTATAACTTATATAGTCATCTATTTTTTAATTAAAACAATGTAGAATATTACATGGCCTTCAAGCAAAGACTCCTCAAGGAAAGCAATGATGATTAAAACAGCAGTGAAGCCACCAGATACGAAAGATATAAATTTTGCAATAATTGATAAAATAGGAGACGGAAATTGTTTAAGGTAATCAGAAGCCGGTGCTACACTACTGTTGATTCGGTGCTTGAACAAATGATCAACCTGAAAGCAGTTTATGAATGGCATGAAGAATAAAGTATAGAAACTCACAAGTATAAAAATTAAATGAATAAATGGGTACCTCGTTAAATTCCCTTAACACCCATTTTGAAAGATTTGACCATCGTCTGGATGAGGCTGTACTAGGATCCTTATAGAACTGTTCAGCATGTCTTAGAAAAAGATATACAAGCATGAATACAACAAGAAATGGTGAAAGTAGAAGCATTGCAAGCCCAGCTACTGTTAGGGTTTTCTTTAAAGTCTTGGGGTCAGTAACAAAGTCCCTTCTGATACAAAAGTGTCTACAAATATCAAACACGAAAGCAAAAAAAAATTCATAATAATAAACACAGATTTACACAGTTTAGCAGACTGGGTGGCTCTTGACACGTTTGACACAATCATAAGTAATTTATTTTATTTAACCCATTCGGTATAAACATGACCTAATCAACCAGTTCATAAGTAATGAGTCAAATTATCCTCTCTAATATACGAGAAAGTTCAAAAGTCTATACTTATGAGCGATTTAGCTAAAAAACTAATACATTTACACTCCAATAACTTTAACTAACCAACATATTCTTAAATGATAGAAGATGCTGAACGTAATTTCTATTCGATTGAAGCAGCAACTGTTTTAAAATCAGAGGATGTTAATCAAAAGAAAATAAACTCAATACTTCTTAAAACCCATGATAAAAAAATATATATGATAGAAATATGAGCATTTGCAATTAAGAATATCAAAGGAATAGATTATAAACCTATCAAACATGCTTTGCAATATGCACCAATTTAATGTCCATTCAAGGGTCTTCGTTAGCATTAGACAATTTTGTGTACCGTTTGGATCTTTCTTGGAAGTGGGACCTGCACCTGGAATCCACCGAGAGATTGGGAAGGCAAGTACCCCTTTGTTCAGCATTCCAATCAAGTAATTTTCTTTTCTCATCATTCTCATAATAATATCATGACCTGAAAGATTTTTTACAACACATAATTGTCTGGATTCTTGGGCTTGAACAACTTTTTC
This sequence comes from Deinandra increscens subsp. villosa, assembly GCA_039602395.1. NCBI lineage: Eukaryota > Viridiplantae > Streptophyta > Magnoliopsida > Asterales > Asteraceae > Deinandra > Deinandra increscens. The sequence continues at coordinate 96,445,494 of JBCNJP010000025.1, forward strand.
AAGAACAGTCGACCAAGGCATGGTATGTATCTCATCGTCTTTTACATTGAGACTGCCAACAACAAAATCAGGTAAATACTAAAACTAGCTGATAAAATTATTTGTTAATTTATACCTGTTAATGTAAAATTTACGAATCTCGAGTGTATCCTTCAATTGTGCAAAAAACCTTACGAAACAGAACATCCAGTAACTTGAGGTGATTCCCAAATACCCAATAATCACAACTTTCAGAAATGTTAAAGGGGTCAAAGGATGCTGATGAAGAACTTCTTTAGCAAGATCACACGGCTTTTTTCCAGATTCAACTGCATCCATCCCACATTTCACATTTCTAATGCCATTCCAATTAAAGAATAACAAGAAAAATCCCGAAAATAATATGATAAAAGCAAGAGTGAGAAGTTCCACTATCCACTTTATGATGATGCACTGCAGGCCTTTCCCACAATAGTAGCTATAAATTCTCACAAAGAAGAGATCTAAATCTGCAATTGGTTCTGGTTTCAAAGTTTCACCACCTAGAAGCCCTGAAGGGCTTTCACTACCATGACTAGGGGCTCTTTGGTAATCAGATAATTCAATTTCGGGTGCCACATCACTAAGCAGTCTTGTTGATAAAGATGATGCACCAACAAAATTTAGTTTTAAATTACTGAAGATTACGCCACGTTTTGATCCACCAAGCATCATTTACATGTGCCGATGATATGCAGAAACAGGCAGTTCATCCCCTAAAGAAGTTGAAAATTTGCAGCAAAACTCTGAGAAAAGATAAGTAGAGCAATATTTTAATATCAATAAATTAAAAAAGAATACAACATGAAAAGCATCACAAAAGAAAAACATGACATCCATAGCTTCATTATTGGTTTTTTTAACAAGACAACTTCTGTAAGAAAGTAAACTACAGAACAAGCAAATCACAAATACTTGTATCAGATTAGAAAGATTTTGGATTGGTGGCAATGTGGAGATATTATCACTAACAATATGAACCAAGATTATGCAGTATAAATGTCTGGAATATATCAATTTATCATCACAAAAACTCACTAACAAGCATTTGGGGTGTTGTGTCTTTTTATGTTTTACAGAAAAGAGTGACTGGTGAGTAAATAAAAAAAAACTATACATCAATCAATTCTAGATGCTTATCCAAAAACATGTACCAAGAATCAAGATTATTGTTTGATGAAATTGGGGAATGGTAGGATAAAAAAGATAAGAACAAACCCCAGTTTGGAAGAAACAAATAAGCAAACAGTTGGTGTGCATTTTTCTTGGAGTCCCGAGAAACATTTTAAGTCAGTTTACCTCTGATGAGGCCGAAGAAACACACCGTCCATTGCCCTGTATGTCGATTATGATTGAGCGAAGTTCTACAATGAACACCAAATCAAATAACGGTAAAAGAAACAACACTGAAACCCCAGAAAAGGGATTGAAGGAGTGAAGTGGAACTATGACGAACAGAAGAAAGATATTGGGACGACGAAAGAACGGAGAGCCGATGAGACGTCTGATTGTGATTGCGTGCGAATGCCGATCGAATTTTAACTTTTTCATTTTAATAGTCTTTTTTTTTTATATATTTAAATTTAAATTAAATTAAACTATATTTTTTTTTAACAGCATTTGTTAAAAAACCAACACTAGCAATTAAAGTAAACTAGATATGCGACGTAAATAAGTTGTTACGATACATACATAAAACAATTAAAGTAACATATAAAAATAAAAATACAAAAGGAGTTACGTAACGAACAACATTAAAAGTATGGTATTCCTAATATCGAGCCACACCATGCGGGGTTTGTCACCGTGGCCTGTGGTTGCCTGCGGAAACACCGCTACGGGCACCAGGCCCCGCACCTTTGAACCGACTTGCGGCCACCGAACACCGCATGAGATTTTTGGTGTTTGTGGGACTATATATGACCGTTGGAGGGCCTCACCCCCTCCCAATAACTCTTTTAATTTATTTAAAAAAAAGCCTATAAATAAATCACCCTTCCACCTATTCATACCATTTTTCTACATCTTCTACCAATTTATATTTTCTACATACATAAAAAAAAATGAATCCCAGCTACAATCTCAATCCGAACAACCCTCCTATATCTTTGCATCAACTACCTACCCGACTCTTAACCCAACTCTCAACCCTCACAAATTGATTTTGTCATGGAAACCCAATCTGAACCGTAACAAAATAACCTTTTAAGAAGCCAATAAAAAAAAAGAGGTCAAACTTTCCAACTGAACCCGCAAGAATGAGAAGGTCCCCGACAAGCTATACCTTGGACACACGAGGAGGAGCTTGTCTTAACAAGATGTAGAATTGACGTTTATCCCGAGAAAGGTGTAATTTTTAACATCTTTAACCTCTTAGTTTCTTTTTAAAGTTTCAAACTTTATAGTTTTTTTTTATATAATATCCAACTTCTTATTTTTGAAGTTTCCAACTTTATAGTTTTTTCTAACTTCTTATTTTTTAAAGTCTCCAACTTTATAGTTTTTTTTAATATCTAACTTCTTATTATTTCACTAAGAAACCGATCCCAACCCCATCTTCACCATCTTTATTTTTGGTCGACAATTACCTAAAGGTGACATCATGAGATGAACCATGACGATCAAACTGACTATCGAACAAAGCACCAACTAATAACCTCAAAGTGGAAAGATTTAAACACGAAAATAACAAAGTTCAACGACATTTAGGTTTATCAATTCAAAAATAGTTTCAGTTTTATGTAAATCGACTGTTCAACAACAATTCAAGTTCATGTTCAAGTTTAGTTTAAGATCCAGATAACATATAAATAGCTATACTATTTTCAAGAAAACAGTGCATGTTTGTCTATATTATTTCCACGGCAACACGCGTGGTGGTAAAGTGTAGTTATTTTTATATTACTATTAATTTTATAATTATTATTATTGTAATATTTTTATAATGTGTTATTAACTTATTATTACTACTCTTATCTTCATTATATTTTGTATCACATATTAGTAGTGTATTTTTTTCATAATCCCAATAATACTAAACCCAAAAACACAACCGGATTACATATGTGATGAGTACTAATAATGTTATTAACATAATATATAACATGTAGTATGTTATGTGTTTTATGTTAACGTGTCAATCATAATATAAACATGTGCTCTCTAACTAGATATTTAAACGAGAAGATATATAGTGTGTTAGACCAAACATGTACACTAATACACCCTCTTATCCCCACAACCTTTTTTAGCAAAGAGGATGTAAAGATCTCAATCCATGACAACGCTATATAACTTATTATTATTTGGGCATTCTTAATTTTTTCTTCAAAATTTATCTTCCTCCGTTACAAAAGTTACATACTTAAACCCGACATTCGACTCGAGACCACTATTCTTTCCTCTCTTATCATGTGTCAAACTTCTATAATTTCAATCAGTTTATCAACTTTATATATATACAAAGACAAGTTTCATGTGCACTTTTAATGCACATTGGTAGGCATATGGGTACAACTCGTACATTGAATTTCTAAAGCATTTTTATTATTGTTCAGTTCAATGGAGAGGCAGATTTAGTGGCATACATGTGGTGCGTTTCCATATTATATGAGTTTGGTTGCGATGGTGCAAGATGAATCTTGCTTTGATCGATGCTGCGATGGTCTAAATGGTTTAAGCCTAGAGTTTTTAACGATTTCTTGAACGGTGTTATGATGATCTAAGATTTGAGATTAGGGTTTTTTTTTTTTTTTTTTTTTTTTTTTTTAATGGCATGAGCTTCAAACCATTTTGTATCTATTATAGATATATACGTTTGATGTTGGGGCATTGGATTGAAACGACTATGATGATCTAATTGATAATTGATTTGAGCCTACATATTTTTTTTGCGATCTGGTCCTAGTTTGGCTGTTTTCGTTTAACTTGTGATGATGCAAGATCTGAATTCCTTTGATTGAGGCTGAGATGATCCTTTGATATTACTCAAATAATATGTTTACCATCTTATTGAAAACATCCTGCTTTAGAATCTCTTTGTTAATCTCAGAAGGTCCACTAAAGTCCATTAACAACATGGCCTTTGGGTGTGATTTTAGGTTGTGTTTGGCGCGCCATAAACTAGCTTATAAGCTAGTTTTTTGACGTTACCAAACGGAGCTTTTTTTTATAAGCTAGTTTTTTTTAAAAGCCCCGTTTGGTAACGTCAAAAAGCTAGCTTATAAGCTATCTTATAAGCTAGCTTTTGAAAAGCTAGTTGGAGTAGCGTTTCAACTAGCTTTTATAATATTTCGAGTTTTACCCTTCCCTAACTTATAAATAAATATCTTTATTTACATTTATGACATGTACTTTTATGTCATTTTATATTTTCAGCTAGTTTATCAACTAGTTTTTACCAAACATTATTTTTTATCAGCTAGCTTATCAGCTAGCTTATAATTTATCAGCTAACAGCTAGATTTTCAGTTAGTGCGCCAAACACAGCCTTAGTTTTTATCAATCATTTCTTTCTATTTCCTTTATTTCTCTAGGTACTCAGCAAGCAAGGCTTAGCGAAATTAATGACCAAGCTTTGCAACACTTTTTTAATCTGTGCATGAAAAGTAATCTTTTGAATATTTTTGTGTAATATTTTGAATATCTAACACAACAAGAGTTAATCTTTTGAATATTTTTGTGTGATATTTTGAATATCTAACACAATAAGAGTTGTTAATCTTTTGAATATTTTTGTGTAATCTTTTGAATATGTAACACAATAGTAGTCGTAGAAAAGAGAATCATAATATCATCGATACTACTATTATTTTTGCATATCGTCATATCTTAATGAAAACCAATTGCATAAATAAAATACTACCACTTAACAATTGCACAACCAAGTACTCACAACTAAATGCACACCATTAAGCAAATGTATGCAAAAAAATACTAATAAGCAATCGCGCAGCGAAACACGCCAATAAGCCCCTTGTTATATATTATATACATATCACATTCAACAAATAGTGGCTATCAGAGTCGTCTCCCAAATTTCGAGTGTCATGCGTAAATACTAAAATGGGTTTTGAAACGTTGTTATACTTTCTCTTTTATGCAATTTTACATTTTATTGTACTTCATTATATTAGTCTTTTTTCTTCTTACAATGTAGTCTTAAATTCAATTTGTTTTCCTACATGTGAATTAGGTTGTACCATACTACGATGGCTAAACCAAACTATTTTTTGGCCCTTTTAAGACCCGAGCAATGTATAGTCGTCCACTTTGTATATCTTTCTGAGACGACCCGGGTGAGTATCTTAAACATGTACAACTACAAATTATTTGATATAAAATGTAGAGGGGGTATACTTGAAGTTTCTAAAAGTATAGGGTTAAAATATAACTTCTACCAGGTTCGAGGCAAGTCTAGTTCATATCCCATTGTAGCCCCTGCAAGAGGGAAATTACAAGCCTTACGCCCCAAGCATCTGAAACCCCAATTTTATCAGATCTGCTGCTCCTCCTCCTCCTCCGTCGATCGCCACCGCCGCTGCCGTCCGCCTACATAAGCGATAAAATCTCACTTCCTACCTCTCGGTTCATCGGATTATTCGTCTGGTTCGTTTTTTTTTTCTCAGTCTCAAGGATGTGTTAATTGTCACTTACAATCTATCCATTTACCAGCCTTCGATTATCTTACTGTTCGATTTCGCAATTAGTTGCCACGAATTTTGAAGGATTGTTAGTATTAACGATTAGATCACGAATATGGATCTACTTTGCACTATTTCAGTTTTTGTATGCTGTGAATATGTATCAGTATGTTTAAATCGAACGGTGGATTTCAGTGAACACATCTAATATATGCGAATGACGATCTATATGCATCTTATAATATTTCCAAAAGGTTAGGGGTGAATTTGGACTTTAGGTGTCAAACATGTCTAGTTTCCCCAGGGTTTGCGATTTTGTAGTTATTTTCAATTACTGCGAACACAGTTTTTTAACAGAACCAAAAGCATAGTACCACTGAGTTTTGCCACATGCTCAGTCTAAGTAGAATGATGTAAACATACCATTTTGTATTCTAAAGTCGCTTAACTTGATAACAAAATTTAAGCATTGTTATTGATTTTGGAATCGAGCACTTGAGTGTATGCTGTAGTAGTGGCAGTATGTGTTTTTGGCCAAGCATGATTATATAAACCTAATGTGCAAGAAATACGTGTTTATTAACGAATCAAGTTCCTAGCAAGGAAAAGTTATCTTTATCAATGCATTGCAGAAGTACATGTATAATATCGAAGGTTGAAATTAGAATGTGATTTGCATAACCATAGTTATATCGTAGTCTCTAATATACAGTCAACTGTATGTTAGGAGGGAGTGGATGTTAGACTTATTCTTTGTCATCTTCGTAGAATCTGTTGTAAGCATGTATCTTCCCAAAGTAGCAGTGTAACAATGTTTTATCTTCTTTGTAGGTCCTTGAATATGTATGATCCTCTTGGAAACCCACCTGGGGGAGCAAGACCACCATCAAATACACCACAGACTCCTTTTGGGAATCCATTTTATGGTGCCAGCTCAGGACTAATCAGAGGTGGACTTGGTGCATATGGAGAAAAAATCTTAGGTTCAAGCTCCGAGTACGTGCAAAGCAATGTAAGTGATATTGGAATCAACAATTTCAACGGTTTAATTATCTTTTGAGTGCTCATCAGATCTAATTGATATTGGTTTATGTGAGTTTTAAGGAGAAACGAGACAGAGTGGTATTTAAAGCAATAAGAACTTATCTTGAACAATAGTATTGACTGTTATGTGCTATACATTTTCTGTGAGGGTGCTATAAGGATTTGATATAAGAAAGAGTGAAAGACTTTACCTATTGATACACTAAATGCATAAGATAATACTAAATGGAAACTTTGACTCAAATATAAGAACAGTGTAGTAAACAAGATTGCATTTGGGTATTCATCATTTTAATATATTTTTGGGATTTCGTACTGCCCATCAGCTTTGTTCATGCTGTGTGCAGTATGCTTGTTTTGGATCGTGGTGCTAATAATCTTTTTCTCATGTCCAAGCATAGTTGCTCCACCTTTTGTCTGAAATAAACAAAGCCTGAAGCTGTGGGCCTAGTTAACATTGTTTTCCAGAATACAAAATATACCATACAACTCATTTGGAGACTACCAGTTACTAACCATATAAACTGATGTGACACTGGCAGTGTGAATCTGTACTGCTCCATTCTCCTTAATTTAAGATTTTCCCATATTTTGTCCAAAATTTAAACAAGGCTTTTGGGATTTCAACGTTACAAGTTTTTTTTGAATTTCATCATAAAGCGAGTCCTTATTCTAAGTTATTTGATAGATTTCATGAGCAGTTACATTACTACATAAATGTCTCAAATACGTGTTTTACATGTTGTACACATGATAATTCAATATTTTCTATAAAACCTATCAAGAATAACATATTGGAATGCTTAGTGCATGGTTATCATAATTGTACCATTTGATACTATTTGACTCAAGCAGAGAATATTGCAAACCAGAACCATATTTGATTGGCCATCGTATTGTGAATCACCATCTTATCAGTGGATCAAATAATATTGCACAATTCTATACTTGACACTCAATATTTCTTAATTTGGTGCCATTTTCTTTGAATAGCATGTATAGTTTATTGATCAGATACTTATTAGCAGTGACATGAACAGAAGGCCTTTGTTTTTATTTGGTGCAAGTGTATCAGACAAGATTGTAAACATTCTTGTGAATTGCGATTAGTATAGTTTGTATATTTCCCCCTCATTATAGTGTTTATGCCTTATATTCATAGTGTCATAGCAAACATATAAGTAATTTAGGAAGCCGGTGAAGCAAGTTAAAGTTTCAAACTCTAGATTCATGTAAGTAGTACAATAACTGGCAATTCTATATTTTGTCTTATATTCATTCTTAACCTATATATAACTTTAGGAAGAAGATGAAGCAAATCGAAGTTTCAATTCAAGATTCGTGTAAATAGTATGAGAACTCCCACATAATGATATTTTATTTGGACCATAAACTGAATCATGCAAATGCAGCTTGATCCTTGTAAAATGTCTACACTTTATATGCTAAGTTTTAGGCTAGACAAAACCAATCTCTTGTTAACTTATAATGTGCTTGACCACCTTAACCACCTTAACTGTTTGATCAATCTGACACTGTGATTTGATGTTCGTGGTTTAAGGTTTGATGTTTGGTTTACTGTTTTTTTTTTTTTTTTTTTTTACAGATTAGTCGATACTTCTCTGATCCACAATATTATTTTCAAGTCAACGATCATTATGTGAGAAACAAATTGAAAGTCGTTCTATTCCCTTTCCTGCATAGGGTAAGTTTTAGTTTATCATCATTCTGCTGGCCTTCATTTGTTTTCTTTGTTTAAATCTGTGTTTTGCTGTTCCATTTTGTTATGTACAGGGTCATTGGACAAGAATTACTGAGCCTGTAGGGGGTAGGCTATCATATAAGCCCCCTATTTATGATATCAACGCTCCAGATTTGTATATCCCATTGATGGCTTTTGGTACATACGTAGTTCTTGCTGGTTTCTCATTGGGACTTCAAGGGAAGTAAGTATCACATTTATCATAATATACATCCTTTTCAATTACATTAAGGAAAGGAGGGACATATTTTTCTTTATCGGAAACCTTATCTCCAGAGTCTAGGCTGTTACCCCAAGCAGTGTACAAGTTATTTTGATTTTGACACAACTAGCAAGTAGCTATGTTGGCACGAGAAGTACACGTAGGTGCTTGGCCAAGGCGAGGTGAGGCCTAGGCGCCTCGAAGACACACCAAGATACGGCTGTGATTAGATGCGGGTTAGGCGCTTGCCTTGGCCCAGACGCAGGAGCGGGGGCTGTGATTCTGTTTCGAATTTGTGATTGTTTTGCCTGGTTCTTCGTCCTTCTTTTTTCTATCTTCTTTCTTCTTTACTGTCAGTGGCTGTTGCTTTTCTCTTCTATGCTGCTGCTGGAAGCACCAGGGGTACCCTATAAGATTCGAGTCGTGGCTTCCTTTTTCTCCCCTTCAGTTTTGGGCTTTTTTCTACTTTATTTTGAGCACTTTTTCCTTTTGTTTTGGAGTTATGTTTTCTTTTGGGCTATATACATAAAAGCAGTATTTAATTGGCTAAAATTAATGTAGTATACAAGTAGTTATATTATATCTTTTAATTGTATGGGTTTATACGTTTTTAACTATTTTTTATATTAGTTGGATGATTTTAATATTTAATTATACTTGAGCAGTATTAATTCTCTGTGCCTATTATATATGTTTTTTTATATTTCTATCACTGTGTTTTTCTTTGGTCTCGGGCCTGTGTTTCTTTGCACCTCGGTGACCGGCAAGTCCTTTGTGCCTTTAGTGCGCCTTGTGCCTTCCACAATCTAAGCAAGTAGGAACATCGGTGATGTTTACCGAAGATGTGATATCAGTTCTCGTTTTGTTTTTATGCATTGATCAGGTGGCCAAATTGCTAGGTTGGGTGAGTTGGGTAAAGGGTCAAAACTAAAACGAGTTTATGGGCGGAATTCGGAAAGGAGTTCGGTTGGCCTAAAGCCTTTTTTTTTCTTTTCTAATTTAAAAAAAAAAATTAGCTTTTTGTAAACAAGTAGTTTGCTAAATATGACTTTACAAATATCATAGTTTTTCAATGATATTCTATGTGTTTAATATAATGACTATGGATATTTTATGCATTTTAAATTTAAAATACAGTTTGGGTGATTTTCTACCCATTTATGTGATGCTTATATAAAAAATAGCTTTATAAAAGTAACCGTCTGTCAAATCGATTACAAGTATTGTATTCTTTCAATAATAACCTAAGTGGACTTTATGTGTCTAAAATACACTTGAGGTGACAGATAAAACATAATGTGGGGTGACTCATCCATAAATAAATTGGTTGAAATTGCTACCTACATGAAATATTTTGTTACATAAATACCCTGAATGTCAATAAAATTTGAAATTGTCACACGACTTCTTATTATGTATCCACTATGAGTAATAATTATAATAATAAAGATAATAGTAATAGTAGTTCTAAATTTTATCAGCACAATCTCTCTCTCTCAAGAATAACAATTACTGATTTTCAGGTTTACCCCAGAAGCACTGAACTGGCTCTTCATGAAGGGAATTGTGGGTTGGTTTTTACAGGTTTCACTTCTAAAAATGTCATTATTTTCACTGGGTGGTGCTGAGGCACCTCTGCTAGACATTGTAGCTTATGCTGGGTACGCCTTCACTGGATTGTGCCTTGCAGTCCTTGGTAGAATCATTGTCTCCTATTCGTACTACTTCTTAATGCCTTGGACTTGCCTGTGCATGGGAATCTTTTTGGTGAAAACTATGAAACGTGTTCTTTTTTCTGAGGTTAGAAGTTTTGATTCCAGCAGGCACCATTACTTGCTGCTGTTTATCGCTTTAGCGCAGTTTCCCCTCTTCATTTGGCTCGGAAATATCACTGTTAATTGGCTTTTTTAGAAAGTGTAGTAAACCTGTATTTTCTTTCAACTTTTATGGCTCCCCTAGCTTTTGATGTTATGCCAACTTGCAGCAAGCGATCAAAATAGGCAACTTTTCGGTTTTCAGATCTGTCTTCGTTTGTTATGTTTTGAACTATGGAGAATCTATTCTATTTATACCTCTTGTAGTGGACTGTGTAAAAGAAGTTTCATTGAAGAGTTTCATATTTGTGTTTGGAAATATTTTCATGCTTATTTGAGATGGGTTGACTTCTGATGTTGATACTGATACATAAATGACTAGGGGTTGTTTGGATGGCTTTCTTACTATCACGCAACGATAAGTTGTTTTGGCGTTTTTTTTTCTGGGATTGCGTGTGTTCAGTTATTTGTGATTCAAGTAGTCAACTGTTTCAGGATGTGTGTGTTTTCTCAAACAATTCGGGGTATCAAGTCTTATAATGAACTGAACAAAAGGTATAGATTTGGAAATAGGATTATAGGATCTTTGAGTTGAGTTAGCCAGGATATAGTACACAGTTTTATAGAAACAAAGAATGTCAAATATGAATCATACATTGGATACTTTGATAGGGAGATTTTGAATTCTTGCGAGATGATGATGAGTTAGTTGACTAATTTGATGCTTTTGTTGGTATAGTTACCATAAAGAAAAGACAAAATACAACTTGTAAAAGTTGAATCTGTGTATAGAAATGCTCTATACAGTTCTATTTCTTTCTTTCTAATTAATAAAAGGAGAAAGTTGAGAATTATGATGGCTAACAATCACACATGATGAATATAGATGTCTGTGTGTAAAAGTTGTATTGGATGTTGAAAAAGAACATGTAAAAGGAAGGAAAGAAAGGTAAGGGGTTGGTGGCCACTAAGAGTAAGTGGGATAAATATTCATTCAACTCATATCTTATAAGAGTACAAGAACACCACCACCTTGGCTTTTATGTTATATAGTGGGATATTCGCAGATCATTTAAGCTGGTTTTTACTATAGTTTTGGATCGAAGTTTTTACTGTAGTTTGCATTGAATCGCTAACTATGATTTTAGAAAAATACAAACCGAAATGGCTAGGGTGATTGAATTGGTTCAACCGACCGGTTTGTGACTGGATCGGTTCAACCGAACGGTTTAGTGCGTTTTGAATATTTTTTTTAGTTACAAAATTTAACATAATCTTCCATATTGTTGTATTGAATACTAGCGTACTTATATAGTTTATACAATAACTAACTAACTATTAGGTTTTCCTATACAACCTATTGTAACGTGTAACAAGAGTATTTTTTACCATCACTATAAGCTCGTCATAGTTCAATCATAATCACCGGGTAGTTATAAGAGCAGAGAAATTTATTCCATTCTACCTGTAAATTCTTTTCTATACATATTAGTATCATATATCAGTGTCATGTTATATATTTTTTTTCGTTACTTTTTTAATCATCCATATTACTTGTAACTCATCTTTCTCGTTCATAATAATAATAATAAAATTATATTATAAATTTACACGTTGAGAGTGAACGTGTCTTGTGAGGTTCAATCAACAAGACCACCCCAATAGAGTTTGAGCTTTGTGTTGAATCTCATTTATGAATATTTTAAAGTTCAGCTGAGGCTTGACGTGTTTAATTATATATAATATGTTTGTTTAGGCTCGCACAAATACTAGTCGAATCCGATATATGAAACTTAAGCTAAAGCTCATTTATTAAATACGCAAAAATCCGACTTAAACTTATTTAAACTTGATTGGATTTGAGGTTTAACAAGTAAATACTATCAACGATACTATATGTTTAAATTCGGCGGATAATCATGAAAGAAGCATTCATAAACTTGGAGACTAATTAGTCACACTCTAAAGATTACATGTCACTCAAAAGCTAAGCTACAAAATCTACTTTTTATCAATTTTTAATATGAAAGAAAAAAACCAATCAAAAAGTATATAAATTTAAAAGTAAAAATCTAAATAAAGTAGACAGAATTAGTTTTTAAGTTCAAAATATATAAAGTTCATGATAGAGCTTCGTTTGATTGTCTCTTGCAAGCTCACATAGTGCTTATGTTTCTGCTTCTTTTGTTGACTTTTGTGTTTGGAACCACATATATTTGTATTTTTATTTTATTCCAATCAATCTTTATTTTATTTACTTTAAATTACGGGTTTTTAGATTTGGATCCTGAATTTCGAATATTGATAGGGATTTTAATATACGGATCCGAACTTTCAGATACGGTTTAGGATGTGAAAACAGATATCCGAGAAGAAAACATATAATAAAATATAGTATAATCTAATAAAATAACATATAATATAATATAATATAATATAATATAATATATAATATAATATAATAAAAGAAATATATTGCATCCGTACACCATTTGATATATATCTCGTAACGGAAACGGGTAGGATCAGATCGTTTGAGATGCAGATTCACCTCTCAAACAAACCCATTGAGCAAAACTAATCAAAACTCGAGATACAGACACACCACTCGAATCATAGCTTCATTAAAAAAATCAAAACAAGATGTTGCAAAGTGACGGAAATACCTCTGACTTAACGAATAATTTTAACCCCGTTAGTGACAAATGACCATCTCTAAAACAAGTATAAAACATAAACAATATTTGGTGTAACTACTTTAGTTAAATGACCTAAGTAGAAATTTGGTTAAAACATAAAAGACATTTTTATACAATTTACTCTTTATCAACTCATTTCCTAGCCGTTTCATGCAGCCTATATCAACAAAAAGTAGGAAAATACTCTATTATATATATATATATGATGATTAATGCTAATAAAATAAGAATCCAAAACCAAATTTCTAATCTCGATCAAAGTTAGATTATTCAAAATAGTACTAAAAATTGTTTATAAACTATGAGAAGCAACTAAAAAACGACGTGTCTTCAAGGCTGAATGGCTAATATGTTATATGTTAATCTAAAAATTTAGCTAAATCCTGACGCATCGTTATATGACATCGAATCCTATTTTATAGAACCTGAATCATCGTTATTCGTATAGTTTATCATGGTTTACAAATAATTTTTTAATACATAAAGCAACATTATGAAGAAGCTAAAAGATTAAAGTTGTTCTACTTTTTGATATAATCTTTATAAAAGAATAATATAGTGCATAAAATGTAAATATTGATACAAGTAGATAGAAATTCAATAATAGTATCTGCTATCATTTTTCTTTGTCTTAGTCTTAAATTTATTAATTTTAATTTAATTTATTACGTGTCCCACTCATTTCATCTTACCCGTTGATTATCCTCTATCAAATGTCGATATATTTTTTTTCTCATACCTTTTAACACTTTCATTCTTTTTTGTTATATCTTTTTTTTTAAACGGCAAACACCCGGTTACTCGGGGGTTCATCATGGCAAACGATGCTACCCACGACACGCTGCGATCACAAGTCGTGTGAGTAACCAGGACCCTCTATGTTGCACATCCATCCCAGAGGAAACCCACCACCCAAAAACCCACTGTGCTAAAACCTCTGACCCACCTCTATAATTCTTCATTCATTTTTTGTGTCTGGTGCCCTTGACAGGGGCGGACCTACTCAGGTCCCAGGGGTAGCGCCCGCTACCCCTGAACTTTTACCCCGACGTGCAATTTTTTTTTTTATAGGTTTTCGGTTTTTCGCGACCCCTGAAACGAATTTTTCGCGACCCCTGGAAGAAATTTTATGGCTTTTACTTAAAAATATGATCAAAAGCCCCTTAAAAATATGATAAAAAGCCCGTTAACTACCTAATTTTTTTTTTCGGGGGCGCTGCCCCGGAACCCCCGTTAGTCCTCGCTACCCCTGATATTATTTCCTGGATCCGCCACTGGCCCTTGACCTCCACATTGGAAGTCAAGGGTTGTAACCACTCCATCAAATGGTGGGGGGTTCTTTTTTGTTATATCTATACTCTCTCCTCATTCTCACACAAATATATAGAGATCGATTAGTAATCATAAGAAAATATATTCCATTGATTAAAAGATCTCATTGCATTTCAAATTCTTTCGTTACCTAACTAAGCATAATTTTAAAAGAAAAACTTTACAATTCAAATTCTATTACATTCTATAAACCAAACGTCCCCTTAAAGTTAGTAGAGAAAAAAAGAAAAAAAAAACTCATCATTCAATCGATTAGATAATTTATAATTGTTTTATTTAGAGAACATTTTAATAAATAAACACCCCTTACTTTTTATACTTTTTTTTTAATTTAAATAAATGATATCTCTTCTGTGCCATTCACCATCTCCATTGTTGTAAAACTCGTTCGAGGCGATTGAGTATTCCCCGAGTACTCCCTCATATTCCCCGGATACTCCCTCAACTTGGACGAGTACTCACAACTCCCCAATCGATCAAATTGAGAACGCCTACCAACTTTTACAACTATGACCATCTCTATATCCTATTCCTAACCCCCCCCCCCCCTCTCGAGCAGCAGTTACTCGCAGAGGAAGTAAAGAGGTGCACAAAATAGTTTTTTTCAGTAAGCGGTAATGGTTAGGAGTCAAAAAGTCAATTTCAGTTAGGTTAGTAACGGTTGCGAGCACTTGAAATCCCTAACCTATGTACTGTACTAAGCTTTTTTTTTTTGAACAACGATTTCAATAGACGGAGCCCCCTAGCAAGAAGCCAAGGAAAGGCACAAACAAACCGCAAGGAGGGGACTTACATAGAGAAATTGTCCCACTCCTCCCAAGATAAACTCACCCACTTACTTCTATTCTTTACCCACAAAAAACTCAAACATTTAATCTCCTTAAACAAAACGGCCGCACTAACTTTGGACCCTTCAAAAGTAGCCTTGTTTCTAAAGGACCAAATCACCCAACAAGTCGTAAGAATGATAGCGAAGAATATCATCTTGGCCTTTCGATCAAAATGCGACTCTTCAACAATGATAAGGAGATCCCCAATGTCGAAAGCAAAAATCGGTGGCACCTTGCACCAAATCGCCACGAACTCCCAAACTCTCTCCGCCACTTTACACCCGAGCATAAGATGAAACACCGTCTCATTCTCCTCCATGCAAAGATGGCATCTCGGGTCACTAATAACCACTTTCCTTATGGCCAAAGCTTCTTTAGTAGCAATCCGATCTTTCATAATCCGCCAAAAAAGGATATTAATCTTATTGGGGACAAGCTTATTCCAAGGCATGATTAAACCCTCGGATGGAGAGTACCACTTGAGAAGCCCACGGAAAAATTACCGGACGAGTCACCACCCCACTTGTAGCCGCCGTCATAATGGTTAATAAGACCAACCACATCCACATTTTCCAATTTAAAAGCTTCACCATCTTGACTATATTAACCCACACTCCCCCCAATTCCTTTCGTAACGGCAGAATACCATTCCCCCTTCCACCACGATGACAACCACTTATAACTCTAGCCCATAAACAATTTGGCTCGGTAATAAACCTCCAAGCCCACTTCGCTATCAGGCACTTATTCGATATACCGAAAGGGACGAGACCCAAACCACCAACTTCCTTCGGTTTAGCAACCTCCTCTCTAGCCACCCAATGAATGCACTTTTTCTCCGGATCTTTACCCCCCCAAAGAAAACGGTATCTAATAGTTTCTAGCTTTTGAAGCACCTTAATCGGAGCTTTGTAAAGAGAGAAATAATAAGTGGGAAGACTCTCAAGGACCGCTTTAGCAAGAACAAGACGGCCCCCGATGGAGAGATTCACTGCTTTCCACCTAGAGAGACGATTCCCAACAATCTTGATAACATCATCCCAACTTCTAATGAGGTTCATATTGGCCCCAACCACAAGACCAAGATACTTGAACGGAAGATCCCCACTTTTGCACCTAAGGATCCTAGCTTTGACCGCCACCTCCTCTTTAGCCACCTTAATACCGAATAGCGCACATTTTGCAAGGTTGATGTGAAGCCCAGACACCAACCCGAAAACCCGAAGGATACGAACCAAGTTCTCCACATTCCTTTGGGACCATTGACCCACCACTAAGGCATCGTCCGCAAAGAGAAGGTGAGTAATAATCGGACCCCCGAACGGGATTTGAAAGCCTTGAAAGAGGCCAATCGACCCCGCCTTCTTGATCATCCAATGAAGACCTTCCATAACAATAAGAAAGAGGAAGGGAGACAACGGGTCACCTTGTCTCACTCCCCTCTCGCATTGGAATTCCCACGTCGGCGACCCATTGACCAAAACCGAGGTTCTAGAAGCTTTAAGGCATCCCCGGATCCACCCCCGCCATCTAGAATGAAAATTCATTGATCCATCATGGAATCTAAGAAGGACCAATCAACCGTATCATAAGCCTTCTCGAAATCTATTTTGAAAATCATAGATTGAATATCTCTTTTCTTTGCCAAAGACACAATTTCATTAACAATGAGGGCCCCATCCAAAATATTTCTACCACCAAGAAAGGCCATTTGCGGTTCCGAGATAATATCCGCCAAGGGGCCTTTTAGACGGTTCGCCAACACCTTCGAAATCACCTTTGGAATAATCCCCACAAGACTAATAGGCCGAAAGTCCCCGAGATCTTTAGGGTCCTTAACTTTAGCAATAAGATGGATAAAGGCCGCCCCACAGCCTTTACCAATCTCGCCATCTTCATAGAAACTATCGAACACGGCACCAAAGTCCTCTTCAAAAAGAGACCAAAATTTTTTTATGAAGGCGAAAGTGAACCCATCCGGCCCGGGGGCTTTATCACTCCCGCAATCCCACACCGCCTTCTTTATTTCTTGTTTGGAAAATCTCCCCACCAAAGACTCTTTATCATCCTCCTTGAGCCTATTAGCATCAACACAGACAAAACTCGGCCTCCAAGACCGATTAGAAGCAAATTTGTTTTTAAAAAAATTATATACTTCCTTTTTAATAAGGCCCGGATCCGTAACCCAATTCCCGTTCATCGATAAGCCATTGATCCTACTAGCCGCGAGATGTTTATTAACCATCCCGTGGAAGTAGCTCGTATTGGCATCCCCATCTATCGCCCATTTAATCCTCCCTTTTTGCTTAAGATCTTCAACACGATCACCATCAATTTTTTTAACCCGCATTTGAGCTTCCTCCCATTTCTTAGATTCGAACACAGAGAGTGGAAATATTTGTGCAAGAGCTTCGAAATAAATACACTCCTGCTCCGCCACCTTTCTTTCTATATCCACCTCCACTTTAACTTTAGCCCTCCATAATTTAATCTCCTCTTTAAGTCTTTTAAATTTTCTCAACAAAAAGCCATCAGGCCTTTCACCATTCGAAAAAATTAGCCCAGCACAACAATTTTTAATAACACCTTCGAATTCCGGGTGATTCATCCAAGAATTAAATAACTTGAAGGGGCAAGGACCGAAATCATCTTTGACCAACTTGAGGAGAATCGGCCTATGATCCGAGCATCGTCTAGGGAGAACCGTAACCGAGGCTTGCGGCCACCTATCAAAAACATTATTACAAACAAGAAATCGGTCAAGTTTGCTAAAACTTCTACCCATTTTCTCCATATAAGTGAACCGATCACCCCCCAACCGGTATTCTTTAAGCACCGCCTCATCAATAAACTTGTTAAACTCCTCCGCACCCTTCCGGTTGAACACCGAGAACCTCCTCTCTTCTTTAGATCTCACTTCGTTAAAATCACCCGCAAGAATCCACCACCCTTGAAGCGACCTTTTCCACCCTATAAGTTTATCCCATAACGCCTTCTTCTCCCTCCCGCCTTGAGGAGCGTAGACATTAACAATATTGATGACCTCTTGGCAACCAATAAACAATCCCACCGTAATCAAGAAGTTGTCGTCTTTAATAGATTTAAGGAATTTAAATCTACCCTTGTCCCATACATTCAAAAGGCCCCCGGAATTGCCTTTCGAGTTCACCCAATCCCATTCAATGTTGCCTCTTCCCCACAATCTATTGACCTTCAATCTTCTCCCGTCCCTCTCAATCGTCTCTTGGATGCATAAAAACGAAAAACGGTTTTCCTTTCTTAAATCATTAAGCCATTGGATCTTATCAAGATCCTTCAACCCACGAATATTAATGGATAGACAATCCATTAAAAACCGGTGTAATTGTCACCCACAATAACCTTTGAAACTCTTGCTTCCTCCCCGTCCAAATTCACTCCCACACAAGAAGCAACGTGAATTGTTTCCATTACTTCCTTCTCTACTTCATTTAAACATAATTCATGCGCCTCTTTTTCCGATATATATTTTCTGCCCCTTCGATTTTTTAACTCAGACCGAATGAATTTTTTAGTTCCTTTTTTGTCGGGTCTTGAATTTGTGCTAACTTGAGAATCAGCCCAACTTGCTCCTGATCTTGTTCTAGACCTTAAAATCGGCCCACTAAAATTCTCAATTTGAGGACTAGGCTTATTCTTTCGTTGAAGACTTGGGCCAACCCTAGGAGAGTTGACTTCTTCAAAAGGGGGTGTACTGTGTCCCTGACCACCCTTCTCTTGACCCTGCACTCCTGTCACCAACCTTTCATCAAAGGAGGTACCCTCTGCCACTTTTTGATTTTCTTTTTCCTTGGAAATCCCGTTATGGACACCATCCACCTGACCCATCGGATTTTCTTCATCCAGATTGTCGAGATTGTCCATAATCCGTACAACCAGTGGGTCCCTTCCAACGTCTCCTTGAATCATGGATATGGCCAACTCCGGCGATTCGCCGGTATCTTTTCCGGTCTTAACAACCGTCGACGATAGAGACGGAATTGCCGGAACCTCTTCCAGACCAGGTTGAGACCACACGAAATCCGGAGCCCATTCCTCGTTGAGTTCGCATACCAGGCATCGGAAATCTTGATCCCCCACCGTAACGCAGACCATCTCATTAATCGGTTCAAACGATGAGGATATAACCCCCATTCTTTTCCATGCCGCGTTGACATCAAGGTCGTCAGCCTCCGCCGGGCTCACGATTTCCCCAAAAATTTTACCTATCTGGTTGAAAACATCCTCATTCCAGAAGTTCGGCGGTACACCAGATATCTTTAGCCATAGTAATCTTTCCATCTTGCATTGTTGCCCCGTCCATTTGTGAAGCTCGCTGAAAATATCCGCTCTTTTTTCAAAGCACTCCTTAAAATCATCCGCCTCCTCTCCTCCGGTGAACGATAAGATAACCTTAAGCCCACCGATATGTCGTACTTGTAACAATTCTGCACCTTCCCTTTTGAGTTTGATATGAAGATGTTCCAGAGTGTATAAATCTATCACTCTGCCTATCAACGAGGATCCACACCAGGCGTTGGTAAAGTCCCCGGTGTTACCAGTGATGTTCACCTTCTTGATGTAACGAACCTCCTTACTCGGATTCGTTATCGCTTGGGCAAACGACTGCCTCCCAAAGACTCGGGATTCCGATTGAATCCTATCCCATACGCTCGGTTTTACAGCCCCATCTTCTCTTCCAATCTGTTTGATTTCAGTAGGGGTATCCATGTTTGAAACGCTCACCGGTTTCCGATCTCTGTCGAACCGCTGAAGGTTGGCAGAAAGCACCCTATTATCCATCTTAATCTTACCCAAGACCCTCTCTAGCATCCTCTTATCCTTTACTCCGTCGAATTTCACGAAACCGAAAATCGAACCCCCTTTGCCTTTCCTTGACGAGATGAAGACATCAACTACTTTCCCAAATTGCTCACACTCTCGCCGTAACCGCTGCCTACTACAACCTTCCGGTAGCTCACTCAAGAAGTATGAGACCACAGTCTCCGGCCATTTGCTCCACCATGGTTCTCTACCTTGCTTCCTTTGTAACCTCCTCTTGGTCACTGTCTTCCATCCTTCATCTTCCGCCATTTTTTTCTCTGTATAGCAATGTATACCGGATATTTTAAAAAGTAATAATAATAAAACTAATCAAACATTGAATATATAAAATAAGCTCATTAAAAATATGTTATTACATGCAGAATTTAAGATGAAACAAACTTCTTCACCAGGAACCTCATTCTCGAAGCACACCCTTGAAGGTGAAGTCAAATTCAATTTGAAGAGGTGAGACAACATACGGGTCTTGAGGTGGTGGGTTAGCCGGAGAGTCTTGAGGAGGTGGGTTAACCGAACCCTCTTCATCAAGAATGGCAAAGAAATCATTAACGTCCATACCCATGTAACCATTGTCTAGAATTTCAGGAAGGTCCATGTCCATATCGGTTCATGAGATGGGTTAGCCGGGGTGAGTTTTGGAACCGAAGAAACTTAGTTCCGTCTGTGTTAATATGGCATTCAAAGAAATGTAAATGTATTTTACTAACTTAATCAAAACTAATATTTATAACATAAAATGTAGATGTCTTCTACTAACTGAGTCAATATGTCATTTGAAAAATCGGAGCTCGGCTGCTTCGTGAAGTTGCAAGAAGCCGAGAGGGATGAGGGTAAATAGTGTTCTCATTCTTTCATGTATTACCAATTTCAAGTCCTTCTTATTGGAGCTTTCATACCTTTCAATTTGAAGATTCAAAGCTTCAATTTATATTTTTTTCTCTCTGACATGGCACAATATGATTGGGTCTAATTTGAAGCTTAAAGGCTTCAAATTTGGACCACACTCTCCTCCCTTAGACCAACAAAAAATGAATTATTAAAAATTTGAACATAAACAATTATATTTGTTTTAACAAGGTTGAGGGTTCAAATACTATTTATATAGCTAGTTATATTACTTTATAAATTACACCGGATGTCTCAAAAATGATATAAGTGATAACTTCGTATATAATTAATATTATATTTATTAAGCATAAGTTTAAACTTAAACTAATAAATAATGGAACTTTTTAAACATACACATGTGAAATAATAAATAATGAATATTTACAATTATAAAACGGAACTTTTTTAAACATACACATGTGAAATAATAAATAATGAATATTTACAATTATAAATAACAAATAATGAAGATTCATGAACTATAAAATTATATTTTAAGATAATATATAATTAAGAAACCTTATTTTAACTTATTAAATTTTAAAAGTTTTTAGAATAATAAAGATTTATATTTTTGATATCTAATAATATACTTTAATTATTTAAAATTATAGTATTCAATATGAGAAAACGAGAGAGGTTCAAATGAGAATTTTGGTTTGAATAAGAAGGATAAAAAGAATTTTCAGCCATTGGATCTTGATCTAATCAAAAAAGAAGAAGGGGTATTTTTGTCTTAGCCATCTTTGTTGACTTCTTACCCACTTCCCCTATTTTTTTAAAACATTCATAACTTTCACATACGACATTATTTTTTAAAAAAAATTACACCATAAAAACGAGCATTTTTTTATCTTTAAAACGAGTATAGTGTTGCTATATAAAAAATTAAAAAAAATACTCTTTCGATTTTTGACACAATGTTCAGATCATTGTGTCATTGTGTCATTGTGTCGTCATGTCGAAAGTATATATAGTGTTGATATATATAAAATTAAATACTCTTTCGGTTTTTGACACTATATAACACAATCATCTGAACATTTTGACACAATATGACACAATGATCTAAACATTTTTTGTTCAGATCATTGTGTCATTGTGTCGTCGTGTCAAAAGTATATATAGTGTTGAGATATATAAAATTAAATACTCTTTTGGTTTTTTACACTATATGACACAATCATCTAAACCTTTTTGACACAATATGACACAACGATCTGAACAATTTGACACAATGACACAATGATCTGAACATTTTGATACAATCGAAGGAGTAAAAAAGATTTAGTTTTTTATATAGCAACACTATACGCGTTTTAAAGATAAAAAACACTCGTTTTTATTGTGTAATTTTTTTTTAAAAAATAATGTCATATCTAAGAGTTATAAAGGTTTAAAAAATGGGGGGAATTTGATAAAAAGTCAATAATACCCTTCCATCTATTGTTTTCTTTAATTTTTCTCTCTAATTTTACATAAGAAAATTTTGGGTCATAGATTTTCATTTAATTGAAGATCTAATAGCTATAATTCCTTCTTATCCTTCTTATCAAAACTAAACTTCTCACAATAATTTCACCCATGAGAAAATATTGGTATTTAATAAAGAAAGAAGCGAGAAAATAAATTGTGAGAAAGATCACCCAACCAATTTGCTTTATTAGTGAGATTAGAAATAAAATTAAATCCGACGGATTTGCTTTCGTACAAATGAATTAAAGTTTGAACGTATAATAATTATGTTTCACCTTTTTTTAACCATAGTTAATTTCGTTTTGTAAATTTGTCGTGACTTCATGCATTTCCTTTTTATCCAAAAAGAACCCCCACAATCTTAAACAATGATTAGAGATCATTGATAATCATAATTAGATAAAACCTAAACATGTCAATTTATATATAAAAATTTCATATGGGGATTAGGCTTTGAATTTGATACTGTTTATGGACAATTTTGATTCCTCTTATTTATAA
The DNA here is from genome assembly GCA_039602395.1 of Deinandra increscens subsp. villosa. Lineage (NCBI taxonomy): Eukaryota > Viridiplantae > Streptophyta > Magnoliopsida > Asterales > Asteraceae > Deinandra > Deinandra increscens. The sequence goes on from JBCNJP010000025.1 coordinate 96,468,565, forward strand.
ATGTTTCTTGTATTACTGGTTTTATTATAACGTTAAACTAACAAACTCTTTAATCATGATTGTAAATCTATAGAATTTGTTTCTTGTAAGACTTGAACCGTAAATAGCTTATAAATAAACACATTTCTACCACATTGGTGCTGCTAAACACACACCCTTTGATTACTAACTTATCATAAAATTTTATGGTTTACATAACTTTTTTGCATTGTTTTAAAAAATATAAAGTGATTTATACACCACTAAAATCATATCATACTCTTAAAAAAATGCAGTAACTATAACATAAAACGATAATATTTCATGTTTTTTTTTATAAATATTTTTAAGATTGACTAAAACAATATGGACATAAAAAATTGACAATAACAAATAATTTGTTATCATTAACCATAATGAGAAGATATATATGAATGGGGTTGTGTTTTGTTGGTGTTCTAACTTTTGGCTATACAAATGATTGATGTGAACTGGGTTTTTTCTTAGAAACATTTTTCTCAATCTAAATATCATGTTGTTGGCCATATGAATGGGACTATCTATAAAAAGAACACACTCATAGATCCTAAAATGGACCAAGTGGCAAAATGTTTTTCACTTCCTGTGCCAGTTTAGAACCTTTTGAAAGTAGAGGGTGGTGGGGTGTAAATTTTGACTGAGGAAAAAGCCACATCATGTTTATAAACAGAAGTTTGAAAGTTGAAAACCCACAAATGAAAAACTACTTTTTCTTTACCTGTGTAAGCTTTTGATCATCCGGGTGTTCTCTTTTACTGAATTTTAAGCAAATTTTCATAAAAAGTTTTGGTTTTTATGTTGTTTCTTCAATGTCTTCTGATATTGGTTGAATCTTGAGTTTTTAAAGAACACCCACCTGTTAATTTCTTGTAATTGAGTGATCACAGTGAATTCAATTCAAGTTTCTTGAAATTTGATGGTGAAGTACTTCAATTTTGTCATAATTTGTTCAAAGAATGATCTTTTGAAAGTTGATCTTGTAAATTTGCTATTGATTTGGTGAAATTGTCAAGGGGTTAGAGTTAGGGTTTTGGGTGATTTGGGAGATGGGATTGGGTAGTCTTCTTACCCCCACAGTCGGTCCACCGATAAAACGACGAGCGGGTCTGAGAAGGAAACAGGCAGGCAGAGGTTCTTACAGGGGTAGTTAGAGTTTGCAGAGGGTAGAAAGGTCATATTCTAGTTTCTGTTTGGGGGAGGGGGTATTCATAGTTAGTTAACCTAGTGGGGAGGAACAAGATGGGTGGTGGTGGTGATTTACACCAAGAACTCAAGAATCTGTGTGTTAACACTGACTGGAAGTATGCTGCTTTTTGGAAACTCAAGCATCAAGCTCAAATGTAAGATCTTTTTCAAGAACTTGTTGAATTTCGTTATGATTTGCATATGATAGTTTGCCTAGACTGGTCATACTCAATGAAGTGTATTTATGATTGTTCATCACATATGCTTATCTGTTTACTTCTCAAAGATAATCAACAAAGCAGTTTAAAAAACACTCTTAAAATTTCAACAACTAATTCTTGTATGAAAACATAATAAGCATCACCCTTGTCTGTAGGATGTTGAGTTGGGAGGATGCCTACTTTGACGATAAAGAGAAAAGCGACTGTTCAAAAATCGAAAACTGGTTCAATAACACGGGTGACAATATGAAGGACGAGTGGCATGCACAAAATCATCTTGGATTAGCTATTGCAAACATGTCTTATAGCGTATATTCTATCGGGGAAGGGTATGTTGATATAAAACTAGTAACATTTGAACTGATTACGCATAAAATAGATCGTTATATGTGTGTTTGTATCGTCCTTGGGCAGGGTTGTTGGACAAGTCGCAGCTACGGGTAAACATCAGTGGATATCAGGGCATCAGCTTGTTAATAGTTTGTGTTCTATGGACGAGGTGAGAAATAACTTCGATATCAAACTGATGAGCCATTTTCGCATGTTCAACTTGTCGATCCTCGTCTTACATAAGAATTCATGTTAATTTTCAGCCATTTAACGGATGGAAAGCGCAATTTACAGCCGGGATCAGGGTATGTCATGTTCTATAAAGATTTGAAGAATTATTGAAACAATATAGTCTATGCATTCATATTCATGAAACACTAATTTTGATGGGCAAAAGTGTTTCGGGTCAACCCAACTCGAGTAAAAAACTAATCATTTTGACCCGTTACAAACCCACCAAAAACCACCCATTTTGACCCGTTAGAGACCCACTCATTATGTGTTTTGATGTCTTTGTGCTATGCAGACCATCGTTGTTGTCGCGATTGGTCCACACGGGGCGGTACAGCTCGGCTCGTTAAAAAACGTAAGAGATTTTCAAGTATTTACTTCTACCGCGTGTATTTTATCTATAAAATGCAAGATCTAGGCATGTTAAGCATTTAGTCACATTAATCTTTTTAATAAGCTTCATCTTTAACATAAACACGCAGATCACTGAGGATTTGAAGCTCGTGAACCATATTCGAAATATCTTTTTTGAGCTACAAGACAACTCTCCTTGTGTGGTATCTATCTCCCCCTGCTAAAGCGACCCGGTTGAATAATTGAAGGCGACTGATTTCGACCCATTTAGTTATAAATGGGTTGATTATGGTTATATTTTCTATCAACAGAAAATACAAAAGCTAAAAAGAAAAAGCCCAAATCATTTTGTTTAAAAGGGTTGGGAATTACTAACATGTTATAATTTAGTAATCAAATTAGACACCATTTGTAAAAATACCTGAGTTTCTTGAACAGAAAGTTTTGTGTTTCGGGTCAACCTAACCTCGTTGGTACCAAATTCCCATTCTAGTCGCATAACCTGTCACCCAACCTGCATATATTGTCACCTCCACAAGTTAAATAAATCTATGTTTTGCAGACAGATTTGTCCACAAGTTCAGATTCAGTGAAATTTCACAAACACGTAAACGATCAAGATAGAACAACAGGGAAATGGAGGAAAATTGAGACGGTAACCAATCATCAAGAAAACGAAAACCCGATATCAGATTTCGTCCAATCAACAACTTGCAATGATCAAAACCAGGACTTGTTCATGCCCGGATTGCCAGACAGCCAAATGCTAAATAGCCCAGAAACCGAAATTAACAGTTCTTTCAAGTTTCCTGCTGGATGTGAGTTGTATGAAGCATTGGGTCCCACATTTTTTAAACAGAAGAATTGTTTCGACTGGGAGACAGTAACAACCGGGACCATAACCGTTGACCAGATGGCTGGAGACACTAGCAGTACGCAGAGATCAGGCTCTGGAAACCTCTTGGAAGCAGTTGTTGCCAGCGTTTGTTGCAGTGACAGTGACGATAAACGGTCAACGTCATATGGTCAACCGGTCAAACCTCCTTCACGGGGGCTACCAACTGCTAGTGATATGCAAACCAGTGGCTCGATTTGTTATTCGTTTGAGCGTTCTTTACATGGCTTCTCATCGGCTAGTGTTAGTAGATGTAGCGAGCAGTTAGACAGGCCCCAAGAACCAGCTAAGTTGGGGAAAAAACGGGCTAGGCCTGGTGAAAGTGGTAAACCCCGGCCCAGGGATAGACAGTTAATTCAAGATCGTATTAAGGAACTCAGGCAGCTTGTTCCCAATGGATCAAAGGTAACCCTAGTTTTTCCATCGATATCGTTTTCTTGTTTTTTGTTATAAATAGTAAGTTGATACAAGTAATCTTGTGTCATGCAGTGTAGTATCGATTCACTTTTGGAACGAACAATTAAGCATATGCTTTTCATGCAATGTATCACGAAGCATGCCGATAAAATTGATAAATGTGCTGAGTCCAAGGTAAAGGTTTTAGCTTCTATTTTTTTCTTACATGCTTTAAGTTAACATGCCTAGCGATAAGTTAAATGTATTATACGTGTCATAAACGGGTTGAGCGGGTTATACAAGTTTTTCATCATGTCATTAGCGTGTCGACATGTTTATGATCCGAACCTGTTTTCCCCCAAACACTAACCCTTTTAACTTCAATACTTAATGTCGGGTAGTGTCATAAGTTGTGAGCTTTCAGAGCTAGACGGCCTAGACTGGAGGGAAACCAATGAAGTTTCTTGAAATAGACAACAGTCACAACTTCTAGTATTTTAAATTCTGATACTACTACCATTTTGCAGTTGTTCGGGAGTCAAGATCAGGGTTCAAGCTGGGCAATGGAAGTAGGGAACGACCTAAAAGTATGTCCAGTAATCGTGGAAAATATTGGCACCAACGGGCAGATGCTGGTGGAGGTACAATCATGACTCGTGACAAAAAAAAAATAAAAAAAAAAGCTCGTGAAATATTTTCATTCTTTGCCAACGCTTTTGGTTTGTGTATGCACAGATGGTGTGTGATGACTGTGTGCATACTCTAGAGATCACTGAAGCAATCAGGAGCTTGGGTTTGACCATTTTAAAAGGCGCAATAGATGCCTATGGTGATAAAACCTGGATGTGTTTCATCGTTGAGGTATTATACCCCGACTCGTAACAGGTCAAATGGGTGGGTTGGATTAGAAGTAATTTTATAAGGTTTCTTAAATTCTATAAATAATTACAAAAACTACATCAAAACGATGATAATTACAAATATTCTTTCATAAAGCGATGTAGGAGGCTTTATGCTTCTCAAGATACTTATTCAGATTAGTTGCAAGCCGTTTAGCCTGCTTCGCTTTTTGTTTAATTTTCTCCTTATACTGTTTCACCTGTTAATAACCCAAATCAACTAAATGGGTCAAAAATTGCCAACTTTATGAAACAAAAATCACCTAATTAGTCAGCATTTGTATGCAGGGAGAGAATAACAGAAGCATCCATCGGATGGATATACTGTTGTCACTTGTTCAGATATTAGAACTGAATACAAAGACTTGAGCTTTTGAAGTTTCTTGTAGAGTGATTGATCTTTTGCGCTTGGTGGTTTGTGTTTTGATACCTTTTGCTTTTGCTTCCGAGAAGTTCTTTTTTCTTTTTTCTTTTGCTTGGTATTATAGTTTGCTGAAAGATTGATTGTTGTGATTTGGGTTGTGAATCTGTGAACAATTTAGCAGTGATTTGTTGTTTGTTTTGGAATATAAAGTTTTTTTTTTAATATATATATTCTCATCTTGGAATTTTATTATTCCTAATAAGTGTTTTAAAGTTTCATACTAGAACAAAAACAGATAGAAATGATGCATATCGTAATTCTTGTTATTAATAGCAGAAATAGATTAATCTAACCAGAAAACAAATATTATCATTGGCATGTAATACAGAGAGACATGATGCATATCATAATTCTTGCTGTTAATAGCAGAAAACTTGTGATAATAAGATAGTTGACTTACCAATTACCATCATGAAGATTTATCCATCTGTCATTTCATCTTTGTTTCGATGAAAAGAACATGACGCCTGACCCGAGGATCGTATTTTTTGAATTCAAGCGTGTTCGGTGTCTTCCTAGGGTTCTTCTTCTTAACATAAAAGAAACCAGTCCCTGCTGATGAGATCAATCTTATTAAAAGTGTTACACTTTTCTTCTTCTTCTCTCCCATTCTCAAATCTAGACAAACAGTTAATGAAGATAAACAGAAACAAGTCAACACACAAATTCACCATCACAGTAGCATACATTTATCATAACTATTGTCTGTGAGCATCGAATTCGAGTTGTGGAAATGGAACTAGGGTTCCTTTAGCACAAATTAGAACATATTATGCTCCAATTCTAGTTCTACTTCGCTATGATCGAATCAGGGAATACTACAAAAACGTTCGAGGTTTTCCTTCCTAACATGTTATTCGATCATATAACAATCAACGAGAAAGTTAGCACACAAATTGGAGGAGAGTTTTTCATTAGACGGAGAGCCTCAACATGAAACAAATCCGTAACTTACAATCAATAGAGATTGGAATTAGAATTCATGAAATTAAATACAACTCCGTTGAAACAGTAATCGCTGGTAGCGAATCATTGAGATACTCGACGTTACCGGCGGTCGGTCGGTTTTCAGAAATCAGAATCGGTCTCTGCCGGTGTTTTAGAAGTTAAAACCCTGCCTGAACTTCCTGCTAACGATCCCTGAAATCTGAAACTATTTTAATACCTTCCGTGAAGTCCAAAATTCTTAGAACATTTTCATTTCCGACGACGGGTTCAGCGGGTCGTGCACAGCAATTCGACATCCCCTAAGGCTCATAACTTTGTGTTTAGTAGAATTGGGTTTGCTATTCAAAAGGGTCTAGCGGCGCAGCTTGTTGCCCGCTTACCCGCCACCTCTTTGTAATTTGTTGTGCTTTAATGAAAAATCTGCAAATGTCACATATGAAAAAAAAAAAAAAAAAATCTTTACTCTTAAAAAAAAAAAAAAAATTCCGACCCCTGTCAAAACATTTATCACCGTTTTAGTCCTTGTATTCAGTTTGCCAAATATAAAACATATTGTTGCTTTAATTTTAACCATGATATTAAGCCATGTTTACCTTGAGTGGAACAATTGATGTAACTTTTCTTTTAATGTATTGTTATAGTTTAGCTTCTTGTTAGTTTTAAAAGAAAAAATATTGACCGTTCAGAAAAAGAAAAATTAAGCCATGTTTACGTGGAGTGAGAGCATTCACACTCCATTCCTCATCTTTATTTATAAAATTTGATTAAAAACACTATTTTTAGATTTAATTTTCATATTTAAAAGTGTCTCACATATCATTTTCTATTATATCTATCCCTATTTAATCACTAATACTTTTTTATTCGTTTTTTAATTATTTTTTCTCTTTTACTTCATTCATATCCACTCAAATAAATATAAAATAATAGAATATATGGATGAATAGTAAATATAAATATAGGAAACCGCTTTATCTTTCTATCAAATTATAGGAAGTAGGAATGTGATATATTGAAGTCCCCGTTTGTTTCTAGTATTTTCTTTGAAATTTATGTATGAAGATAGGGGTTGGGAATGATTTATATCATTAACACGGGAAGAGTCCGTTTGTTTCTAGTATTTTAGACGCCTTTATACCATGAAGAAACCTGTAATCCAACAAGCAATGAGTAATTACATACCAAACAAGCTTGAAATGGGTATTAGATGTGGTTTTATGATTGATTAAAACTCACACCAATTGGGATCCCTATTGATTATTATATCTTAGGTACCATAATAGAAAATGCTGTAGCTTTCCATGCATGTCACCATAGCAACATTTGGTTTTTGAAAACTGCAGCTATTATGATAAAAGATGGCCACAATAATGAAATGGTAGAATAATGAAGAAAAACTGAACATTCAAGTATGAATCAGCCCCACTTTTCTTCTAACGTCTATTATGGGGTAATAAATTTATACAAATCACTTTTTGGATGTAAGGCCAGGGATTTGAACCACAGTTTAAGTATATTCATTTAAGCTAAACACTTGCCACTAACATCCCACCTAGCTTGTTTTTGCCTTCGGAGTCTTCCGTGATTTTCGAAGTGATATCGAGTGCTTCATCCCTATGAAAAATAACAATGCTCCCACCAAAGCCATATTCTGCTCTCAAAGGGTAAAGCCATACAAATTTAAAAAAAATATTAAAAAAAATCATAATATTCGTACTTATAGCTTCGTTGCATATTTAGGCAACCGATTTAAGAAATAAAATTGTAAATGCTATAGGTGGCAAGATGAGTTATATGTGTGTGTTTAAAAACAAGAATTATGTAGGGCATGTCAAAACAGTCCGGGTCAGGTAGGGTGGACATGTCAACACTTTCTTGTTCCTCTTTTATTTTACTTTAACAAAAAAGAATGTGTGAATTATGATTAGAAAAACAATATAATTGCAGTAACAATCTCAATGTTTGAATAAAATCATTTAGGAGGTGGTACACATTTAGAATAGACATTGAACGACTTTTAGCTCGTTTGACCTTTTATCCTTTTTAGCTAAACTTTTTTATTTTCTGTTTGAGATAAAAGTCATGCCCTATCACCTCATTCTAAAGTAAATGGGTCGAAACAGTCACCTCTAATAACTACATCAACTTCAGCTGGAGTAGTATATGTACTTTGGTGTTTTTGTAAACATTTTAGCGAGGCCAATTTTTGGTTTAAAATAGGAACTTCAATAATTAAAAAGAGCACCCATTTTACTAGAAAGAAAAGGAACAAAAAGAAGTTAACCTGTGTGAATTTAGTAAAATATTGAGTGAATTCTGCATCTTCAACATCATAGTTGTAGAAATCATGCAATATAGGCGTAAAAACTAGCTGGTACAAAACCTGTAGGCAGAATAAAGAATTAAAGAGACTTAAAAATTATATGAACTGCTGATAAGAGTTTCTATTGACACAAAAATATGGTTATTTACCAGCAAAATGGCACCGAGATAGCTACCAAATACAAAACCCACACCACCAAAGCCTTGAAGAACAATCATTGTCATGACGACATGTTTGGTCTGTTCAAAAGGAGGCTCGGTTTTAGTAGCGTATTCTAAATACATATTATATTATGAGAGTACACGAAGATGGACTGAGAAAAAAATCAAAAAATAATTGCTTATAAAAAATTCATGTAGAGATCCTTACTTCGACTTCAGGAACATTTATGCCAGCTTTTAAGGTAATCAATTTAGTGAACATGTTAAGTTTCGGTTCAAGAACCTTTACAACTGGTCCCCCATCAGTTCCAAATTCATGATACCTGAAAGAATGAAATCATTCCAATATCAACATAAAGGATCCTTAAAGGCAACTAAAAGTCTAAAACAACTGCATAGAAGATCCAACAAGTATAATATGCAATTTGAAGTTCAATATTTAATCCTGTGTTTGTTGTGTCTGACAAATTCTGCAGAAGCTAGCATAAACCAAGTCAAGTAGGCTAATTGTAAAGTCTTACCAGTAACTAATGTCCTGATTTAGTTGATACTATAGGAACTTGTATTGTTGAGATGGTGGAGGAGATATTCCATGTTTAACAACGTTTTGTTTTCAACTTATAGGCGAACCAAACCAACCAGACTAGAATACCCAGCAAAATCTCACTCAAATGGTAAGATCTTGGAAGGGTTAGATGAGGGCAAACCTAACCATAGTCCCTAAATCCATAAAACCAAAATGCATTTGGTCTAGCAGTATCAAAAGTGGCCCACCAACTAAGAGGTTGTGGGTTCAAAATACAAAAAAGGTCCCTAATTCTGTAAAATTTTTATAATATGAAATAGAAGGAATAATGAAGTTGGATAAGTATACTTGAAGTTAGTTTGGCTTCAAGCCCTAAATAACAAAAAATCAAAATCATATATCTGCTTTATATAATCTAATGTGATCCTACCAGCCAAATTTCTTAGTTATGTCAAAGTAACAATTACCCTATGCATCAACGTCAATTATTACTATACAACATGGTGGATAAAAAAAATCAAACACCAGCTAATAGACCAATTAAATGTAAAGATCTAGCGAAAAATTTCTCCATTTGCTTCTGTTAAACAGGCATCCCCAATTCCGGTTCATAAAGTAAAATGAAGCAACATAAAAACATTGAAGAACTAGAGCTTAAAACAGCAGTCAACACACGAACTAAACCATTTAAGCAATAAATCCCAAGCTGCTCATAGATGGTCATCTGAATGTCATAATACAGCACACTATTCTCCCATTTTCATACATTTTAATTCTAATTCGTAATGAAAAATGAAGCTAAGTACAAATATAGAAGAAAAAAGCATCTTAAACAGTAGTCAACAACAGATTAAAGCAATCAACAATTTAATGAACTTTTAAATCAAATAGAACTAGATTTGTTGTATATGTTCATCAGCTAAATCAATTCAACAGTAGCTAACACCGGTCTAACGAATGAAACAAACTAATTTAAGCAATTAGCAAGCTAGTAATCAATAAGAACTACATCTACAGCCATATTTGCAACATCGTGAACCAGATCTATGAAAGAAAAAAAGAGAGAGATCGAAGGACTTACAATTGATAAGAAGATAATATGAAAAAAGAAGCGAAGAGAAGCCTTCCGATGAACAAGGTGAACCCCATTTGTCTGGATCAATCCCTAAATCAAGCTCCGAGACTTATTAATGAATCTGAGGTGAGACTATATTATTATCTACCAAACTTGTTATCTTTGTGAAAGTCGCCGTCATCGTCTTAGTCGTCGACGTCAATGACCAGTCAGATGTATGGCTACAGGGTAGAGAGAAAGAGACGGGCAATATATCTAAAACTGAAAGTTCCGTTAACCTCCGTTAGTCGTTAGGTTTGGGCAAGTTATATGCTTGAATTCAGTTTTTAGTATTTTTATGGAAATACAAAAAGAATTTTATCTTTATACGTCTGGGTTTTGCTATTAAAAAAGGATTGACGACACACACAGTTTGTTGTCCGTCTTTCTTGTTACTGTCCGACCATCCGAAATAACCTTAAATGGCTTAAAGGACACTTATACTCGGGAGTATGGAGAGCATAGTCATACACTCATGGGTGCTTGAGTGACCGAGGCACACACCTATGAGCACATTTCCAAAAAAAAAACCACACTCACGAACGACCGGGTGAAAAACATATTGAGCTAAGCGATCAAACTCGTGACCTCTCAGTCACAAGTCTTCTCATCACCGCTCACATGTCTCTTTTGTTTAGGGTAGATAATAAAATTTATACCCGAGGAGAATATTTAAAATACAAGATATTAGGACGATGATCAACATTGAAGTGTCATCAAAGATAGTAAAAAGTGTGTTTCAATTAACCTTATTTGAATTATTATTAGTAAGAGTAATTAAGTTGTTGAGTTCATAAGGAGTTAGTGGTTGGTAAATTAGAATCGATTGTGATTTATAAACCTATTGTACCTAATTAGGAATGAGATTGTTTTTGAATTTTTTTCATAGGTATGTTATATTAATAGTGTTTAGGATTCTATTTGAGACCTTGAAACCAAAATGTTCAACGGGTGAGTTTTACGGTTGGTTTTTTTTGTTACTTTTAGTTAGTCAGTTTCAAACACTTCAAAACATAATGAAAGGTTTGGTTTACAATTTATAAAAAAGTTGGTCATATAAAAGAACACAGATTTATATTAAATATAGATATTCAAGTGAATTCTAGGTTTTCTTCCAAAAAAAAGTACAATAGTCGTCAAATTCCAAGTATTTTTTTAGCAGCAAACATACACTCACTAACATACACCAGAAACATCATTATTAGGAATTAAACTCATTTTAAGAGGTTTACACCTTTATCAGTTGAGTTAGCGCCACATTGAAGCCAAACAACAAGCTCCGACTGTATAAACAATTGACAAATATGAAGTGTGAAACCAAATCATTAGTACTTTAACATCATTATTAGGAATTAAACTAAAAGACCTATCATATGTTTATACATTTTATTTTATTTATTCTATAATAAAAAAGTCAAATCTATTAAGAATAGTAAGGGGTTGTTTAGGTGTCTTTTAGTTTTTAGTGGTCCTTAAAAGTTTTATCAAGGAAAAAAAACGAAGAATATGACTTGTAAATGTTTAACATTAAAGACTTACTTCTTAACCATTAAACATTTTTTAAATCTTTTAACAATTAAAAAACATTACACCATTAAAAGATGACATCTTAACGACTAGACATTAAAAGGCTACCAAACAACCTGTAAACCAACATCAATAGCATTTCACACTTTGGAGATTTTAGTGGATTAATTGCCCTTTTCTCTTGTTTAAACAAAATAAATTTAATACATAATTTAACAAGCTAATTGATATAATCAAATTAAATTTAATAAACAAGTTATTAATCTCAACAAATTTAGAACAAAAGTAAATAGTACAAGTAGCATAGGTTTTAGGTTTAGCCCGCATTTATCCGTTTTCTTACCCTTGACAAAACGCATTACTACTATTCTTCATATCCGTTTAATTACCCATAACAACAGCCAGATTTGCTATATCTGGTTTGAAATATTTTATGTGCTAAATATAGATTGATTACCCGAGAACCACCATATGGTTGATAATAAAACAACTCAAATAATGGAAATGCAAAATGTCCAACAGAGATACTTTAAAAGAGACAACAGCCTAATAAAATGTTAAGTAATGCAATAGTTTCTAGAAAAATCCTTTGATTTGTATAACGTTGTGCTGTATCATGTATTTTGCAAGTAACAAGTCTATAAAGTTGTTATGTCCTTAAGAACAAGGGTTCAAACCAAGCCAAAAAAACTCATAAAAGTTGTTATGCCCTTAGGATCAAGGGTTCAAAGTTCAAACCCAACCAAAAACTAGATGTAAAATTTTAATTGTAAAAAAAACATATCCATTTGTTAAAAAACATCCATTGCATTGCTCAGTGGATTCTAGATAACGTATACATGTAACACCCTCGTCTATATGTTATAAAAACTCCAATAAAAGCAATTATAATACGTTCATAAGAAAGTGAAACCGGCGTTTGATATTGGAGGGCGATTGATCAGATAAAAGCTATAAGTTCGATTCAATACCAAAAAAATTGAAAAAAAAAATGTTCAAAACCGAAAAAAATTGAAAACAAATTAGATCAAAAAAATCAACAGCGTTGTAAGAGAAGATCAGATAGAGCTAATACGTTGTCGCCATCATATCGGCAATCAAACCAATAGGGAAAACAATTTCCATCATCATCTCAATCTCAGAAACTTAAAAATCCAACAAACATACTAAAATACAGTCGAAATTGGAGAGAAAATAATCAACAGAACTACACGAGAAGGATCAGATAGAGCTAATACATTGTCGCCATCATATCGGCAATCAAACCAATAGGGAAAACAAATTCCATCATCATCTCAATCTCAGAAACTTCGAAATGGAACAAACGTAAGAAAATAATGTCGAAATTCGATCGAAAATAATCTACAGAAGAATTGGAAGAGAAGGATCAGATAGAGCTAATACGTTGTCGCCATCATTTCGGCAATCAAACCAATAGGGAAAACAATTTCCATCATCATCTCAATCTCAGAAGCTTTAAAATCTAACAAGCGTGAGAAAATACAATCGAAATTAGATCGAGATTATAGGTAAGAGAGTTAATCTATTGCTATGAATCTGTAACCACTTTGGATGTAAACGAAAGGAGCTGAAAAGGCCTGACTTACTTACAGATCAATCGTTGATAAGCGGCGATATTCGAATTGAGTGAAACCCTAGCGGACGGCCTGCATATATAAAGGGAAATTCCGGAAGTTCTAGGGTTTAACACTCTGACGAGTTTGGTAAGTTGCATAAACGGTCCTTGTACTTGTATTTAGTTCAAGTTTGGTACTTCCAAAACCCAAAGGCCTGCATATTCGATCATAAAAGGCTGAACCAAAAGTTGGTAGAAGGGAATGGCCTTTCCCTCTAGGGTAGGGTAGAAAAATCATGATTGGGATAGCGGATTAAAAGCTATGAAACTTGGGTGTGGGATGGTCTTTTTTCTCGTCCCCCATCAACGGAGGAAGAATCCCTCCAACTAATGAAGAGATCTTTGCAAATTGTGCTCAATGGATTCGGCTCAATCCTTTTAGTAAAAGATTGGACCGAGTTCCATTGAAATTTAATTAACAGAACGAACGTTATCTCTTCTTATCCTTATCCTTATCCGTATCCAAAGTATCCATTGCCTGGAACTCAAACTTGATATCCTTCCATTCTACGTTAAACATAACATTTTAAGAGATTTTAGGGTTGTCTTTTCTTTAAGGGTCGTTATATTTAAACACATACATATGATATACACACACTTGATACAATCGTTTGGGGTAAAACGACCCAATATGGTTGTTTTGAGCAAAACGACCAGACGTAGATCGACGACGACTACATAAAATTTGATGTGTGTGTGTATGGGGGGGGGGGGGGGTATTTATATGATAAATTAAAAAAATTTGGGACCCAAATGAAGTTTTGGGCAAAACGACATCTCCATACGACCATTTTGCCCAAATTCCCAAAACGACCATATGAAGTGTGTGTGGATCAAAGGTGTGTGAATTTATTACTTTATTGTTTGATTTTTTTCTTTTTTGAACGGTGGATTTTTTTGTGTTGATAGTTCAAAATATTTTTCAAGATATATCATAAACAAACAAACATGCCTAGTAAAATCTCACTAAAAAGAGTAAAGTTTGAGAGGGTATAGAAAGAATATACATTACCTCTATCTCTAGTGATGAAGAAGATGTACCCAAAGGACCTTAGACTCGAAAAACATACACATCATAAACAACAAGCCATAAATATCTATTATTAAAATCATATATAAAAACAAGTAATACTCATAGCAACATACAATGCAATATGGGTGGATTTAGTGAGGGGGTATTGAAGCCAAAAGAATATAGTAAATTTTAATGATTATATAGAAAAGTATGTACAAGTTTTTCATGAATGAAAATAGTGTTTTAAACATATATGTGTCTTGTTTGTAGTTTTCTTTCGTTTGTGTTTGAATTCTATCAACTCAAATACACCCCAACTCTCTTTATATGAAACAAGATGGTGATCCGCCCGCGCTACGCGGCGGGCCACTCATTTTCCGAAACGCCGTGGTCAAAGTCGAAAACTCTAAAAGTGATTTAAAAGTTGACCACTTGCATTTATGTTTGAAAAAAATACCACGTGTACATGACACGCGGCCTAACACCCATATTTCAAAATGCTGTGAGCAAAGTCAAAAACTCTAAAAGTGTTCTAAAAGTGACCACCTGCGCTTAAGTCAGAAAAAATATTACCTGTACATAACACGTGGCACATGACCACGTGTCGCAAAAACATTGACCTACATATGACACGTGGCCTAACACGTCGTGACCTATAAAATTTTAAGAAGCCACTACGACACATGCCAATTTACTATTGATTGAACATGACACGTGTCATGTTTTTAATGGTGGAACATGACACGTGTCATGTTCCAATTAGTTGGAATATGAATAGTGAATGGTGAGTCTATGACCACCCATTCTCAATGTATATATCTTATTATCTTATTATTATATATAATAAAAGAAAAGTTTTTGGCACCACAATTTGCCATGTGGCACACCACATTCATCCTCAATAATTTTTCCCGCCAATAAACATTTACAAGTGGATCTTCTAATTTTGGATATATATATATCCACTATTTATTTATTGTAGCGAATCTTCTAATTTTAGATATATATATCCACTATTTATTTATTGTTTTCTAAAATATTTAATAACTAATTATTTAATTACTTAATTTAATATATAATATAGTATATTAATTTACATCTATCTATATCTATCTATACTCTATACTATATAATAATGAAAAAGCATGGTCATAGTTTAATTAATAAAAAAAGAAACTTGACATCACCACAAAATTTTAAATTAACCCGTGTAACACACGGGGATAAAAAACTAGTATATAATATGAAAAAAGATTGAGGTGCATATGGGTCATTTGTGTTCAAATCTGATTTACAAGATAATACGAGACAATAGCTAGAGTTATTCAAATTTACACTCAAAAGCATCTCCATCTCCAACGTCAAACTCCATCCTTATTTCAAACACGCCATTTCCCCAGTCTTAGTAGATTTCCACTTATCATTAAAAAACATAAATTTTCACCCCAACACTCCATTTTTATTTCAAACACTCATACTTTTATAAAATAATTTTGTACACCATCTCCACAATTCATTAATTTAAAACATTGAAAATATAACTTAACAGAGGGTTGGGTCATTTCGCCCGTTTGAACACAAACTCACCTCGCCAGTTAGGCTTTCGGCTCATCCGAACGCTACCCATTGAAGATGCTCGTAAAGCTAACTAGAATTGATAAGAATCAATAATCGAATACCCATACGAGTACAAAATGTTAAAAATGACGCTCCAATGGCTAGAAACAACCGGTTTCTATAATTCGTTCTCTCTCTAAACAGCCCTAATTGGTTTATCTGCCGATTCGTAACTGATTTTATAGAAACCAGTTTAGATCTAAACGGGTTTATAAACAGGTTTAAGTTTAAAAACCGTTTTTTTGGTGCCCTGAATATTCCAAATCGATCGACCATCCAAATATCAAAATCAAAATCTAATAAGACGGGCAAATGTCATGAAATAACAGCAGTTCAAAATCAAAATCGTAGCTCATACCAAACGGGTTTTCACCCTTTGACAGTCGCTAATTCAGCACCACAACCCTAGTTTACAACAACGGAGATAATCAATCGACGATCGTTTGGCTGATTGGAGCAAGTGAGCAACGATTTCGACCCATTGATCTGATTTATACCCCGCTTCTCAACCGGATTCTAGGTCAGTTTGTTGATTCTGGGTTAGTTTTTTTATCGTCCTCAAACCCTGTTAATCAATTTATACTCTGTTATTCATTGATTCTGGGTTAGTTTGTTGCAAGTTGTTGTCAACAGGTTCTGTGATTTCTGATTCGGTTTAGTTTGTGTTATTTTCATTAGTTTGGGCCAATTTGATCTTTATGCTACTCTACTTACGTGATTTGCAAACTGAATTTAGTTTGTTTGGGAGAATCATACTTAAACAAGAGTATTTGGATTTATTTTGGTCGGGAATCAACAAACTTTAATGTTTTTGTGTTTATGGTTGCATTGATTTTGCAACTCATGATGTATGGCTCTTGCAAGGCTGGGTTGTAGAATACATTCCTGAGCTCAGTTTAAAGATTTGATTTTCTAGCTTGAAATCTAAGATTGTATAGCAACTGAAGAGAGTAGAATTCGTGAATCTTGAATGAAATTTTTGATCTATTTTATTTGAAAGATAGTATTTATCATATACAAATAGGTGTCTATTGGATCTAAGAGGATATGTCACTGATCACTGTGTTGTTTATGGGAGGTTCTGTAAATCGTCATGTAGAATATGGACAGGGCACTTCACATTTGCATTATTTTATCATCCCATAAATGAGCTTCATGTCCATCTATGCCTACATTTTGATAATTCATATAGCAAAAGAATGTTAACAAAAAAATTTGGTAGTTCATAGCTAGTAGGTGTGATAGATATAATGTTTTGAACTTGTGGCAACATACTGTTGTTTGTGAACATAGCAAATAAATGTTAATAAAATTTTCTGCTGTTTGAATTCATGTCTTCTTTTTTGCACTTAGGAATATGATAGTGTGAAGATGAGGTGGTAAAGTTGAATTAGTTTATGTTAAATCCTTTATTCGACCACTATTAATCGATTGTATATCATAATTTCATTGTCACAAGTGTTAATTTATGCTATTATGTTTTCCGAACTACATTTTTTAGATATGTTTAGTGCATTAATGTTACTTCATTATTAGTTGTTGTTTTCTGACCCAATTTTTATTCACCTGATCAGTTTTGACTAGTTTTAAACCAAATAAGACATGGGGGATAGGTAAGACCACTGCTTGAATCTCGTCTGCCCTTGAAAACGTTGGTTTCAAGACTTGAGTATTATACTATTATGTGCATCTCATGTTATGTGAGCTTTGGATGTGAAAGTGAGATGCTAAAACAGGCAGAGGCTTAACATGCAACTTTAGAACATAGAGGGGTAATATATAGATATGAACTAACATGAGTAACATTGTATCAAAATCGTCATTTTAGGTTGCAAATTCCCAATAAAAATTCGCCTGATGAAGACGCTTTTACGCAGAATCATCAATCCTAACATCAAACCCACCCATTCAATCAATAATAACCTTCCTCGCTTTCTGAATTGCATCAATACGTCGGCAGAATCATCACAAACGGCGGTGCAAGAGGAGGAAGAGAAGACAGCAGCAGCAATCACCACCATCTGCGAATCATTTTCGAATAATTTAAACTGGGAAACCCTTAATCGAAATCTCAAATTTGTCGATGTCAGAAACTCAGCTATCGTTAACCGGGTGCTCATTCAACTCAAAGACCCACCAAACGCTAAAAAGGCTCTATCGTTCTTCCATTGGTCCTCCCATTTCAGCAACATCACACACCAAACACACACATACGCTCTCGTAATACACATCTTGGTTAAAGCGAAGCTAATCAAAGATGCCAGCGCGCTGATTGAATCAGTTCTCACCCGATCTGTAACTGGTAATGGTAACATTTCTTCTTCTGTGCTCCCGTTGATTCATTCGTTTATGAGTAGTTATGAGGTTACTGGTTCGACTCCATTTGTGTTCGATTTGCTGATACAAATTTGTTCCAAGTTACGGATGATTGAAGAAGCTATAGATGTGTGTATTTGTGTGGGCGAACATGGCTTTAGATTGAATGTGATCAGTTATAATACCTTATTGCACGTGATTCAAAGATCAGATAAAACTAAGTTGGTTTGGAGGGTTTATGAGCATATGATTGAACATAGAACATACCCAAATGAGAAGAGTGTTGAAATTATGATCGATGCATTGTGTAAAGAAGGGAAGCTCCAGAAGTTTGTTAATATGATAGACAGGATTGACGGGAAGAGATGTGCGCCTAAAGTGATCGTTAACACTTGTTTGGTTTACGGGATAATAGAGGAGGGAAGAATCGAAGACGGGTTAGTTTTGTTGAAGAGGATGTTGATCAAGAATATGATTCTTGATACCATTTCTTGTTCTTTGATTGTGTATGCTAAGATAAAGCTAGGACAATGGGAATCTGCATGGAAGGTGTATGATGAAATGCTTATGAGAGGTTTCAAGGCCAATTCTTTTGTGCATACATCTTTTATAGGGGTGTATTGTGAGGAGGGAAAGATTGAAAAAGGAGATGAATTGTTTAATGATATGGAACTTGTTGGTTTGAAGGCGTATGATGAGACCTACACTCATATGATTGTTGGTTGTTCAAAAGCGGGAAGACTGGAAGAAAGCTTGAATCTCTGTGAGAAAATGGTGCAGACTGGGTTCGTTCCAAGTTGCTTGGCTTTCAATGAAGTGGTTGAGAGGGTAAATGGTGAGAGTGTTCGTCAAGCAGATGGGATGTTGACTGTTTTGTTAGATAAAGGGTTCGTGCCAGATGCAAATACATATTCATACCTTATTGCAGGTTATGGAAGACAAGGTGATGTTGAGGGAGTTCTCAAGCTTTACTATGAAATGGAATATAGGAAACTTTCTCCTGGTGCATTGGTGTTTACCTGGTTGATTGTTGGTCTTAACCAAGCAGGAAGATTGGAGGAATCACAGAAATATCTGAGGACAATGAAAGCCCGATTGTTAGTCCCGTTGGATTACACATATGATGCATTAATTAGTAGCCATGTAATGTACAAGGACACCAAGGCAAACCAATGTCAGTCTTGTATTTAATTTTAGACTGGAACCTGAATGTGATACGTTTAAAACATGCTGAAACATCATTCTAGGTCAGTTTGTTGATTCTAGGTTAGTTTTTCTGTCGTCCCCAACCCTTGTTCATCAATTGATACTCTGTTATTCATTGATTCTGGGTTAGTTTCTTGCTAGTTTTGTCAACAGGTTCTCTGATTTCTGATTCGGTTTAGTTTGTGTTATTTTCATCAGTTTGGGCTAATTTGATCTTTATGCTACTCTACTTGCTTGATTTGCAAACTGGATTTAGTTTGTTTGGGAGAATCATTCTTAAACAAGAGTATTTGGATTTATTTTGGTTGGGAATCATCAGCCTTAAATGTTTTTGTGTTTATGGTTGCATTGATTTTGCAACTCATGATGTAAGGCTCTTGCAAGGCTGGGTTGTAGAATACATTCTTGAGCTCAGTTTAAAGATCTGATTTTCTAGATTGAAATCCTAAGATTGTATAGCAACTAAAGAGAGTAAAAGCCATGAATCTTGAATGAAAATTTTGATCTATTCTGTTTGAAAGATAGTATTTATCATATACAAAGACGTGTCTATTGGATCTTAGAGGATATGTCACTGATCACTGTGTTGTTTATGGGAGGTTATGTACATCATCATGTAGAATATGGATAGTGCACTTCATACTTACATTATTTTATTATCCCATAAAAGAGCTTCATGTCCATCTATGCCTACATTTTGATAATTCAAATAGAAAAAGAGTGTTAATAAAATTTTCTGGTATTTCATATCTTGTAGGTGTGATAGATAAACTGTTTTGAACTTGTGGCAACATACTGTTGTTTGTGAAAATAGCAAATAAATGTTAATAAAAATTTATTTCTGTTTGAATTCATGTCTTCTTCTTTGCACTTAGGAAGGTGATAGTGTGAAGATGAATTAGATTATGTTAATTCCTTTATTTTACCACTGTTACTTGATTGTATAACATAATTTCATTGTTACAAGTGGTAACTTATGCTATTATGTCTTCTGAACTATATTTTTTAGATATATTTAGAGTATTATTGTTATTTGTTGTCTTCTGACCCAATCCTTTTTGACCTGACCAGTTTTGGCCCAACTCATTTTTTGCCCCCTACCAAAAGTTTCTGTTTTTGTTAGTGTTTGATCTGAATTTTGTTGTATTAAAGTAAGATAGATGGATGAAAATCTTTGGTTTTTAACCATGGTAAAGATTGATTTTTGTGTGAAAAAAGGGAAAATTTACTACGAATTGGCACATGGAATTTGGTCATGTTTTTAAATTAGGGTAGTTTTTAAAGCTGACCCGTTCTGACCTGGTACCCGACCCGACCCGACCTGCCCATAATATTGAGGGCGCAGGTCTGGCGATCATCAACAATAATTTCGTCCACCGATCGGTTACAGGAAACTGCTGACCGATCTTCACTTTAACAATAACCGCAAGCCTTCAAATTCTATAGGTGCGGGAAACAATATATTTTCTTATATTATGAATTTTTCTTAATTTTATAATTTAACGTTTTTTTTCATAGACCCTTGTATTCTTTTTGTGTGTTGTTGTTTATGGTATGCTATAACAATCCAATTTGTATGCATGAGTGGAATGACAGAAATTGTTCATGTTTTCTAGGGTTTTTCCGAAGATGGGACTTAGTAAAACAGAAATCAATTTTAGGCGATTGCTAGCAGCTGCTCCTCAACAACACCATCAATCCAAACTTATTCATGTACGTCATCCACACACTGGCAATAGATTGTTGCTATCCAGTTGTTGATTATCATGTATATGAGTAGCATTTCCTGCTTTTTAAAAAATCGTTGTAACAAGTCTGTGGATTTATCCATCTTTTTCTAAAGTGTAGTTAGAATTTGCTTCAATGGTTATTTTTGTAATTCCACCGTCAATTAGTTTAACTTAACGTGCGAGTTGGTTATTAGTTTAATCATGCTTATACAGAGTGTTAGTTTTTCAGTACGTTGGCACTCTAAGAGAGCAGTTGGAGCAACTTGCTGCAGAGAGAACACCAGAAGGATTACCAAGGTTTGACTTTATTGCCAAGGAGGCTTCATAAAGCACTCAACTTGATAAGTTTTTGTAATTTTCCTTTTGGTTATTGTAGAATTTCAAAAGCTACATTGAGTGATTATTCTGACAAAATTGAAGCAATTGCTGCCAACTTGGTTTCCTTAGAAGTGAGTATATTTTACCTCTTACGATTTTATTCTAACCATGTTCAAATAATTCTTGTACCATCAGCTTTTGGTAATGTTAGACAGGATAAAAGCTTCAACCTATGATCACCTTGAACATGATATGTTCTTATGTCTGTTTATGTATTTAAAAAGTGCATCCTTCATCTTATTAACTAGTTCTTTATTTTGTTTTTATCATACCTTGTTTGTGATCAGACTTTAAAAGTTTAAATATTATTTAATTAGATATTCGTTTTTTTATTTATTTTATTTATTAGTTGAACACCGTAGAATCTCCGGAGCCACAAACTGCTGAAACTTCTGTCAACCAAAAGACTACAAAAACTGAAAAACAAAGCATCTCTTCTACTCCAGGGTTGAGAAGAAGAATTGTGTGAGTGTAGTTGTTGCTTATGTTATTTTCAGTGAATAATGAATTTGTGTTTTATGTCATTGGCTCATCATGATTTAACAGACCCCCATCAACTTTTGAAGACAGAAGCCAAAACACAACTGATGCAACTGATTCAGCCACTATAAAATTGGATGCTGCAGCACATGAACATATTACAAAGCACAGGTGCTCTATGCATGCATTCGTATTTCTAAAATGCTAATTACTTTTGTTTATCTTTAAAATATTTCTTGGCATATAGGTTAGCACAGTGTTTGGAATTTGTTCTGACAAAAATCAGTGTTTGAAATTTCTTGGATCACACAGTTAAAATGTAGTTTTGGACAGAGGCTTCAGAATCTCAAAACACCTATATCTATTTATATATCGACAGAGGGGTAGATTGCTGCAAAACAAGGGTTAGCGTATTGGTTAATACACTGAAATGATAATTTGTAACCTTTGACCTTACTAACTGGACTTTTGTTATAGTCAAAGTCTTAAGTACCCTTCAATATTGGCTGAATTCAGAAATACTGTTCAACCAAATCAAGGTCTAGAATTTTTCAATGATGTGACTTGTGAATAAGTAAAATCACCAATTAAAAAGTTTCAGAAAAGGAAATGTTGCAATTTTCTTCGGATGATTTATAAATTTTATTAGGCTCTGTAAAAGTGTAAATGCATATTGTAAAACAACAACTGGATTCAAATTATATGCACTTCTTTGGCTACTCAAACAGGAAGCTCCAAGAAGACTTGACTGATGAAATGGTTGGGTTAGCACGGCAGCTCAAAGAGAGTACTCTTATGATGAATCAATCCATAAAAAACACTGAAAAAGTAAGTCTTTAGAAGTCACATTGCATTCAAAGTCAATTTTCTAAGCTTTATCAGACCATAACTTGTTAAAAGCTGTTATAATTTGAGTACAGGTACTGGATTCAACAGAAGAAGCAGTTGAGAAGAGCTTAGCAAGCACCGGGCGAGCCAATACACAGGCAATGGCAATATATTCCGAGAGTTCCAAGACTTCATGCTTCACATGGCTTGTGATGCTTCTAATGACCTGTATCTTTGTCATGGTGGTTCTTCTTATCAAAGTCACATAAAATTATCGTGTTTTTTATAAAATCTTATTTTTCATTTTAGAAGTTTGTCACCTGAAAAATATTTGTATTGTAATGCATGATTTCTTCTTTGGTGGATGTATGTAAGGACTGCTTGCCTATCAGGGGTGTTTAAAATATGTTTCTGAACAAAAATGAATTTGATAGCTGCCTGATATGATAATTGATATATGGCAAAAAAAATTAAAAAAAACTAAAAAAAATTAAAAAACTTTTTTGCACCAGCCGGGAATCGAACCCGGGTCTGTACCGTGGCAGGGTACTATTCTACCACTAGACCACTGGTGCTTTTGCTTATCATTCTTGGCAACATCATTTAGTATGTTTTCGCGGCTAGCAAGCAGCCAAGCCAAACATGTAATAAAAATAACAACCGAGAGGTCTTAGAAATCCAACAACTCAACAAAGTATCATTTATGTTACTAATCACAATTCAAAAAACTATAATCGGCTTTAGAGTCAGGCTTACTAGTTTACCCGGACTTCCTTTACAATAACAACATGAACCGATCCTTGTATTAGTTGATGACTTTAGAGTAAGATTTACAAGTTTAGTCGAACTACCTTCATAATACCTTGAACTGTTGTTGAAAACACATATTTTTTTTCCGGTTGTAGTGTTCTATAAGACGTGACTTTATTTTGCAAGCATCTAAAACAATGGATTTAAATCCTGACACCTCATAATTAAAAAAAAAGTACTTTAATCTATTTTAAGCTAAAATTATTAATGGTAACCCACTACTTTAGTTTGACCGGTTTGAGATTATACAAAACCCAAATCAATTGACTCATGGTTGTATGATACAACCCTTAATCAGTAACAAGTCTTTAGAAAAAATATATATATTTCTAAAGATCGAACAAAGGCTGGTGATATCAAACTATGCATTTTTACCATTTGGTGGTAGGGCAGAAAGATGTGTGGGACTCGATTTCAACACGCAACTGTACTTACTACCTAGACCATATGTATACACCAGGATCATCTTTAAATTGAGAAGGGTAATTAGTCAAAGTATAAGAAGAAGACGAATGCCACAAATATATAAACATATACTACACTCACATATAGGATTCATACAAGCGAAGTTTTACAACCATATTTTTTACAGTCTAGACATGGCTCTTGATGGAAGAACTATATCCACTTTGATCATCATGATACTTATCCCACAACATCACTCCTCCATATTTTGCAGAACCTTTGATTGCTGGAAGCACTTGGGAAGTAAGGTCACCAACGGGGATGTATCCGCTTCCAGCAGCCGCAGGTGATGCCGGTAGCCCCAAGAAAATCTTGGTTGCTGGTATCTCAGCAGTCCACTGCTTCCAAGCATCTTCAAGATTTGTAATGCCTCCAGAGTACTGACAAGGAGGGTTGTTATAGAACTGAACCCAAACATAGTCAAATAGACCTGTTTTAAGGGCGGTTCCGATATATGCATCTGGGAAAGGACATTGTGGAGCTGCTGTCAGATATACCTTCTTTCCTTGACTGCTGTATTCAGAAAGATACCTTGCCAGGTCATCCCAATGTTGGGTGGTTCCTCCTTCGATATCAAAATCGATTCCATCTAAAACAGCTTCGCCAAGTGGACGTGTGGATGATTTGCCACCTAAGAAGTTATTCCAGAGATAAGTGGCAACTTGTTTTGCGTCTGCAGCAGAGGTGAGGTAGTAGCTCCCGGCTGCTCCTCCGAGAGTGAGCATCACCTTGATTCCTTTAGCTTGACATGATTTAATGTCGGTGGTTAAATTGGTGCAGCCATTGCTATATGGATCACAGTGACCGGCAAGATTAATCATCGGTGGCTGCCCGTTTCCGAACGTTGCTAGAAACGCAAGATTGACAAAATCGTAGTTCCCTGTCGAGCAGGTCTCAGCCAAAGTTCCCTCACCCCCGTTTTGACCCCAGTAGATAGCAATGCCTCCAGCATTTGCAGCCACTGCTAGTAACAGCATCATTGAAGATAATAATGCTAACCGGTTTGCCATTTTCAGCCGACTATGTGTCTCACTTAATTAAGGTGGATGTTGAAACTTGAAAGTAATGTTGTGTTGAAGTGTTTGAGAAGTTTGGTTTATATAGCCAGGGGATTGGTCTATTGGCATGATTCCAATTTTGTAGTGTAGTTTTAAAGAAGCAAACACCTTGGAGGGCACTGTGCTGAATCCTGTTTTAGCTGTTGAAGTATTGTTTAAATTTATTGGAAAGTTTGTTTTGTTTGTAGTTTCTTCTTGTCTTCTGCATAAAAGTTATGTCCATCTTGAAAAAAGCCAACTTATGGTTCCTTAATAAAGATAGGGTATTAGACAGATTTGTATCTTTGCTATTGTCACTATCATGTGTTGTTACATACTTACAAATAATGCTAATTTTTTAAAATGAGATGGAAGTATACCCATAGTTGATTGGCCATATATGCAATCTGGTTCCCTTATCAAACAATATAGTTGATATGAAACCTGATATTACTTTTTAGGCATGGCATAATGAATAACCTGTTAGACCTTAATCAGTAGTTTTCATCATCATTGTTTCACCAACTTAGGTTTGAAATTAGAACTTAATGATAAATAGGATCACCACTAAAATAATGCTTCTATGCACGCATTTATATGGCCAAGTAGCCAGCTACTTCTATTTATCTAAAAAGTTTCTTGTCATGTAACTTATTACCGAGTGTTTGAAATTTGAGGGAGAAAAATCAATGTTTTAAATAATCACAAGTTTTTGATCGAGGCTTTGGAATCTCAAAAAAAAATGTATTTTGGTATTTATTTATTGAGAGAGGTGGTGGTAGTATTCTTTGGAATGGGTGGCAAACGACAAAAACTTGAAATACACTAAATAAAAAATAGTCTGCACCAGCCGGGAATCGAACCCGGGTCTGTACCGTGGCAGGGTACTATTCTACCACTAGACCACTGGTGCATTTTGATTAATTATGCTTCTATGCCTTTTCTATTCTTTCTTTTTAAGATTCATTAGACATTTAAAATTTTAGACTTAATTACTTACTACAATGTAGGGTGGTTATGAAATACCAACTATTTTATTATTTTTTTCTCTAAATTAAAAAAAAAGTTTGTGGTACAATAGACAGAGTTAGGGATGACTATGGGTTAGGCTTTGGGTAATCCCAACTTTATACCCGTTTATAAAAGTGTGTCTCATACCTTTCAAAAACCCGTTGAGTTCTGTGGGGTATTAGACATACTTGTGGATTTTGGGTAAACGCACTAGGCGTCGAATATCTATTAGGTAACTAGTAATTAATTACATTTGTCATAACTACCATAAAATATATGTTTTAAACAACTAAACATATATAACTAAAAACGCTTTATTAAATAACTAAGTATTATAGATTGAAATAATCACATACATACATTATATACTTCAAATAGATAAATAAAATAGATATTTAGGATTTGAAAATGGTGTGAGACAATAAAAACTATGGGAAAGTAATTATATACATATGGTATATACTTAAAATAAATAAATAAACATGAAAATAATATCAAGTTTATAATTGGGTAAACAAATATATGTTATCAAAAAACTTATACCTTATTATTATAGGGTTTAGGGTGTCTAATCTCTTAAATTAGAAGTTTTGTGGTCAAACTCTAAAATAAAAGTAAGAATTGTTTTTCCGAACTGAAAATACGACATCAAAAATAAAAACACATGTTTGTATTTTTTACTTGATATATATCCTTGTCGCATTAGTTATATTGAACATCACACAAAATTAGATTGTAAAGACAACAATATGAAACTAGAACTAAACTAAGAGAACGCTTTTAAAAACAAAATAAAAAATTAATAAAAAATTAATCATGACTTTTCACCTGTCAAGTCATGAATGGAACAATGTATTATTTCTAATAACTTGTACATTGTTTTTTTAATAGCAATTTTTTTCTCCATAAATAACACCATACATATGCAAGGATTTAAACCCTCACTACTTGTGTGGTGGAGCAATCTTCATACCACTAGGTTATAAAGTCATGGATAACTTGTACTCTATTAATAGTATAATATAATGTTTTAGAGTAGAAAAATTAAAAATGTGATTTTTAATATGTATGGCAATTTAATTTTTAGCGGGTGAAGTTGTTAACAATCTGTGAAGTATGTGTGTGGGTTTATAAGTCCTTCGATTGTGTGATTACTAATTATGTTTTAATTCGTGAGTAATTTTAAAAATAGTATTTTTAAGCTGCAGCTGTTGCCGAACCTAATTAATTCAAATCAAAGTAACATCCTAGTAGATATCGGGTCACACATTAGTAGTTGATGTTAGGACAACATTCTAAAATACAAGTTGATGTTAAAACAACATTCTAAAATACAAAGGCTCATTGCAATACGAGTGTGAGAAATGGCAAAGTGCTCCATCAAGAGCACCCCTGTAACACGTGATGCTAGCTAGTGTAATTGTTCAAGTTAGGATTTTACACAATTTTAGGGTTCCACTCGTGCTTAGCCTCTATTAGGTTATTTATAGTGGGAGAGCTGTAACGTGCAGCCTCACCACCATCGCAACACTATCCTGGTGTTCTTGCACCTCCTCCCACGCCACATCAACCCCTCCCCGACACGCAGATTTTCTTCTTTCCCCCTTTTCTGTGGCTCACAACCGTCACAATCTCTTCCTTTATTGGCGCACCACCACACACACCACCACAGTGTGTGGCGCTACCATAAAAACAACCTAAGGTCTCTCCACCCGCTAGTGTGAGACAAGTTCACTTATTTTTCCATCTATCTTTGTAACTTCTAGCAAAATCAAATATCTAAATCTAAGCATCGATATCTGAATTATCTTTAGTTTATTTTGGACGTGATTTGGTTCCTTACAAAGTTCTCACAAAGTAGAACACCCTAGTAAAAACACTAGTATTAATGGAAGAAGTTACGTACATACATGTAAATATGTCCGGAGTCGGTGAAAAATTCTTTTCCAAACTTGATGGAAAACTCATGTGCCTTAAGTTGTCTATATAAAATATACAACTTCCCTCACGTTTGATTAGTTTTCGGTTGCAAATTCATAGATTATGTTCCTAATCTATAGAAAAACTTGACTTTATTGCAAGTTTAACTATCAATTGATGAAATCATGAAAGTTTAGAAGATAATTAACCGATAGAAATTGATACCAATTGCTGGCCGGCTGGAAGAGAAGAAATTATAAGAAGAAACACACCGACCTATCCATTTTAACAAGGCTTCCTATACACTCCTCAGATATAGATGATATTAACTTATTAAAAGACCATAATGCGCCAACAAAATTCACAAAAAATGTTGAGAGGAAACGTACCATTTAAAAAGATAAGTTACACTTCATTCATAACTAATGTTCGCAACTTTATTCAATGATGATCCTCAACTGGAAACTCATCCATTCATTGTTTATATACTTATATATAGTAAATCTTTATTTAATTGCATGCAGATATGAAACCGAATAAAAACTCCAACTCTTCAACTTAACCCTAATTTTGAAATCAAGTCTTGATTCAATCAGAGTTTCGAACCCACGGATCTAGCTTACCCTAGACGAAGCTCCAAATCAACTTCTTGATCATATGACCGATCAAACTGCAGGCTTAAGTTTAAGCTCAATCTCATATCTTCTCCAGATGGACCAGTGATCATTGACCCATTAGGGTTTTGATATTTGCTTTCATACATCATAGGGCTCGATCTTAACATGAACTCTCGAGTTTTCCTCTCTTGTTTATGATCACCGACGACTTGGCTCTTGTTGTTCGCAGGATCAAATCTATTTTTGGCCCTCTCTTTTCGGTGAACGTTCATATGCCCACCCAATGCTTGAGCATTGGTGAACCCATGCTTGCAATACGTGCATTCGTAGGACCGCCCATCGGGTTGATCATCATCATCATGATCAACCTGTTGGATCATCGAATATGATGGTTTATCATTGTGATTTAACATTACCTACTTGTTGTTGAAGAGTAGTAATAAGGAGATCTAAGGGATGGAATTTGAAAGGGGAATTTGGGAATTTGGTTTTACTATTAACAAGACTTGTTTATCAGCCGGCTGAGTTTAAATATATTGTGAATGGGGACTGATGTGTTGTCTTATGCTTCCAGTTTTCGGGGCTAGTTGATTTATAAGCTATAGTTTGTCTTTCGTGTCCGGATTTTTGTGACGATTCGTTGTCGTGTTGACAACGACCCTAATCATGTGGACTAATCAACGTTTAGATGTAATTACGCGTTTTGAAAGATAAATTTTGAATTCTTTTATTGACGCATTTTGTGATCGTGCATAGCACGGAGTGGAATATTATATTAATCCATGATACGTATTATATGTGTATACATGCACATCTATACAATTTCTGACCATCGATGACAATATAAGGACGTACGTGTATATAATACTTGCCTAATTCCGAGCGTATTTAAGCTCAAGTTGAGGAGAGATGGTGGATGAAAATATAAGGATGTACGTGTGTATAATACTTGTCTAATTCAGAGCGTTTTTAAGCTCACGTTGAGGAGGGATGGAGGATAGAGATGTGATGTAATTACATAATAACATATTAACTTTCTTTTGTGAGGATTTGATGTAATTTATCACAAAAAGATGATAAAATGATTTGGTTTGAACGAAGATTATTAATTATGATAATATTTAGTCATTTTCTTTTTATTTTTGGCAACACTTAGTTGTTTTAGGCATTTGTATACATATTAGGAAGTCTTGCTTGACTTGAAGCAGTTGAAAAGTGTTGGAAGATAACACCAATAGATTCCATTAATGTATTCATTTAAAAATTAATTAACATTGTAGATTTGTGTTTGATGTTTCAATCGTCCATTACTTCTTGTTCACATTAGGAGATTGATTTCCTGAAGATTTGGACAAGTCTTACTTGGAATTAGTCATGAATGGAATTGAATTTGTCATTCAACTCTTTTTGACAAAACTAAACTTAAAGTTCATAACAAAAGAGATGCAACAAATTAAAAAAATTATACATGTAACAGTTACTAATAACTTACAAATAGTGATTATTTGTTTGCTTATTATCCTAACCAGTAACCACCAAGGTTTATCTCTTTTAAGTTTAACCAACTCAGGATCACAAAGTTTTGTCTTAACTCCACTAGCATTCATCCTTTTTATTATATATGTTGTCTTGTTAAATTTCAAAATATATCGACGTACTTATTTTTATTTACGTTTGGGTACAAGGTTTATCCAAAACCGAGTTGAGATACATTTCGATATAAATTTTATTCTAAACCAAGTTGGGTCAATCATGATATGATTTTACTTCTTTTATGACTGTTTTTATAATATTTTAGTAATATGGTTTATATAAATTCATTTTCATGTTTGTTAACGCTCATTTTACAACAACATAGCTTTTGTGTCATTTCTAAATATACCATCACGACATGTTTTTTCAACTACATGTTAATTTTCAAAACTCAGTGGACATATACGAGTTTTTTTACTTAAGCACGTCAATATCATTATTACTGTCATAATACATGATCATGACCACCTAGCTATTTATAAGATAAGTGAGTTTTTTAGTAATATAGGTGTGACAGATAAAGTTATTCATCAAAGGAATGTTGTTTCAAATTATCATATTCCTTATAAAAAATGAACCAAAATCTATCACTTATTTTTATTTTTATTCAGTTAACCCATATATACACTAAAAACACACTTTACAAAAAGCTGTATTCCATGGTACTGAAAATTAAATACAAATTTGTAAACAGCAATGATAACGATACTAGTTTTATTTAATCAGAACAATATTACAATACTACAGAAAGGGGTAGAAGCAAAATAACAAAATAAATGCAAAAAAATAGAAAATAAATAACAGAAGACGAAGCCAGAGCTCGTGTTGAACACGATTTCCTTAAAACAGATTTCGATCAACGTATTGCGGGAGTTTTCATTTGCTTGAGATCGCAAAGAGAGTCGAGGTCGAGAAGAGGAGAATGAGTATTAAACGCGCATATCAGTTTCCCAAAATAACTGATTGCGTATTAACTAGGATGAAGTGTTCTCCAAGTTGATAACCAACCAAGTTGCTTGGCTTATAAACCACATTTCACTTTGAGCCACTTCTAATGTGGGACAAGTGTTTTAAGCTCAAATGATATAGTTTGTAGACCACACTTTGAGCATCGATATCTCATTCATCTCTTAATTACTTTGGACGTTTAATATCTCGTTGGAAATCCCTTGTTAAGAAAAATGACATATTTTCCTATATTTTTCCAACAAAAG
The DNA here is from genome assembly GCA_039602395.1 of Deinandra increscens subsp. villosa. NCBI lineage: Eukaryota > Viridiplantae > Streptophyta > Magnoliopsida > Asterales > Asteraceae > Deinandra > Deinandra increscens. The sequence continues at coordinate 96,499,930 of JBCNJP010000025.1, forward strand.
CATGTTAAATAAACTCATCCTGATCTCAATATCAAATACAAATAAAAAGAAGACCATAAAAATATATCAACCTGGTAAAAATCAACTAATAAACTAATAACTACTTATAAATTCCAAAGCCAAACCAAGACAGTTCTACATTTTACCCAAATAATCCAAGAAACCGGCCACCTCCTTTCTTAATTTGTAGTCTGAAAGCAAGAAATTCAATTCAAAATTAATAATAACAATAAAAAATGAGAAACCAAGAAAGAGTCCCAAGACTCATCTGGCCATAACAGTAGTATTTAAAAATTGTGTCGATAAGATATTTTTGCGCTAAAATAATATAACTTGTTTTTTATCAAAAGGTTATATATTTGAATCTAATGGATTAATCTTGTAATAGGAATTAGTTATGGGGTTAATTAGTAAATTCATTATTAGTTTATTAATTACGATAATTATAAAGGGTTTAGAGTTGGAATACGCATGGGTAGAATGCTTATAAATAGGATATGTTTTCTCTATTTTCTTGTACCTTCAACTTTTATATTAATCAACAAGTTTTTTTATAAATTCATTGTTTGATTAAATTGAAGAAGGCCTGAATTCCTACAAAATCTTACAAAACACGTTACAACTCCCGTCATAACACGCTAATCTAAACAATCTAGTTATTAGGCTATCCGTAATGGGGCGTTATGGAGCAAAAATTTGTAATATGGCGCCCCATATAACGCCCCGCACCCCCCCCCCCGGGGCGCCATGTTAGGTTTGGAGGTTGAAGGCGCCATGTTCATGGCGCCGGACATCTCTCTTGTTTTTTTTTTTGCTTTTTTTTTTTGTTTTTTTCCTATTGGTACACCTCATACCTCATAACCCTCATCCTCATAACCCCCCACTACACCATTTTAGCCATCGAGCACCTCTTAATGACGTGGACGCCACATGACGCATAACGCACACAAGAGGCTCCATCCACTACGGATAGTCTCGACTAGCTATATGTTCCATTTAAAAATCTGGTTGCTTTTAATTTGTTAAACTTTTAATACCTAAGGTATTAAATGGAACATATAGTTGAGAACATATAGTATTGATAAACGTAGATAAGTGTTGACATAAGATATGGTATTATACCTTATGTCAACACTCATCTACGTTTATCAATAGTATATTATAATACATTTGAGCAGGATAAATATGTTGTTTATTTAAAAAAATTAAGAGTTTAAGGGGGCAAAATCGTTTTTCTTCATTATGTTACTAAATACAAAAAAAAATTAACTAAATAAGAAATTAATAGCAAAATTAAATTAGAGATATAATTATGTAACAATGTTTAACTAAATTTTAAAAATTATTTTTATTTTATATAAATATAAACTTTTATTAGACCTTTAAATCTATCTATATGATACTTCAACAATTATTTATCGAAACGTTTTAGCAGTGCGTGTGCGTTAGTGTGTTTTATTTCTCACCCCATCATGTGGGCATCCCCTAGTTTTACCTACAAATAGGAACACAAACACTTGAGATAATTTCACTTTATGTCAAATGTGAAGCAGTGTTATAAAAAGCTCGATGTAAGAAATATGATAAACTCATGAATTCCAATTCAAAGTAGACTTTAAGAAAGCACATGTAATTATTGTGTAAGATTATGAAAGGAGTATTAGCTCGAGGCATAGTTCGAGCGATAAATAAAAAACATTCACATATATGTCCCGAGCAGTCAACGTTCGCTTAATGATTTGCATGGTGAACAACATTAACCGTTTATGATTTTCAAGACTACAAATTTTCGAGTCAACTTTAACAAATCAATTTAGCATATGCTTAAGCCCAAAATAAATCGATAACAAATCATCGGGTTATCATGTATTTTAGCCCAACAATACACTCCCCTCATGAGTCATGACCTAAGCTCCAATAATACACTCCGCTTTTGAAGATATTTTCCTTCTAACCATTAATTCCATTTCATAAGCAAAGAGATACTCTATCTCAGAATAAAATCTATTAAAGAGATCCTGACTCATGCTCGTGAGAATCAAGTACGCCACCTTTTTAGAATCCTGGCGGTGTTTAAACCAATGACTAGTCGAATCAGTTGTTAAAGGAAGTGTGGGTAAAGGCGAGTCCAAGACACATAGCCTATCTTCCTTTTCAACAACATTTTTCAGATTTTGGTACCATACCGGGAAATTTTCATCATTGAGTTTGGTCCTGTACATTACATGACGATTGGGGTATTTAGCGTAATTGTGTGACATCTACAAGAGTAAACATTATTTTAACATTTTATGTTAAACATCCTAATAAATATAAAGACTCAATGGCAACATATTTTTGATTAGGATAGAGATACTTTTTCACAAGTATAAATGATTGGCTTAGCACTATTCATTTGCATTTACTATATAGGTAGGTAACGATTATCGATTGTGTCTCACACAACTCTCAGGTTTGGGGTCACATGACACGATGTTAATTGCAATCCTAATTTAGTGCCCTAATTATAAACATTAACATGGACGGTGATCCTATTTCATAAATACAGAAAGGATTGGCTTGGCACTATTCATTCCTGCATTTACTATGTAAGTGGGAAACGATTACCGATTGCGTCTCATACAACTCGATCCGAGTGTTTCAGATTTAGTGTGGCATAGCAATATCGATTTTAATTTGGGATTTTACTTTTATATCTAATTACCAAATATGTCAATATATAGTGGACGACTTGTCGCATGAAACACGTCGTGCAATTTTAGTAAAATCTTATTTATTCTGAATCATTTGTAATTGGATCACTAGTCGGGATACATATTTGGTTTTACATAAAGTTTAGAACTTTACGCTTCTGCATACGATTAAGAGGTTCAATCGATTTTCGGATACATGTATAAAATATGATTTTATATTATTATAAAAAATGTACTATAACGAGCACTCGATTCCCAACAGTGGTACTAGAGTCACTTTTACAATGATTCAGATATATTTGAAGGAACTCCAAACATGGCTCTGTATTTTAAAGGGAAGGACGTCATCTTAAAGGGTATACTGATGCAAATTTGGGCGGGTGCAAAAGTTATTTCAAAAGCACCGCAGGATGATGTCGTAAGCAGAGGAACGAAAATCAGTGGCAGAGCTTATATGGTTGAAGAATTTCCTAGAAAAACTTGATAACCAGTGGATGAAGCCGCCAAAGAGCTTATATTAGTGTTTCATGGAAAGACCAAGCACATCCAGCTGAGATATCGCTTTATCAGGAGTTTGATTAATGGTGGCAGTTTAAAGTTGGAGAAGATCAGAGGAACATAAAATCCAGCAGATATGCTGACTAAGGTTGTTACCTTAGAAAGGTTGAAGTTGTGCGTAGCTTTAAGTGGACTTCAAGAATGAATGATGAGAAGGCTGACAGAACAACTAGGGTTTTAGAATTGATGATAAGCGATTACAGATATTACAAGGTGTTGGTTGGCAGAGTTGAAAATGTTAAGGCCACCAAGTGAGATAATTATAGGGTGTCTGGTGTGGTGGTCCAGTGCCATTTACAAGTGTTGGGTCTCGCCCATTACCAAGTGTTGACTTATTTTTTTCTTTATTAGCCCGTGGACATAAGTCAGTTTCAACTGAACCACGTAAACTAATCTTGTGTTCTTACCTTCTTACTAGTGTGTGTGATTCGTGATCAGTGTATGCAACCGATTCGTATCTATACCCTAACAAAAAGCCACCCACGAAGAACATTACAGCCAAAGTTAAATTAGGCCCTCAATCTATTTTCATACATGCCTCTATTCTTTAAACCCATATTTAATAAGCTTACTATTTCCACACATGCCCCTATTACATAAAAATATATATGTTAGTTCTTATCTTTCCAGTTTGTCGTTAAAAAAATAAAATTGATGCATGAAACATCATATATGTTCTCAAGTACCATGCACATTGATTTCACCTGTTGCAGGACCCTCTCTACCATATGCGTCGGTTGCTAGCCTAGCCTAGGGAGAGTTTGTATATATATTTGTGATTATGAAACTGAACAAAATATTGTTTGGTTCCCAAATAAGGAAAGAGCCATCATGAAAGTGACTGTCAAAAACTCAAAAACCTCTTCTTGGGAAGAAACAAATTAAAACATTTCTCATTTGTTTGTGGTACTTCACATGCACTAACTGCCACAAATCATCATTACTAATTCACTACTCCTATACTTTTTTTTTTGTTTGAGATGGGACATCTAAGTAACAAAGTTAGATGAACTCATGAAATTAAGTATGAAACAATTAAAACGTAACTAATGTCCTAACCTAACTTTTTGTGATTAAGAAAATTAAAAAAAATCGGTAATTAACCTTTATCAGTTATCACATCATTATTCTTAACTTCTTATTGTATATTAACTGTTTATTCAGCTTCTATATACGTTCGTATTTCATATTTAATAATTTTACATGCTTGCCATGCATTTACGTGTTCGTTGCAAAACTAAGAATAAAACTAAACATAAAATTTAATATAAAATTATTAGACTTTACACACAAAGAAACTTAACTGAATGAATTTTAATAAAATTTAGGTAACTTAATATATAACTAATTAAAGTAGTTTCAATTTGAGAATGTGGAAAAGTACAAGTTTAAAAAGATTTGACTGAAACTGATTGAAATGATTTATTGTTGAAAGGATTTTGAATAAATGAAGAAAAAAGACAAGTTTATTAGCTTGAATACAAGTATGAATGTGAAAGATGAGAGATATCAAGCATAGAAAAAAATCTGATGTTAAAAGATTATTCTATCATTTTAAGGTAAGAATCAAAAGCATCATTCCAGATTTCCAGGCTGCCATAAAGCTTACAACTTTGGTCAACATTTAGTTATGACTTATGAGTTCCTTTTTTTTTGAACGGCTAAACTATTACAAACTCCTATTCTAACCCCATAAATCACCAAATAACTGTCAATGCCTGGGTTTGAACCCAGGACCTCCAGGTAGGCAAAGCCATACCACCTCCCCCTTGCCCACTAGGACAAGGGCTCATTATACATAAATGTCTATATATAGGTTTATACCTTAATTTGTTGCTAGTAAAACACTATTTAATCCGTTAATTAAATATGGATATAAGGACACATTTTTACAATTACTAAATTGTTAAGAGCTATAGTTGGAAAACGTTAAAAAAAAAAAGAATTAGTCAATTCTGTATAAAAGACTTCAAAATTGAACGAGATCAAATCAAAAATAATCTTTTATTTATTATTACTTTTCACTATATGTTTACGTATTTGCATGTATAGTATTTTACACGTATATATATAATATATGTAACGATGCATCTAACACATATATCCAGCTATACGTCCAAACTCATAACAACATTGCATCTAGGTTGAAAAGTTATTAGCACTAGTACTATAATTAGTTTTTTTACGCAAAGAACAGTACGTGGGGGGTCCTGAGCATTTGCAAGAGCTGCGACGGAACAGGAACATCATTCTAATGAGTCCAGATTTAAAAAAAAAATCTATATATATTATATATGTAGTTTTTTATAAAAACAACTTTAAAATTTTAAAATATAAACTAATAAAATAATCTAATTTGAAAAGATCCTCCAATTAGTTATTTAATATTTAGGCATTTAGAGTCTAATTTCAATTAAAACATAATTTACATAATTTAATTATCCTATTATTATAATAAAGACCTATTTGTAGCCTTACCCTTTTAAGTTATTTAATATTTAGACATTTAGGGCCTACTTCGTTTTAGCTTTCTCATAACCAGCAACACAAATATATATCAAATATAAATGATATTATTGTATACCGACTGAATAACATTTATAAAAGAGAAATGACTCATTAAAGTGATGAGTTTTACAAAACATCTATAATAGTCATGGATAAAAAAACTAAACCTAAATAATCATCATAGTTGATTTGAAAACTAAACCTACCCTATCAAATCGATTTAAACGGTAGAACTTATTAAAATGTATTATATTAGGGTTTCTAGTATTGAGTTTATAGGCTCATGACATTAATTAGGTTGTTACGGCTTACCTATAATATTTATGCGCATGTAACATAACCCATTCAAATAAAATAATTCAATATTTTCACCATCTTATTAGAGGTCTGTAATGGATTGTAAGAGAAGTGATCATAATCAATCGACGTGACGTGTGATTTAAGAAAGTGAGAGAAGAAAAGAAGACATTGATTTTAGTTTGATGTGTAGTTTAATTAAAACTATATATGATGAATAAAGTTTTAGTTACCTATTTTGGCTTTCAAGATCAGATACTAGCTAGCTAGAATTCCTTCATACCTTTCTATAATGGTGTTTATACATATGCATACATGATCATTTCAAAGGTGGTGACAGGAAGGAAATGCATGTTTGTGTGTCAAGATCATGATGTGAAAGAAAGTAAATTGATCATATTAAAAACCCTAAACAACAATTAATTAGTTATAACAACTTAATTAACTAAGCGATCTAATGAATCACATCAAAAACCCTAAACAAACAATAATTAACAACAACACAGAGAATCGATCGATATGAAAATCAAGATCGGCCGAGTCGAAGTTCCAAATCCAGCTCAACGCTTCCATCTTTGAGCGAACCAATCTCCATTTCCAAGATTTCACATTTCTTCCTAACCCTAGTACCATCATTTTCTCCTCCTCCTCCTTCTTTCAGTTGTTCATCTTTTGTGTTTGAAACGAGAGGGAAAAGAGAAGAATGGTAGGTGTTATAATAAGGTAAATAACGGAGCGGTGATGGTGGTAATATATGATTAGGGTTAGGGTTAGCGTTTGTGTGGCGAGAGGGAGACGATGAGACTAGTCCGAGTTTGACTCTATCTTTCCTGTGGACATTCATGTGACCGCCGAGAGCTTGTGCAGACTTGTATTCTTTGTTGCAAAAGTTGCACCTAAAGTTTCTCCGAGGCCATGAAAAACCACAATCTTTTTTATAATAGATCAAGTTGTGATCCATTCAATTTCAGACCTAGCTCACAAGTTATATGTATGTGAGTTTGAGTTTGAGTTTGAGTTTGAGTTTGAGTTTGAGATTGAGAGACAAGAATTAATGTAGTGGAAGATCGAGTGTGGGGGCTTGATTTATAGCCGAGGTAAAGAGAGTGTAGTTAGGCTTGGAGTGATGCATGTGATGATTGAGAGATGCAGAATGCATTTAGTGTACAAATTCAAACATTATTTTGTACAAAGTTTTCACATATGTGGGTCCCGAGATGCAAGCTAGTCTTATGTATGTATATTTGCCATGTATATGAGTAAAATATTGTCTTCATGACTTGAACTATATCCATATGACCTACATATCATAATACAATAACCTTATCATTGTTTTAAGGTTTACCTCACAATAAAGGGAAAAACAGCAAAATGACCATTGTTAACTTTGAAAATTAAGTTTTGATCAGCTGACTTTATTTGCACCAAAATGACTTTTTCAACTCCGAGCCTAACTCCTAACCAATTTATATTCATCAAAATGACCTTGACACATCATCATCATCTTCAACTTTACTCTGCATTTTTTCACTCACTCTCTCTCTCTTCACCTAAACCCAAAACCAACAAAGAAATCCGACGACCATTTAACTCAACATTCCGGTCACTATACTCAACGATAAATCACGCGCGACCCGTCTACGAACTCCTCTCGATCATACGAATACAATGGGACTAGCCTTAACCACCGATGTGCACTGTCTCGAAGAATTTCAACTTTATTATTATTTCGTTGGCCCTTAAAAAATTAGCGTACATATTAGGAATAAAATTTAAAAATTATTTGTATGTAGTTTATTATTAAAACATAGTAATAATGAAAACACAATAAAATTAAAAAAAAAATTAACAAGAAAGAGAATTTAGGCTTCATTTACGTTCATCTGTAATTAAATATCCAAGTTTTTTTTGAACGAATTATAATTAAATAGCCAAGTGTATTAATAATTTTTTTGATGGATAATAATGAGTTATAAAAATATAATTAAATGCATATGTCGGGCAATAAATTATAGAAGCCAATTAACCTCTCTTTTGTTTTTAATATAGAAAAGGACTTCATTTCCCAACACCCAATGTTTCATCTTCATATTCTCTTTCTTCTTCTCTCTTTCGAACGATTCTCCTTCCGCCATTTTTGTACAATAGGAACTCAAGCTTGTTCAGTCGGATTTTAAGCAATTTAAGTCATTGATAATCCATTTTCAGGGGCCTCTTAATAAAACACACAGAGACCTAACTATTTTTAGCTTGATGACGGAATCCCGATTAAACTATCACAGTTCCGGTTGAACGATGAAGTGAAACCGTGTTCTCTGGTTGAAGACCAAAATTCCGCTTGAAGTTGGAACTTCCGGCTCAAGTCGTTTTTCCGGTTGAACTCCATAATTTCCGGTTGAAGTTCAAGCTTCCGGTTGAAGTCGATATTTCCATTCAGAGTTGAGTTTTCCGGTTGATCTTCGTAGTTCCGGTTGAACGATGAAGTGAAACCGTGTTCTCTGGTTGAAGACCAAAATTTTCCGCTTGAAGTTGGAACTTCCGGCTCAAGTCGTTTTTCCGGTTGAACTCCATAATTTCCGGTTGAAGTCGATATTTCCATTCAGAGTTGAGTTTTCCGGTTGATCTTCGTAGTTCCGGTTGAACTAGCTACTTACGGTTGAAGATGAGTTAAGCCGGATCCATCTTCAACTTGGTAGACACCTGAATCTCCGATCAACAGTCTAAATTTTCATCATCAACGTTAACCTTATCTTTAAAATTAATAGCCAGGATTAGACGTGTATATCCTTATCTTTAAAATTAATGTGTGTACTTTTTTAGGCAAAATTCCGATGAACTGACGTGTATATCACTATTATTATTGGGTTTTCGAGGCAGTGCACATCGGTGGTTAAGGCTAGTCCCATTGTGTTCGTATGATCGAGAGGAGTTCGTGGACGGGTCGCGCGTGATTTATCGTTGAGTATAGTGGCCGGAATGTTGAGTTAAATGGTCGCCGGATTTCTTTGTTGGTTTTGGGTTTAGGTGAAGAGAGAGAGAGAGAGAGTGAAAAAATGCAGAGTAAAGTTGAAGAAGATGATGATGTGTCAAGGTCATTTTGGTGCAAATAAATTGGTTAGGAGTTAGGCTCGGAGTTGAAAATGTCATTTTGGTGCAAATAAAGTCAGCTGATCAAAACTCAATTTTCAAAGTCAACAATGATCACTTTGGTGTTTTTCCCTACAATAAATTATAATTATAAGTACATTCAATTTTTTGGGCTCAAACTTTTTTTAGTTTATGATTTCATACACTATTGTTCCAACTTCTAAACACTTTCGTTAGAGGTTTGAAGAGTGACAATAACTCATGCTAGCTTGATTATGCTGATCTGCTACCTAACAAAAATTCATGATACGATCTCAAACACAACATAAGTTGACTAATATAACTGGTTTATCATACGAATCAACTCAAACACACTAGTTTAATAAACGGGATAACTCAAAGTGACCTATTTGGTATACATGTTGACCGATTTTTGAACAACACCTAAGATTTCCTAGCATAAACGTTTTGATTAAGGAACGCACTATTTACCACTAATTCACTAAGTTATCCACTTTAGGTTAACTAATTCAATAAGCATGCATGCATGTTGACCGGCCTTAGCTTGTTCGAGTTCTTAGATGGTTGTGATGGTTCAGATATACTAAGATCTGGTGGCTCAAGGTCAAATTGACGACGATAAGGGTGGTTGAGGGCGCAAACAGCAATGGTGGTGGGCTTTCTTTTGTTTGGTGGTTTAACTAGTTCCACCATAAGAGATGAAATTGTGATCGAAAGTGGGTTTCTATGGAGAATCTTCTGAGAATTGAGGTGGAAAAAAAAGGGGCAAGGGGCAGATGGTGGTGGTGGTATAGACTAGTTTTAGTGATTATGTTATTGTTTATTTATTTTTTATATTCTTTTTATTTTAGGGGGTATTTTCTGACATTTTATATCCACTTAATAGAAAACATAACGGTTCGTTAGAGTGGGAACTAAACATAACAAGTTTTGTAAAATAACAAAAGGGTTTCATTCGTGAGTAATTTCACAAGCCACAACAACCATCGGTGCACTTAACTAAAAAAAGAATAAAAGGATGTCATTCGATGACCGTCACATTTATATTTACCCGTTTTCATGATTGGACAGGCCCACTATCAACCTACAAAACTAAAAGACATCTAGAGTTGAGCAAATTGGTTATCTTCATAAACTGGTTCATTTCCAAACCAATCTGATCCAGTAAACAAAAGTCCAAATCGGTTTTGGTGAAACTGGTTCGGATCACAAAGCGGTTTTATACAAATTAACCGGCCCCTATGCAAACGCGGTCAATTCTTATTGAAACATTTCTTTGAAGTCGGCCAATATAGACCAAAACCGCTAGAACCACATATTAACTTCAAGGATTAATACAAGTCAAACGTTGACTTTTGTGTAAAGATAAAACTAACTATAACAAACCAAATCTATGCCATACTGGATCAATAGAATGAAGTTCAAACAACACATGTGAAAAGAAAAGAAAAGAAAAGAATGGACTAAATCACTAAACATGCTGCTAAAATCAAACCTACCATTAATGGCCAACTTCCAGATAAGTGAACTATACTGGGAAACCGAAACCCGAAGGATCATGTTTCAGCACGTAATAATAAGAAGCTGAAACCTGAATTGTCACGAATAAGTGGTGGCGGCTCAACATCTGCTATATGGATCTGATCCATTGATTTGGAGAGGTCATCAATAGAGAACGGTATGCTGCACCATCACACATGAAATGTTTGATTAAACAGATAGTTGAGAGAAATATTGCCAGAAACAAATATCAAATTCGTGCTGATGATATGTTCAACCTTGAATCATCATCCAGCAAGAATGAGCTGCTTACAGCATTGTTTGAATCCTCAGTCATCAGCACCCTCATTTTGGAAATTACCTGTCAACAGAATACAAATTGCACTATTTACATCTATCAGGTGTTCTTGAAGGCTCGGATCCATATGTTTTACAGGTCGCAATTTTAAACCATGAGTTTTGGGTAGGGGTGTAAACGAGTCAAGCCGGCTCGAGATCGGATCGGTAAAAAGCTCGAACGAGCCGAGCTTAAACAAGCTGGCTCGCGAGCCTAACCTTTATTTATATTTATATAGTTTTTATTTAATATATTATATATATGTAAAAAATAATAACTATATTATATAAAAAATTATAAAAATGATGAAATAATATGTATTTTGTTGAATATAAATAATATACAAATTTAATTATAAAAATAATATAAATAACAATAATTACATATTAAACGAGCCGAGCCGATCCGAGCTCGAACTTGAATAATTTCTCACGAGCCGAGCTCGAGCTTTAAAAATAAAGTTCTAAACGAGCCGAGCAGCTCGAGCTCTGTTATTATAAACGAGCCTTACACCCCTAGTTTTGGGTGGTGATTTAGCTCTAACAGGACAATTAGGTCTAAACCCGGCCCATTATAACCCGTTAGCCAACCCGGCCGTTTTGCCACCACTATATAATATTGATACCGGAAATTAGCTTAAGACATGGGTGTGCTTTTACTTAACAAAAAAACTCAAATGATACATACATCTGGAGAAAGACTATGTGTGCCGTATTTGTCATCCCAATACATAGTACTGATTCTGTACAGCTGTTGTATGCTAAGAACCTGCACGTGCAATAGTTTTACCGTCACTTTAAAATTGTATAATTGTCTATTTTTTTCTATTAAAATATGGTAATTAAGACTTACAGGGCACAAATCATGACTTATTTCATCCAATGTCTTCTTTGGCTTTTGATGAATAACCTAAAACCAATAAGTGAAAGAGGTTGAGCAAAATCTCACATAGTTTCAGGACTAGAAATATGAGGACAACCAATTAAATTGAAGATTTGGTGAAAAAAAAATAGAAAAATAAGATGAAATACCAGGAACCCAATAGCTTGTCTTATGTGCTTGAGCTCATCCCAAGCTGATCCTGCATACTGAAATTTAATTTCTCAGAAGTCAGTGAAAATTGGGAAAAGCAGATGGGGTGGATACAAGGTCACATAAAAACCAGATTGATCTCGGTTCTTGCAAAACAAGGGAGTTCTCAAATGGACCCCTTCCTCTCTGTCTATACACACACGCACATAAACATATAAGGGAGATGATCATTTTAAAACATTAACTTTTTTCAAGAACACATAGAACAAAGTGTGAGCCATTTAACTTTTTGATCAACGCTTAGTATTTTTTAGTTTTGCATTGCTTACGTATATATGTTTAGACTTAAAAGAACTATCAAACTAATATGTTCATAATTCATTTTTATACTTTTGTAGCGTTTTGTCTACACATATGTAGGTTATATCTACACGAACAATCAAATTAATTTGTTCATATTCATTTTTAACTTGTACTATTTAGCCACATATGTGTAGGTTATATACATAAAAGAACAATCCAACTAATTTGTTCATATATATTCTATAGCTAACACTCAAATGAAGTAGAAGCAACATGAAAAAGAACTAAAAAAAATAAGGAAAAGAACATATGTTATCATGTAAGGAGGAGAAAGAAAAGTTTACCTCTTCAGTTGCTTTGTAGCACCACTGTTCCAATTCAGATAATCCTGCCTTGACATATTCCCCATTACTGAAAGAGCAGCACTCTCGTCTCAACAGAAGGCTGCAAGCGTAATTTATAGAATGAATGAACAAGTTTGCACCCATGTAAGTAAGTATATAGGCATGTTTAGAAGCTTCTTGTCTCAGAACCTGTTGAATAACTGTACATTGATGAAAGAAAATATCTGCGTAAAGATTTTGCGAACCAAAAATGGTGGCACCTACAGAGATAAATTATGTGATAAAAGTGAGTAGAGTTTTCAGCATTATATGATAAGAACATTAATTTATTAGACAAGTCCACATGCAGCTCACATGTAAGGCATAAACAATGTGAGAACTGAGAACAAGGTGTCTTGTAATAATATATCATATAATGTCAAAGAGAAGAAAAGGGAAGGAAACGATACACTTTCTAAAACGGATACCTTAAAGCTTAATTACACACAAATGTTGGTCTAAAATATGCCAAGCATAACATTTTTATCAGCTGCTGTGGTGGTTAGTGTCACGTTGGATGTAAAAATAAAACGTGTTCATAGATCCAAATTTGTTTGATGATTACAAAATCTCCGAAACAACTAAAATGAACAGGTACAGGCATGAATGGGTCAAAAATAGTTATTATTTGCATGGTGAAACGAGCCAGATTAACCAGAATTATTGTTGTCCAACAACTATTAATAGTGTGTCGAATATGCTTAAGAAAATTATATTCATTTAATTTTTAACTAATAACTAATGATCTAATTTGATGAATAGAATGATTTAGGAGGTCTTTTGCACTAAATATAAACTTTGGTCGGCTTTGACATCTTTCCTTTGTAAGTTGTTTTTTATTTAAGCCATTAAAACCTGACCTGACAAGTAAATGGGTCAAAACTGCCACCTCTAGGTTAGCCACAGGGTAATGGAGAAACAAACATGTGAGTAACAGTGCACTTACATTGTTAGATTTCAACATGTTCAAGAAGCATCCAATGTTGTTGACAATCCCTTGCCAGTGAGCAATCAGAATATCCTGAGAAGCAGCACTTGCTAGTGCAACAGCTGTCCCCTTTAGTAAATTTGCTCTGGATATTCTTGGTGCCTACCATTCACATATAATAAGATGTTAAAGCCTCAAACAGATCTAAAAAAAAACTAATTTTTTGAAGGGTTTAAAGTTATATTAGCAGGAAGTAATTACCTGAATGCACAACCCAAGCAATGGAGAAATCTCTTTCTTTAAGTTGTCACGTATCATTCCGTATATTTTTTCAACATATGCTGTTAATTGCTGCTTAAATAGCAAAGCAGGGTATTTGGCTTCAACTTGCTGTAATGTGTCAGATGCACCAGGTGTCTCCCCATCTATTGCAGAGATGTTTACACCTTGTGGAGTTCCACGAAAGCTCTACAAACCCATCAAATGCTAGCACCCTTAAAATACCAAATAACATTATTTTGTTTCCCCTTAATTTATTTTTTCTGTCGTTTACCTGAGTCATCCTTCCAAATAAGGTAGCAGACGTTGTTCTACGGTGCGGTGGAGCCCCGGCAGCACCGCTAGCTTTCAATGTGCGTTGCAACAGCAGTAGCAAAGTTGACGCATTGGATAACCAATAGGCTAAGACTTCATTGTTATCTTGTGTCTTCATTCAGAAGGAAACTTATATTAAGAATTACCAAAATGAAAATATGATCCCTGAAATTCATACCTCAATAGCTTGGCCTATAGTTTGAATTATACGATCAAAAATGCTGGTTTTTTCAACTTCAAATGACCGCCACTGTCTGAGACATTTGTATATGATGCATGCAGCAACCGGTCGTCCTTTTGAGAATCCTAGGGGTTGTGCAATACATCGGATGAGCAGATCCTGATATTCTTGCTGTTTCTCATTAAGTGACTTTTGTGGTCTCTCCTCCACATCAGCATCCCTCATTTGCATTGAAGGACTATGGAGATCCTGTTATATTTTTAAAAGAGAAATACAAAAATTAGTTGCATTAATCTGGCTTTTATATATATTTACAGAAACATATAAAAATTTGGAAACCATAATCGAATTTTGAGAAACTTTCAACTTACCACAGATGGATTTTTTATACTTTCTGTCCTCTGCTATTGTTTCAAGGGAAAAGAAAAAAGAAAGGAAAGATAGAGATGTAAGTATTAGAATTTGTCCTAAATATGAAAATGAAGAATCTTATGACTACCCTTATTGATTTTGATCGTGCTGCCTGTAGCTTGGTATTTTGTGCCATTGTTAAAGCTTGCTGACGAAGAACTTTGTTTTCTGACTCTATGTTGGTGAGCTTCTCCTCAAGCCTAGAAAAAATAATTTATATTGTAGTAATTGAAAAATAGCATAGATTTGAATGATATATATACTAGTGGGGTGCCCGCGCAATGTGGCGGGGAACACAACACACTAACACTACTAAAATGTTTCAACAACTAATTGGTGAAGTATCATATACATTAAAAGGTTTAATGAAAGTTTAAATATTATATAAAAATAAAAATGATATTTCAAAATTCAGTGAAACATTTATACATAATTACATCTCTAAGTTAATGTCATAATTAATTGCTTATTCGGTTACTTTTTTGTATTTAATAACATAATGGACAAAGACAAGTTTGCCACCTTAAACTCTGAAGTTTTTAAGTAAATGACAAGTTTGTCCTTCTAAAATGTATTATAATATAGTATAGATATTGAATTGTAAGAGAGGAGTGATGAAAACTAATAGTAAGTGTTTATCATACCTCGTAACTGATGAGCTTATATCAATGAATAAACTAGTGTTTTACTTAGGACTTGTGATTTATCTAATATTTTGTTGTTGGATTATTTACTAAAAATAAACCACACCTAAAATTCTTGATTCACTTCTTTAATAGTTGAAAGAATGTAAGCCTAACCAAAAGTGTTCTTATTATGATGAAATTAGTCGTAATGGTTACCTAGACAAAGATTCTTGAAGTTGATTTGCCCTGTTCACAGTTTCTTCCAACTTCAGCTGCTTACGTTCACTTGATTCAAGGGCTTCAGTGCACTTCTTTTCAGATTCACTAGCCCGGCTTCTCTCTGATTCTAAGAAACTCTGCATGACAAGAATTATAGGGGGAGGGACATTTAGAGGTTGATGGTGAGAGGGGAATTAAGAGAGAATGAGGGAGAGATGATTTTTCTGGGTATGGTTGCATCCAAGATATAAAGAAGCAGTTTCCATTTCACATACAACCTATGGTAGAAATTAGGTGATGAAATTTAACTGATAGTCACTTGTACTCCAAATCTTCATCTAGTAAAAATCTAATTCATGTACATTGAAATCTTTTTTGGAGCATCTACTTTCCATTTCACATACAACCTCTGTTATGAGATAGCAATTGCAACAACAATCTTTCAAGCAGTATTACTTAGTCATATATGATAAGTAACTACTTCAGAACCTTATTCCATATACTTAGTGCAATATCTCTAGCAGCATTACAAACAACGCCTTGTAATTTATATCTTTTACTAGAACACATACAGATAAAGGGGTTAAAGGAGAGGATAAAGAACTTGTGCGCGACCAACGTTACCTTCAACTCTTCCACTTCTGCACTTAATTTGTCAATCTTTTCTGTGTCTTCTACATGAATTGGCACAGTTTCTTTAACAATAGTAGATGCTTCCTCAATTGCTTTCTGGGCAGCTTCACGTTCCTTGGTAAGCAAGTCATTTGTTTCATCAAGTTTAGCCTGCACGGTCTGCAGGGAGTTCTGCAACTTCTGAATTTCCTGTCCTTTTGCTTCTTCCAAGTCAGTCTGTACAATTGGCATTCATATTTAGTCAAAATTCAAGCATATGTTTTTTATGTGATGAATCTTTGTTTAGGTCTTGTTCATGAAACTCCAGATACATGTTTTGTAGCCATACATGAAAAGCATATTGTATCAGACTAGCATTACCTTCAGGCGTTTTTCTAACTGTAAACGCCATGTGAGGTCTTCCACTTGCTTCTGAAGCTTATCTTTTGCTTCCTGAAGTATATCCGTATCCTTTGCTTTCTGTATATGTTGAAAACCATGTGTTATGCTAACCAAACAAAGCATAAGGGGGTGTTTACATTGAGACTTTGGGACTTAGGGAACAAGATGGGATGACAGAAGGTGTTTGATTTATGGGTATAGGTTTTAAAATTAGGAATTTGTCCTCAAAATTAGGGCTTCTCAATACCTGCCAAAGAAGGTGGGTTTAGAAACAGATTTTGATCCCCATTCCAACGTACTATCAAACCATACTCAGTGATTATGGATTGCAGAACAAGAATCACCAAAGAAAATCACAACTGATATCCAAAGAAGTTAAATCTGAAATATGAGCTACAAACCTGTTTTAGTACTCGAAGCTCTCTTCTAGCAACTCTCCCTCTCCATCGGGTTTGCGTAACAATTGCTGACCTCATCAGTCTCTTATAGTATTTGAAGTCTCTATGACGAGCCCAATTGGCCTGCAAATATGATTAGTTACAGGCAAAAAGAAAATGTTTGGATTAATGTGGAATAAGTAAATATCAAGTACTGACTTGCACAAGAAGTGCTGCTTTAGTTGTCTTCTTGTGTCTGAATTCATTATGAGCAGCCATTGCTCTTAAGCCTGTCTGGAGAACAATGACTGAGAACTTAAGTTTGTTGTACCACATCAATAATGAATGTCGCCTATAATTTTTCTGTATATTAAGTGATGCAGCCTGCCTTTTCATGTGTTCAAATAATTTCATACCAAGCTTTCCTATTGCAAAGAACACAAAGAGAGGGTGAGTGAAACTATTGACAAGGTAAATGGAGAAAACATAAGCAGGAAATTTAATGGAAATAAAGAAAAATAAGAAAAACAGAGCATGCATGCATAAAAAGGACACATTGATTGTAGACTTTTATTGGCCGATTGCATTAAATGGTAAAAACTAATATTAAAACTTATTTAGGGTAATATTAGATTTTCTCTCTTAAAAATTTGTAAATTTACAATTTTTTTTATGTTCCGAGTAACTGTAAAACTTGACGTAGGTAAGTAGTAAATTGGACAATGGAGCAGAAATAACCATTTTAAAGGACACTTCCCAAAAAAAGAAGGAATTGAAAGTTTGTTGGCTTAAACTAGAAAACAACTGAAAGATGATTACCCAAAATGGACAAAAACTAAGCCCCTTACCTTAGATAAGAACTTCTGAAAGTTTGTACATTTTTCAGAGTGAATAAATTTATATTACCCCAAATAGAAATTTAATGCCTTTTATGCAATTTCCCCAAGTTTCAACCGATAAAATCAAAAATATGCGAAGAATCGTGCGAATTGTGTAACAAAAAACATTTCAAGTAGTGAAGTTTTCTGGAAAAACAAACCTCTGCATAGAGATTGCATAGAAATAGAAGCTTTCCTCAAAGCAAGAAAACGGTTCCTAGTGATATGAGTTCTTATCTTTCTTTGAATTTTCTTGGCTGCAGTGTTAAGTATTTGAGCTCTCTGTGAATCTAGGTCCGCCATCTGACCAGCCCTGAGGAAAACTTTTGTTTTTCCAATCTGTCATACCAATGATACACCTTCTTTAGTACATGACTTGTGAAATATTGTTGAGTGGAAATCCATAAGATCATAATTAAAAAAACTCCCAAGCAGGACGCTTTTTGTAGTTGTTAAGAGAGGCTGTAAGGTGATGACTGCCATATCCTTGTTGTACAAAAGATAGAGAGACAAAACTAAAGAAAGAGTATGTATCATGTTCATTAACCTGATAAAATCTCTTTTGTTTACTTTGCACTTTGCAGTCAAGATAAGAATAGTCCACGGTTAAGAAATTAGGACTATATGCAAATATGATAATTTAGTATTCTCTAACTTATGTTACCTGAGCCCCTTGAAGCTTCATCTTGTCAATAATCTTTTTACATGCATCCTTTGCATCAAGACTGTTGATATAACAAAAAACTCAGTGTAAGAACAGATGCATGCCTATATTCTGCATGTTCAAACTAGATACCACAACGAATTCTACTTACTTCCCTCCCAAAACCTCTGGAGCAAGAAGACTGAATCGATTGAGGAAATCAAAAAAACTCTTGCGAGTTGGGTATCCAGCCATGCTTATACGGATTGCTTCTAGAACACCCTTCATGATGAGTGAAAAGCACTCTATATGAGATTAAAAGTTACTAAAACGAGTTACAATGTTGTTACTTTGAATTTACTCACCCCACAACGTAATTGTTGCATGATGTTCGCATTCTCAAAGATGGAAGGTTTAAGAAGATTGTTTGGCTTCACACATCTAATATAATGTGGTTCTGTGGAACTCAGAGTTTCCATCAATTGTTGAAGTTGTAGCTGCATAAATTAAAAAACTATGTCAAAGTCCAGATGTATTCTCACATGACATATTCCATTTCTTTATTTTTCTCATGTTCTTTATGAAGGAAGAAAATAACACATTTCATGATTTATAACTATTCTCCATTCAACTATTTTCTCTCTGTAAGCTAAGACTGCTTTTGGAATACATTATGAGAAAAAATCACCTTGAAGCGAGAACCTATTGATGAGAACTTAGCAGATTTGCTTGAAGATTTGTTTGTCTCCTCGGGGATCGGAGGGAAAAGTCCTGCTACAAAAGAGCACTTTGAAGCCAATAACAAATCTTGATGCTCGGGAACAACATAATCTTTGTTTTTGTCTAGAAACAGTTCAGACTGATATTGAACCTGAATATACATACAAAGCCAATACTTCAGGTTTTGACAAAGTTTAGCAACTTGTTGTATAAAAGAACATTAAATTACCTCTCCAGCATAATGAGAAATGGTGAAGTCACTGCGAGCCAATTTGGGTTTGACAAACCGTTGGTGACTTTTGAATGTCTGATAAAGCTTCTGTGCAAATGTTTCATGAGTTGATTTGGGAAACATGCTGGAAAGAGACAAGTAGTCATAAGCTAACAATAACCCAAGTCAGAAAATATTTTTTCCTAGACCGCCCTTGCAAATAAATATGTAAGAAACTAGATCAATATTATATGTGAGTGAACTAAAAGTACTGCATACCAGGCTTCATCAAGCAGAGCAATAATTCCACCAGGTTTCTGCAAATGTAGTACAACTATAAAAGCAAGATTTCTATTTGGGTTGTGGGTTTTACAGTATGTCAACATATATCCACATGTAGCAATGATCACATAGAAACTATTCCTTATTGAAATCTTCAGGTATTGAATTCATACAAACCTTTTCAATAAGTTCTAGGACATCTTTATTATCAACAAATTCTATGTAGCTCCAGTCAATTTGCTCTTTGGTATATTCCTCTTGCTCCATCTTGAACACATGCTGTGTGAAATAAAAAGGAATGACAAACATCAATGATAGGTTCAGAAATAATAAAAAGGAATAAAAAAAGGACATGACCATCTATGTCAAGAACATCAAAAATCATACCTGATTGAAATGTTGTTGCAGCTTCTCATTAGTAAAGTTGATACAGAATTGTTCAAAACTGCACAAGACAACCCTTGTTAATCATCAAAATCAAATCACTGAAGAAGCTTTTTAAATAATTATTTATTACAGCACGTCAGATTTACCTATTTTGCTTAAAGCTCTCAAAACCATAAATATCAAGAACACCAATCAGATAATTTGAATTTGGATCTTGACCGATTGACATGTTGATTTTATCAACCAACCTGCACATTTAAATAATCACAAACCTTCAGAAGTCAGAACTACTTTAGTAATCCAAGTTATTGTAATAAATGTACACAGAATGACATACTATGCAAAAAAGGCTCGAAATACCAGTCAAATAAGCGGCAATATAATGTCTTAGCCAAACCATCCCTGCTAATGGTTGCTGCATCAGGAGGAAGACTTCTTTTAATAACTTCTTCTGGGGTAACCATCACACGTTTTAGCAGTGCATCCTCCAGCGCCACACGATCACACCTGCATATCAATAACTCCACAACTCAGCAACACAGAAAGGATAAAACTTGCCTAGATATAGGTTTGGGTTTTGACTACAAAAGAAGATTTTGCCTAAAAATTGTAAAAAGTACATGGTGTCCTTGCTCTTTTATTTTTGTGAAGATGTCTAAAATTTAGGACACCATACCTAGAATTTAAGACATCATGTACTTTTTAGGCAAAATCTATTTTTTAACATAGCCCAACCCTATATACACACACACATACATATATTCTTGTAACTTGTAAGCATAAAGAAAGAAATATTTGAACGCACATGAGTAGCTCTGCTGTCATCTTCAGATGAAATTTCGATTTGTCATCTTTCAGGAGGGATGAATCAACCTCTTTTCCTTTGATAAATTGGACATTACCAAGATGGAGAATCGCAGCTATAAGTCGGAAAATTGCTTCCTGGAAGATAGGAGAACATGTTATTGCAGCTTATTGTAATAACATCAAATAGCAAACCAAAAAATCCACTCACTTTTCAAGAGCTTTTACTAAGGCTACCTTACTATTATAACAGATTTAAAGGTCAAGCAAGAATCAATTTGATTTCTTTTGTACAGATTTAGGCAAAAAGTGTGTGGAAAACTATAAAAAAAGATGCCCCTAAATTTTAAAAAAAATTCAAATTTAGAGTTGGATAAGACTGCCAGTAGTGTGTTCAGAGGTATTGTCCCTGAATTTACCTAGGGTTGTTCAAAAAGCTCGTGGCTCGCTCGAGAAAAACTCGAATATTACTCGCTCAAAATCGGCTCGGTTTGTAACCAAGCCGAGGTCAGCTTGGCTCGCTCATTAGATAACTTGTTGACTAGCTCGTTTGGCTGGTCTATATTAAAGCCTAAATTATAATTTATATAAATTATATATCAAAAAATACGTCATACTATTTTAATAGACCATAGACATATGGTAATTTTGACATTTTGTGATTATAAACAGAGTATAAAAATAAAAAACATGATCATAGTGCATAAAATACCACTCTTGTACCATTGTTTCAACGAGTTAAGATAAACCATAAAAAAATATAAAATATTATTTATATATATGAATATATGTAGAAAATAACAAAGTTGACTTTAAAAAAAATAAAGAAGTTGGTTGGCAAGCCGGCTCGGCTTGAGCCAAGCCCGAGCCAGAGCCAGAGCCCACCCTGGCTCGACTTGGCTCTTTTACAGCCCTAAATATACCCAAATATGTTTTCACAATCCAGCTAGAAAATATTCTTTGTCATTTTCACAATTTCCAGCAACTATTCTGCTAGAACCAGCATTAAAAAAGCAAATTGATAGTTGGTAATCTCTAAAGTTGTTTTAATATTCAAGTGGTGATAGTGAAAACTTTTGAATACTTGGTTGGCCTATGTATGCATGATCCTGATTATAATATAATATAATATACATACATACATAGGGACTTTTAGGAGAGGCTTAGTTTTTGGGATTTGCCTAGACTTGTAGTTTGTCATGTTCTTAGACCAGGTTGCCTTAGCTGTAGGGCTCAGGTTAGCTGCTCCCGTAGGGGGGTGGGGGTGGGGGGAGGGGTACTTTTAGGTCTTCGCATTGGTGGCCTTGGATGCAAGGTGGTTTGTAAAAATTTTATTTTTATTTTTGTGTTTAGGTATTTATTGATCTATTTATTCTATCTTTTATTGTATCGTACTTTATTTTCTTTGTTTATTTATTTATTTATTTATTTTTTTGGATGTGTCTCATCATTGACGATTATCTTAGCGGAGATAGGGGTCTCACTAGGAGCATCCTCTCTGTCTCACCCTCCCCCGACCGTACTTTGAGTGGGATTTATTTTTGGTTTGGTTTGGTTTGGTTTGCATACATACATATATATAGAGAGAGACATAGTGAAGATTGTATGACCTGATCTGTGTCACTTATTCCAACAACATCCATGGCTCTTCTAGTGTCAAGATACTCCTGTGCTTCGTTTATACCAACAAGTTTGTAGCAATTTGATTGATTGAGATAGTGAAATGTTTTAGGATCTCCCAGTTTATATTTTTCAATTTCCTGAAAATATTAATATTTCATAATCAGATAGAACTTTAGTAATGAAATGTGTATTTTGTGCAAATCTACCTCTGGAGGTGCTGCACATAGAAGATAGAAACAGTGGTAATTGCGTTCAGGATCTGAAATCTGGCAAACACGAGATCTTTCAAGGAGGTATGTTCGGATGGCGGCTCCAGATATTCTTGCATGTTTATCAAACTGAATCTCCACAAATTTTCCAAAGCGACTGCAACAAAAAAGGATAGATCAATGGCAACACATTCACAGATGTTATTTATTACAGTTAAAACAGTTCTGTTTAATATGTGATGTAAGTTAGTACTGCACCTTGAATTATTATTTCTAACAGTTTTAGCATTTCCAAATGCTTCCAGAACTGGATTTGACTGCATTTACAACATAGGTAAGTTGGACAAGTTACTAGTTAGCACCAGAAAGAAAAAGAAAAATACCAGCAAGCATAAATTTATTTCAACTCTTTTTGATGGAGCAAATACTAGAAGGCTCGTCACCTACTCCTTAAGCTTATTAGGTGCATTCCTTGCCCTAAATTTGTTTTTTAATTGTTCAATAATTTATTTTCTATCAACATGTAAAAGTGGGAACCCTAGGAAACTGGAAACCTATAAACAATTAAAAGCCAATAACTACTAGTCTACTATATACAATAAACACTCATCCTCAAGTTGGAACATAAATGTTAATCATACCTAGTGTCCAATTGTTACAAATAAAATTTATTTCTGGTTTCCTAAGATATCTGCAAGTTCGAGATTCCATCTTCACATGAACGGATGAAGGGTCAGTTTGAGTGCCTACTACTCAATCCCTAACTAGATTGCAATCAACCTCTACGTTTCATGTCCTCTCATAAAATACTTGATTCTTGGCTATATGTATAGTTGAATGATTATCACAATATAACAATATAGATTATCACAATATAACAATATAGATTATCACAATATAACAATATCAGCTCGTCAAAAGCAACCCCAACTTCTCTGAGAAGATGACGAACCCATATCATCTCTAATGTGACATCTGCCCTGACTCTATACTCCGACTCGGTGCTTGATCTAGATACCGTGTGTTGCTTCTTACCATCCCTGGACACAATATTTTCACCATCAAACACACAATTACCGGTCATAGGTCGTCATCAAATGGGACATTTTGCCCAATGGCCCCAATCTACACCTGAGGATCCCGATATCCATCCATCATTTATAAATGCACCCACACCACAATGACCCTTATAAAATACAAAATCCCTCAACTTGGGATCGTCTTAAGATACCCGAATACACGAAGAGCAACATCGCAGTAACGAAATATCGGTCAAAGTGTCAAGTAGTTAAACTCCTTAACCAAACGGATGTATCATTTTGGCCTTTCATCATGCTCCATCCTACATAATGAGCTTCTCTGCTATCAACTGTGTTACAACCCAGTAACCCATACTCAGATAGCATATCAAGAACATCCTTCATTCGAGAAACAAGTATTCCTTGTGGAGAACGAGATACTTCTATGCTAAGCAAGTAGCAAAGACGATCTAGGTCGCTGGTGTAGAACTAAGACCGAAAGAACTCTTTGAGTTCGGTAATACTGACCTCATCATCCCTGTGATTATGAAGTCGTCATCATAAACATCCATAATAATCTTTGCCCATGACGATGTCTAAAGAATACAACTCTCCTATAACACTAAAAAACCGACCAAACCATTCTCTAGGAGACTGCTTAAGTCCATACAACGAACAACGTAATCGACATACTTCTAAGGCCTCTTCCTTGACAATAAAACTAGGTGGCCGGTCTAAATATACGTCCTCCTCATGAACACGGTTAAGAAAGGTGTTCTTAACATCAGGTTAGTGGAGTGACCGGTGATTAATAGTGGCAAGAGCATATAAATACGTACAAATGACATTTTAGCTACCGGGGAGAAAGTCTCATCATAATCAAGACCATAAGCCTGAGAATAACCATTAGCAACCAATCGGGATTTCAAGCGATACAGAACCATCAGTGTTAAGTTTAACCGAAAACACCCAACAACAACAAACAAAGCGCATGCTAGAAGGAAGAAACTAAAGATCTCAAGTATGATTGGGTCATATGGCTCTTATCTCATCTTCCTTGGCATGTCATCATCCTAGGTGAGCAAGAGTTTTCATCACTACCCTTGGAACTAGGCATAGATCAAGGCATGAAGTATATGCACGGGACTAAGGTGAAGTAGGCAACATAATCCTGAATAGGGTAACACGCATGGTGTCTAGGTTCCTTGTGAAAAGTAATTAGTATATCAGGATATGGTGATGGTGCCTTGAACAGGTCATAAATAGGTGTATATGGTGTCACAAGGATTGTATCTGGCAGGGGTGTATCATAGGTAGTATGTGAAAAGGGTGTCATAATGGATATTGCTTTCCTAAGGGGTTATGAGACTCCGTCATAGAAAGGGGAACCTGAGGACATACCACGGTCATGGTGTCACACCTCACCTAGGACAAGGTAAACATCGGAATTTGTACTTTATTGAAAACATAAAGGTCTTTGAATAAGTACAGATAAACAATATAGTAATCTAATATATCTTCAAGCATTGATAACTTAATCCTTCATTCATTACATCTTAAACACGTTTTTAAAACATAAAAGATGTCAGCCATAAATGTTGGTGAGTCAATATCAAAAAGACTCTCCTTGGTGTTTATAAATCATTGACAGAATGTAATACATTTTGCAAAAGCATAATACAAGACATTTACATTTTATAAAACATCTGTCTCAAGACTATATCAACTCACCTTGGCTTTGAGAGCTACTATGATGGATCGGGTCTTTGTTCCTTATCAAGGCTAATTTAATCTTAGATGACGATCAAGTAAGGGTGGGGTACTGATAGGAATCATGTTTAGTAGTAATGGTCATGTGTCTATTCTATGAGGGGCTAAGTGTAAGTTTGATTCTATAAATAAGGTCTTAGCTGATTGGAGAGGAAGGGGAAGAAATTAGGTTAAGTATTTGGCTCCTTGTTGGAGAAGAGCATAGCTCTGGGTCACCTATGGTGATAAACTATCCTTGTAGATCCTTTGGATCATTATCATTGTAGTTTCAATATCAAGTTCAGTTTCTAGTTTCTGCTTCTATTTGGATTTATAGTTCATTTTCTGCAAATCGAGTTTCAAATCTAGGTCACGATCTTCATCATTGGTCCGACCTGCCTTCCCTCTGCTCTCATCAGTCATCGATTCAGATCTTCATCACTGCGTTAATTTCTGATTTCCGTTCTATTTCACAATCACCTATCACCGGTCTGATTTCCGCTCGCTCGTCAATTTCAGATCTCCCCATCGGATTTATTACTTTCCTTCTCCATCGCTTTCTGTTCAATTTTCATTTCCGATCAATTTTGGTTCTACGATTCAACTTCAGTATCAATTTCTGATTTCAATTGTAATTGTCGAGTCACTCTCAGATTGCGTCCTCCCAATTGTAGTTGCAATTTCAAGTCCGCACTCAGCTCTCAATTTCCGATCCTTTTTAATTCAGTTTCTCAACTCCCGATTCCATTGATTCCGATTGACCTTCAACCTGAGATTGCTCCTCATGGTGACTCTAAACTCGCGTCTGGAAATCGTCGAAGGCCAACAACATCAATTGTTGGGTGAGGTTGCAGCGTTGAAGGCATCACTCACTGCTGGTATGACTGAGCTTCGTGATCTGTTGGCCGCTTTGTTGCAGAAACAGGTATCTCCGCCGCTGGGGGTGACTTCCGGCGGTGGTGAGGCTTCAGGGGCTTCCAACCCCGAGCAATCGGCGCCTTCTTTGGACGTACTCCTACCCACATCTGAAGCTCCACTGTCTACTTCATCATCTCTGCTTGCACGCTGGGAAACACTCGTGTCTCGGTACGAAGCTCGTTCCATTTCCCGTCCAGTTGCGGGCATCAAGGTGGAGCAACAACCAATTGTGGACCCGGTTTTTTCTGATCAGGGATTGAGAGGTCACGCAATTGATCCAGCAGCCTCGTTTCGGTCATCTTCCTCGCCTTCCTCACCGCGGGTCGACCTTGCCAAAGGGGTTGTATCAAGTGTTGCCTCGGTTCATGTTTCACCAACTGCCTTGACAGTCTTTGAGTCGGTATTGCAGCTTACTCACTATTCTAACCAGGTTGCTCTCAAGCAGGGTGCTACTGAACTTGGTGATTTTGAAGGATGCTTAACCCGTTTCTTTCCTAAGTTGTTTGTTTTGGCTCGTGAACCGCAACCACCTGACTGTTACCTACTTGATCATATTGTGGAGTTCCGGGCTGGCTCTTTTCAGGTTCAATCTAGGCTGTCATGGGTGGTTCATGGGCAGAGTCGACCTCCGGAAGATGCGTTCGCGGAGGCTGCCACCTCGTTTGGGAATCCATTTGTTGGTTTCAGTCTTGAGGACAAGACTGTTTTGAAGGGGGGAGTAGTGATAGGAATCATGTTTAGTAGTAATGGTCATGTGTCTATTCTATGAGGGGCTAAGTGTAAGTTTGATTCTATAAATAAGGTCTTAGCTGATTGGAGAGGAAGGGGAAGAAATTAGGTTAAGTATTTGGCTCCTTGTTGGAGAAGAGCATAGCTCTGGGTCACCTATGGTGATAAACTATCCTTGTAGATCCTTTGGATCATTATCATTGTAGTTTCAATATCAAGTTCAGTTTCTAGTTTCTGCTTCTATTTGGATTTATAGTTCATTTTCTGCAAATCGAGTTTCAAATCTAGGTCACGATCTTCATCAGGTACTAGTTGGTCATCACCGTGGTTGGCTATGGATAACCATGCCTAGTTTAAGCATGGGTGCGCAGTCCATGCCTAAACTAGGGTCGAGTCACCCAAAGTCTACCATAGTTATGACTCTAACCCACACCTAATATTATAAGAACTCTTAAATTAATAAAACTCAAACACAAAACTTAAACCGTACCTTATGCAAAATGTTTTCTTAACAAGGAGGATGAATGAAAGTTATAAAGTTTGGAATGGAAATGGCTTCAAATATACAGCGTCTCCTAACTGACAAACGTACGTCAATATTCTATGAAATACTCAAAAGTAATATAAATCCATTTCTTGTCTAGCCGACTCCAATTGTTGGTTTCTACTAGACACCTCAAATGAGGATAATATCATCTGCTTTGGATATTCACATTTTCCCTTATATTCTTTCGGAATTAGTATATTATTATTTTTTATTAATTATTATTATTATATGCTATTTATAATACTAAATGTATGTTTAGAATTTCACAGCCAGATGTCTAAATCCAGAACACTGGATTAAGACTACATTAGTCAAATAACTAGCTTAGGCTATTTTAGACATTTATTTTCATTTCTTATGAATGTACCTAATTTTTTTAGGGTGTTAGAGATAAAGGTTACAGAATAGCTTACTTTGTTTAGTAGTTTGACTAACTGAATAAAAGATTGTTAAGAAATTTAGGAACAAATAAGACAGAAGATAGGTTTGGGTTTTTTAAGTTACCGTTAGATCTGATGTGGCAAAAAGGGCATGGAGATCCATCAGCAACTCAGCAAGTCGAACAAGTGAATAGGATATATGTTGTAGGCTAGAAAGAATGACTTGATTCCAAACACGTGATGTGTGGCTCCAGAATCAACCACCCACAATGAGTTATAAGGCTAAAAAACTTACCTAAGCTCATGAACTTATGGTGTGATAATGACACGACCATTCACAATGCAAATAATTCGGTAGTCTACGAGAGAACCAAACATATAGAAGTGGATTGTCATTTTACTTGAGAAAGCTTAAAGACCGGACTATTAGAACACCTCATGTCAAGACCATGGAACAACTAGCAAATATGTTCACTAATGCCTTGGAGTAATTATATTGTAACAAGTGGCATGATTAACATCTACACTCCAGCTGAAGGGGGAGTGCTAGAATATATTAGCCCATTTTATACATATTTAGTTAATATCCCACACTAATGTCCAATGGGCCCTAGGGTTTAGTTTATCTTTAGATCCCTCTCCTATATATACCCCCTTGTACATATGCTTGTAGACACACAAATATATATAAGTTTTCTTTGATTACAAAAGATAAACTTTTTAGTAAAACAACGAGAAATATAGAAAAAATTGTCATCTTACTTCTAGAACTTGTTGCTCAACTGTCCGTCCTTCAGTGCCCTTACGACCACCCAAATAAGCTAAATAGCGCATAAGCATTTTAGTAGTCTCAGTTTTACCAGCGCCACTTTCACCACTAACCAAGATGGAATTGCTTTTTCCTTCATTAATCATTGCCCTGATTCATCTCAAGTAAAAACGTTTGTATAATCATTACAATGTTAGTTTTTACATGGCAAAAGGAATGTAAAATTACCTGAAAGCAACGTCTGCAATTGCAAAAACATGAGGACTCAGTTCCCCTAATGGTGCTCCTTTGTATTGTTCCATCATATGAGTTTCATACAAGTGAGACAATCTTTGGAATGGATTGATGGCAATGAGGATATTTCCAGTATAAGTCTGTCATTTACATAGTGTGATTTACCATTAACAAAGACCATAGCTACAATAATTCATATATTTTTCTTGCCCAAATTAAACAATAATAAAGCGATTAATGAATTGGATTTAGACTTTATAGATCTCCTTACATATATTTCATTGAGTTGAAATCTTGTGGACAAATTTTGAAGAACTCCGGGTTCGTGCAAATAAGAAAGCTTAGTCATGTCATCAACGCCACCAGCTGGAGCATCCAAATCTTTTGGATATATCTTTGATAAGTTTGCAACAATCTGTTAACAATTATGGGAAAGTTTCCAAAGTCAAGAAACTAGAAAATAGTTCTTTACTTTCGAATTTGATATTTTCTTTCACAATGTATACTCTCAAACTCTATTTGCAGCTTATTAGTCCTCATGTCACAATTTAAAGGATTTGAAACGAAGTGCATAACTGATTCAGTTGTAGGGACGCAGAAAGTCATTCTTTTTCATGTATGCTTAACTGAGGTTTATACTTGAAGTTTCTTAAAAGGTTAAATGTCAACCTTTTATTGAAAAGTCCAGGAAGAACTATACTATAAGTTCTATTAAAAACAGTCGATTGAAAAAACTAAAAGGAAACTGATCGTTTTTTGACAGAGTATAAAATCGTCTTACTGTTTTCCCAGCAGTTGTTAAGATCTCAACTTCCTTTCCATTTATCTTTGTAACTTGTCCATCAATCCAACATACTGCCGGGTCTTCCGCCCATACGTGAGTACCTAAAATTATATTAACTGTAGCAGCCTGCATATCAAGTCAACCCAAATGTTTAGGGGAGCATATACTAATACAAACATGTATCTCTAATATAAGATATAGAGCATTCAGTCACTTGTATGCAGATTTAATCATGCTGTGCAGGAAAGACAACTTCGTCTAACAACAAAAAATACTCTTTGAATTGCAGTGTTATTGCAGTATATCATGTAGTAGTTATACTAATACAGAGTAAATGGAAGTTCTCTTAAGAGAGAAATACATGCCAAATAAATTAATTAACTTCTGTTTGTTGCTTA
The DNA here is from genome assembly GCA_039602395.1 of Deinandra increscens subsp. villosa. NCBI lineage: Eukaryota > Viridiplantae > Streptophyta > Magnoliopsida > Asterales > Asteraceae > Deinandra > Deinandra increscens. Next base: position 96,530,283 of record JBCNJP010000025.1, read on the forward strand.
ATGTTCCAATATAAACTAAGCAAATGTTTCTGTTGTTATGCTCCAAAAAAACAAAATTCCAGGTTCAGAAATGCTAGACCATGTAGGATATTGATCAAAATTGTGTAAAATCACCTTTAGAAGTATAACTGTATATGTCAAAACAAGTAATTTATTTACACACAAAATTTCACAGTGATTGTGTCCCAATTAGGGTTACCGTGCCAGATCTCGAATCAAAATTTCACAGTGAGACGGAGTACGACAATCATTATAGCAATCCATGTGATAAGTTGTAAAACTGAGGAGAATAAACATATAAACTAATCTCGATGTCAAATTAGAAGTAAACATACCATTTCAGCTTTTAGATCAAAGCCTGCTTAATTACTTGGTGGAACCATTCCTATCTCACGTACGTTCCGCGTCGTAGATCAGAAATTGGACGCGCATTGGTATCGCGAAATGGTAAACGGAAACTGGCCGGAAGTGTGAAAATAAGGTTAGCGTCTCCGGCGAAGTACGGCAATGATGATGAGTGAAAAATTGAAAAGTTTTTGGATCTGTGTGATTTGTGAGACATTGTTGTTGGAAAACCCTAAGGAATCGGAGACGTTTGAATTCTTGTAGAAATTTGCTGATTTCTGGGAGCTTCCTGTGGTTGTGGCTGCTTTTTGGCGGGGAGAGACGGGTTTTGCTTTAACTGTAAACACTCGATCCGATAAAGAAGGGACAGCCCAAAAAAACAAAAATACATAACTTTTGTTTCTAATTCTTTTTAAACAATAAAATTAAAAAAAATTAACCGGGAAGATATTATTAAAAAACTAAAAAAGTAATGAGTGAGAATAAGAATGAAAAATTATATTTAAATAATCTTAACTTTTGAAGGTTAGTAAATATTAATTCCAGTTAACATAAATCATTATAGAATGAAAAATGGATTTAAATAATCTCAAATATTTTCTATTGGGCAGCAATAATCCCATTATTTTTTTTAATAGAACAGTCTTATCTTTATACCATATTTTATTTAATAATCGGGTCCGGTTCCCATTCCCATGACTTTTTTTTTTTTTTTAATTTGTTGTTGATGCTATGATTTTTGTTTTTTTTTTAACTCAAATAAATTTTGAAAAATTCATAGGGCGCGTTTGGGTCCTGAAATTCATTTGATTGAATTTGAGTTTAAAGTAATTAAAATTTCGAATAAATTGAAATTTGAAATAATTAGAATTTGAAAAAATTGGACTTGAATTAAAATTTATAAAAAAAAAATAGTTCAAAAATATTAATCTACACAATTATTTTTTGGAATTTAAAGGATATTCTTGACGGGTAGAAACGCGCTCCGAGCCGATGGCAGGTGGGATCGGGTCAGTAGACGAGTTTGGTCTTGGAGGCGGGTCCATTCGGGTTTGTTCAGGCGGCAGATCTGATTTGTCATTTTCGGACGATGGGTCGGGTCAGGCGATGTGTCGATCACGTTGGTCTGGTTCGGAGGTTGGGTTCGGTGCGATTCGAGGGGTCAGATCCGGGCGACGGGTCAAGTGCGGGGGTCGGGTCTGGTGGCGGGTCTGGTCAGTGCAGTCCAGGAGTCGGGTCTGGTCGGTCCGAGCAGCGGGTCCAGTTGGTTAGGTCAGTTCGGTTCAGGCAGTTGGTCCGGTTGGTTTGGTCTGGATATCAGGTCCGGTCGGTTCGAGCGACGGGTCTGGTCGGTCTGGTCCACCCGGGGATCGGGAGTGGGTTGTATCCGAGCACGGATCTGATTGGGTCGGTGCGGTAGCATTCATCGGTGTGGAAATAATGTAAAATACTTTAATGAAGGAGCTTGATGAAATTTAATGAAATTTCAATTTCTTTAACAACCGAACACATTATAAATGGAATTCAAATTTCAATTTTATCAAATAACACATTATAAAATGGTATTTGAATTTGAATTCAATTTCAGTAAAATTTCATGGGTTTCTAAAAACCATACGGGCCCATATTTTCTGATGGCTTGTAGATTTTGTTGTTTAGACATTAAAGAAACTAAATGTGTTTTCTATTAGAAACGAGGAATCAACCGCGCGTTGCAGCAGTTGTGTATTCGAATTTTTCAGACGTACGGAGAATTTAACACCCGTTGTATTACATAAAAAAATTGGGTGGTTGTATATGTACATATGACATCAACAACATCCGATAGTAGTGTTTACAAAATATTAAACAGTTGGGTTTGGGGTTTAGTGTTGTTTAAACCGGTGGTGGGGCGTCATGTGATGAAGGCCCTGAAACAAACAATAGTAAAACATGCAAGTTATTTTCTTGGTCAGGTTGTAAATTTGGAAGAAGATTAAGTAAAATTTGAACCTGTATCTGTAGGAAGATGCCTCTTGACACCGGTTGTTGTGGTTTGCGGTGTGATTGTCTTGCCGAAACTGGGGTTAATGGGGGTAGAGAGGCGGTTGGACTACTGGGCTCTTCTCCAGAGGGCTGTTGTGTTGCTGTTGAGCTTGATGTTCCACCTGCATCTTGTTAGTCCAAGCTTTGTGTATAATTGAACCTTCAGGTGAAAATAGAAAACATTTCCTTTTGTTTCTATTATTGCTGCAGGTAAGGTCTTAGGATCAGCGGTGGTTTTTGCAGATATCAAGTCACAACAGGGGGAGCTAAGTATTATTTGGCCGGTGTCGTCACAGATCGTTGCATTAGCAGAGCGCCAGAGCCTATAGAATCTGTTATGACGACTGTGATATGGTACTTGAAGAAAGTAAAGGCTAAGGAAACTGTTGTACATGAATTATTTGTCATTAGGTAACGAAAGCAGTACATGTATTTGCATGTTATAATCCTCCATTGCGCGAGACATGTCCAGAAACCATCCCACCAGTAGGCCACTAGGCTGCAAGTTGCGAATGAGCATTGAGTTTTAAACCACGGTTCTTGTGTTGTGAAATCTGAAATAGAAGCGTCGTAAATAAATGTACGCCCTGATCAAACGTAAGAGTAATAGATAAGCATTGTGCAAATATATACATATGTTTCTATGTTAGAAATGCATTCTTTAAAAGACGTTACAAACATACTGTATTGTAATTTTGCTTTGTATAAAAATAGCAGGAGGTTTCTACTTTTTTTACTTACGGCAGCAGTCTGTCTATCAAATTTAAGGAGGTCGGCGATTGTTTTTTTTTCAGCAGTCCGATTAACCGCCTTTATAACGGTAATAAAAAATCATAATCGGTAAAAGTGGTTTAAAAGAACCGGTTAATAATAACCGGTGAAACCGGTTCACAAGTTATTTTAACTGGTTAAAACCGGTAAAGAAACACTATATATATATATATATATATATATATATATATATATATATATATATATATATATATACCGGGTTATTTTAACCGGTTGGTTAAGTTAGAAACCTCAAACCGGTTTGGAACATAAGGTTTCAATCGTTTCGTAACCGGGTTGTACTGTACCGGTTAAAAACGGGTTCGGTTATGTTTACCGCTTTATTCTGTGCACCTTATATGGCACTGGTAGAGGTACACAAATCAGTTAGTGACCGATTAACCGTTTTATAACGGTAATTCAGAAATCATAACTGGTAAAAGTGGTTTTAAAAAAATATATATATACCAATATAAAAACAATATTTTTAAAAATATTTCCTTAACTGGTTTAAACCAATATAAAAACACTATTTCTAAAAAATAATTTTTTTCCCAGTAGGTTAACTTAAATCCGGGTTATTTTAACCGGTTAATAACTGGTTCGTAAGAAACCTCAAACCGGTTTGGGACCTAATGTTTCTACCGTTTAATAACCGGTTTGTACCATACAGGTTAAAAACGCGTTCGGTTAGCCTAACCGGTTTGTAATAAATTAAAGACAAAAACGAATAAAAAAAAACATATGATGATAATCTATTAATAGAAGAAAAAAGAGAAAGGAAAAAAAGGAAGGATGGTAATTTAAAAATCATAACCGGTAAAAGTGGTTCTAAAAAACGGTTAACAATAATCGATGAAACCAAAACCAGTAAAAAAATGTTATTTTAAAAAATATATATTTATTTCAATAGAATTAACCTATAACTGGGTTATTTTAACCGATTAACAACAGGTTCGTAAGTTGGAAACCTCAAACCGGTTTGAAACCTATGGTTTCAACCATTTCGTAACCGGTTTATACTGTACCGGTTCAAAACGTTGTTCGGTAGGTTAACCGTTTTGTAATAAATTAATAACAAAAACAAATTTGAAAAAAAGACCATATGATGATAATCTATTAATAGTAGAAAAAATAGAAAGGATGATAATCTATTAATAGAAGAAAAAAGAAAAAGGAAAGAAAGAAGGGAAAAAAAAGAAACATTGGCGCTTGGATTCGAACCCGGGAAAGGTAGTTGGAAATATAGGAAGCCTTACCGGCTGAGCTAGAAGGCCTCTTTGTAAAATTTTCTAGCAACTTTGATTATAGAGTAAACCTCTATTTTAGTCCTTGAGGTTTGCCATTATAATCCATTTTAGTCCAAACGTTTCAAAATATCCAATTTGATCCCTCACATTTCGTTTTATAATCAACTTTAGTCCAATTATTAATTTTCTTTTAAAATAATATCTTAGTTTGACTTTGTTGACCCAACTTAAGGGTATAATTGTCCAATTATTAATTTCTTTTTAAAATATTCTCCTAATATCTTAAGGGTATAATTGTCCAATTATTAATTTCTTTTTAAAATAATCTCCTCATATATATATAAAAGCCCTTTTTTTTACTTGCTGGATTTTTTTTTAAGAAATACACTTTGGGTTGATCATCCATAATAATTTGAGGAATTTATTATCCCACAGAGATGTCAAGGTTAGAAATCTCATCCCCAAAAGCTTACAAGCTAGTTTTGTAAAAAGATGAAAACGTATGAAAGCACACAGATGCCACATTCTTTGTCTGTAAAAAACACAATTAGTATTTACTTAAAAGCATAGAATGCAAAAGGGGCTTTTTAAATATATATTAGGAGATTATTTTAAAAGGAAATTAATAATTGAACAAATATACCCTTAAGTTGGGTCAAAAAAGTCAAACTTAGATATTATTTTAAAAGAAAATTAATAATTTGACTAAAATTGATTATAAAACGAAATGTGAGGGATCAAATTGGATATTTTGAAACGTTTGGATTAAAATGGATTAAAGTGGTAAACCTCAAAGACTAAAATAGAGGTTTACTCTCTAATGTATTAATATGGTAATATGGTAATGGTAATTCAGGGCCGGTCCTGAGAATTTGGATGCTCAGGGCGCGAGTCGAAAATTTGCCCCTGTTAAAAACTTTAAATAGTACAACACAAAGTTTTAAGGGTTTGGAGCCTAGTCAAGCTAGCCGGCTCATCCCCACGCCGATTTTATTAACTAAATATAAAGTTTCGAACTTACAGTTAAATTACAACATATAAATCATCTAAAATGATGTCTACGTGTATTTTTTGATGCAAAAACCTCAATTACTTTGGCATAATCAACATTAGCTAAAAAAACTACTTTCAATACTTAAAATTGCTAACCCATTTAACAGCTCTTGAGTCATGGTACTCCGCAAATAAGTCTTCAATAACTTTAATTTTGAAAAACTCCGCTTTGCCGATGCAACCGTGACTGGTATGGTTAACAAAATCTTGTAAGCAAGCAATACATTTGGAAACATATCCATCTTCTTTGCAAACTCCATAATTTTAATAAGGTCCACGGTCTTTCTCCCTCATACGCTACACGCGGCAACATGCCCTGCAAAATTTCTAACTCTATAAACAAGTCATTTCCATACTTAAACATTTTTAATTATTATTCTATTTATCATTGAGGTCCCTAAAATAATAAAACTATTAAATAAAAAATAACAAATAAAATTATACAGATTTGTAAATAAGTAAAAAAGTAGAATAATTATGACAATTTTATAGAGTAAGATCAAATTGATTATAGCAAAGGAACTTAAAATATTTTTTGGTTCGTAAGAAAAAAATACGAGTATAAAGTTTTCAGAAAAATACTCAAATCTATTTACAGGAATAAAAATAAAAACCAAAAAAATTCTTTATATGTTTTTCTTTAGGTTCATCAAAAAGTTTAGAAAATATCAACTTCCAAAAAAAAAACGGAATCCTCAAATTATTTACCTAAATTAAAAACACAATAATATAAATAATCGAGTCTGGTAACTAATTAAAAGAATAATTATTACAGTTGATTATCATTATCTTGATAAATAAAAACAATTAATACAAAGAAAAAAATCGCTGATCAACCTGATTGTTCGGACCTTTGGTTTTTCAAATTCCAATTTCCTTATTTCCAGCGAGGCAGCGAGCAATTTGCGTAAATATCAAATACGTAATTTTTTTTTATCAGCCGCCAAAGACCAAAGTGCCAAACCCACTATTCCACTAATACTATTGGGCCTCAAAAACTTAAACAGTTAAACTACTAATACTATTGGGCCGCCAAAACCATGCTGCCCCCTATCTGTGTGATGCTCTGGGCCGTAGCCCAGTTTGCTCAGGCCCAGGGCCGGCTCTGATGGTAATTATTAGATTACTTTAAATTTTGAAAAACGTTTATATAATTTCATTAGTTATTCATTCAGGAACCATTACTTTAATCAATCGAACTTCGAGAAATGGTTAAATAAAATGAGTTTTAACCTGGTTGTTTGGGTTTTCTTTGGGATTCAAATTCAAGCTTTTTTCTTGTTAAAAGTTATTATTATCATTGTTATTATTATTATTATTATAAATACCAAAATAACGAAGTCAATTTATATAATTTCAGGTTTTACTCTCCACGCGGGTGTAGTTGGTGTTTAGTCATCTGCTATCTATGTCTTCTTCGTACGGTATTGTAATCTGGTATTGTAATCTGGTATTGTAATCTATACAGAAAGGCTTTATGTGCTGGTAAATGCGGGTTTTGGTGATCCCGTGGATGTATTGATTGAGATCAAGCCATCATGTAGCTCTAGACACACCAAAACATGTCATGTTCGAGGTTACTATCAAGGCATTAAAACCGTGTTGTACGGTGACGAGACTCCTTACAAAACTGTCCGATTGATATTCACGGAAAATAACGGATCGGTAGTTGATGCTAGAATCTTGTATTTTGATGAAAGTGGTGATTTGTTGAATCTTGCTAACATTGAAGCCGATGCTCGAAGATCTATGTGGATGGCAAGGTTGGTTTTATATTCTCGGTATGTTATGTGAGACTTACCAAATGCTATAAAAGATGCGGTAAAGACAAGGAAATTGGGTAAGGAGAAAGTAGAAGATGAAGTGATTTGTGTAATTTGTCTTAAAAAATAAGAAGCTGAAGATATGATTGGAACATTAGATTGCAAACATAGTTATCATGAGGAATGCATCACCAAGTGCATGGTTGATAAAAAGAGAAGGTAGAGACTCTCCGATGTGCAGGGAATATTCACTATGTTTTAAATGTTACCCATGAGATTTCTTATTATTTTGTTTGATTTTTTTGTAGTGATTTCTACATAAGATTTGGTTTCGAAGTTTGAATGTGAATGTTTTCCGGTTTTTATGTGCAATATGTAATGCATCATGGACAATATCTATTGCATTGTGTACAAATGTTATTTATTCTTCTGCTATCCACGTGACTATCCTTTAATGCAGATCAAAAATCAACACACACTTAGTGTGTTATATGTTATAGAGAGAACAGGAGAGAGATCGATAGCGATCATCCTCTTCCTCCGATTTCAAAAGAGGCAGCAAGTTTCCGATTTCTAATTTCCGGTTCAATCTGGGTTTCGTTTATGTTTGTTGTTATGCAGGATATACCTAACAATTCTTTTCAATTCGACCTAGGGTTTGTGGCAGCGGGTTTGAATTCAAGAGAAAAGGCCACGAATAGTTCAAGTTTTTTTTTTTTTTTTGTGTTTTTTTTTGCTTGTTCTTCTTTTTTATTATGTATTTTGTTGTCAATTTACTGTTGGTGAACCCTAAGGCCACGATCAGTTCAGGTGCGATTGAGGTTAAGATAAGAGCAAGGAGAATTTAACTTTTCCATCAGGCGTTAATTGTTGTTTTCTTTAGACCTTTGTTGTGTGTTTCCTCTCATTTTTCTACTGTTGGTGAACCCTAAGGCCACGAACTTTTCAGGTACGATTGAGGTTAAGATAAGAGCAAGGAGAATTCAACTTTTCCATCAGGCGTTAATTGTTGTTTTCTTTAGACCTTTGTTGTGTGTTTCCTTTCATTCTTCTTCTGATGTGGCTTTCTTACTTCCTTTGACTTACAATCCATTGTCATCAATTATCAATGTATGGGTTGCGTTGTACATGTGTTTCATTCTTTTGGATGTGATATAATGCCTATTAGGTGTTTGATGTAATGATATGTCTGGATTTGCCACATTCTGTCTTTGATGCCACTGAAACCGCTTTTGCTAAAATATTTTGTTGTAGCCCAGATTGCTCAACCTAAAATGATATATTTGCAGTGTTATTTCTCATGTTGGAATCATATTAGCCATCAGTTTAGCATCCTAATTTATATGTAACACTGTGCTTTGTTTTTGGATTGTTTAGTTGTAATTGAAAGGATTAAACTGATCGGATTAAAGACCTTCTTTAGGACATTCAACCATAGCAACTATCAAATTAATTACTTAACTCTGCAACTGGTCTCACTCACAACAGAACTAGGCATAATGACCATCAGAGGAGTGATGACATGATTTTTTTTGTGTGGTTATAAGTATTAACTTTTAGTTATAATTACATTGGTTGAAATTATTTCTAGATATTTGTTTGCCTCTTTCTCAGGTCTGCTGAGTTGCGTAGTGTTTGGTTGAATTTGTAGTCTTCTTTCTGAAATTATTATAGCTTATGTTCTGTTGTTTTTATTCAGTGTTGTTGGTGTTACCTTTAGTTCTTATAAGTGTATTGGTAATTATCTAGGCTTTATAAGTATAATTCCTCCCATGACGGATGAACAATTAAAGCAATTGATCAAGATTTTGTTCGAACTATGAAAATATATATTTCCTTTGTTTGTTGATGTACTAATCGTTTTTTGTGGTTGTATGTAGTTAGGTCAAGAGCTTTATGGAGTACGCTCCTAATCGCTCAACATCGCCAGAAGATCTTTGGTATCTATTCGCACGGGAAAATTTATGTTGCCTAATAGATCATCTTCGAGACAGACATGATTCCATCACGGCATCACCCCCAATTAACAGAATGTTGAAACCAACATAGAGAAAAAGGTAATAATTGCTTTTACATGTTTACTTGATTGTTTTATTAATGAATATTTCATAACGTTCTTCCTAAAATTGACTAAAAGTAGCAATATAATCTTGATCTATCCTGTCAGCATATTCTGATTATACAAATCTAAAATTTGTCAAATGAATTTAATTATAGTTTTCTCATATTTTAGGGGTTATGTTTATATATGTCCACTCTAAAACTTTTATTAAAGTCAATTATTTATTAAAAAATATTAAGTACTACTCTGGCCAATTGAAGACTGTCACGTCTCAACTACTAACCGAAAATGTTAAATGGGTTCGAGTTGAACATAAATTAATACAACTCAAAAAGGATTGGATTTAAGTTGTTGCACCCTATCAAAAGCTCATCGCGCGCACATTCGCTCTAATATGCTCCTTGTTATAACTACAATTCTAAATTCTGTTAGTGACGCTGCACAAAAATCGTCATTCTCTCGATACGCACTGACCTGCAACTACAATTTTTGTTCTAAATTGTAAGTTCTTATCCTCCATTAATTCTTATGCCTCCATTAAGTTCTATATTCATCGATCAATTGATTTAAATCATCTATGCCAATTTCTTCTTAAATTTTCCTCTGCTATGTGTTGATCAGATGATTAAATTCATCGATGACTGGTTTTGTGTTATTAGCCTCCATTAAATCCTGTGTTTGCACGTTAATCGATGTTTCCACCATTGTTATGTGTCGATTACCTGATTTTGATGGTGTTTTTTTTTATAAATTTCTTCTCTGCTATTATCGATATTTAAATTCATCGATGGTTGATTTTGTGTTGTGATGCTCCATTAAATCATTGCGTTAGTTTTTTTTTTTTAAATTCTGCTCCGCTAGCACCTGTGTGCGTTAGTTTTTTTTAACAACCGAGTATCATTAAAATAGCAAGAGCTATAAGGGGCAAAGCCAAAAAGGCACACCAAACACCACAACGACAAACAAAACTACATATGAAAATTAAAATTACACCAATCCACCCTACGAACGCCAAGATCTTTTGCCTAGTTCGTGATCTAAAGAAAGAAGAGGACTTTTGTTTCTCTAAAGATTGTTTCGATGTGAAAATGCCCCCCCTTGTGGACTTTATCATTCCTAACCCTCTATGCTCCAACAAGCCACCGAAACGATTGCTTGATAGAGTTTTTTCTTCTTCGATGACATGTCGATGAACATGTGGTGATCGATGATGTCCTTGAATGAGAAAGTTAAAAACGGAGGCGAATTCATCCAACCCGTAATGAGATCCCAAACTTTACACACCGAAGGACATGAAGTTAGAGAAGGTCAGAATTCTTTCGAGTGAAGATCTCCACATATGATATTAACTTTTGTTGGTAACCATGCATTCCATTTCCAATTTGTCCCAGCCCCAACTGCCTCATTATTTTACATTATTATGCGTAGATTAAAGGGGATCTACAACTAAATCTCTTTAATTGATAGGTTTCTTTTCTTTTTAAATTTCTTCTCTGCTACTAGCAATGTGTTAATGTATATTTAAATTCATCGATGAATCACGTTAGTTTTTCTTTTTTTTTCAAAATTTTGCTTCCTTAGCGATCTATGTGTTAATCGATTTTTAATTTCATCGAGGAAATGTTGTTATGCATGATTAAATGATCTGCAAATAAGTCTTCTTCGATTGCAATTGATCGTATTATTTGTTTTTTTTAATTTCTTCTTTGTATTATTTGTCTTCACAACAAGCCATGAATCCTGATGATAGTGTGGCATCTGGACCGCATTCAATTCAATGGATGTTTCCGGAGGCTCAGGGTTGATGCCGATGGAGGTTTCCGGCGGCTCGAGGTTGATGTCGATGGATGTTTCTGGTAGCTTGGGGTTGACGCCGATGAAGGTTTCTGGTGGCTCGGGGTTGATGCCGGTGGAGGTCTCCGGTGACATCAACATACCCAGTGACCCAACACCCATGTATGTTGATGTCACAGGCGGACCGGTGCAGCCCGCACCAACAACATCACTGGCATCAGGGGGTAGCTCGGGTGGAAGTGTGTAGGAAGTCTCAGCTACCGACTCGGTGGCACCAACCGGATCAGGAAGGCTCAACTCGATAGATCCGGTTGGTGGCACCGAGTCCGTAGCTGAGCCTTCCTACACACGTCCACCCGAGCTACCCCTGATGCGGTTGGTGCGGACTGTACCGGTCCGCTATTAACATCAATAATACAGGTGTTGAGTCACCGAAGACCTCCACCGGCATCAACCCCGAGCCACCGGATACCTCAATCGGCACAACCCTGAGCCCCGAAAACTTTCATCGACATCAACCCCGAGCCACCTGAAACCTCCATCGGCATCAACCCCGAGCCACCGGAAACCTCCATAGGCATCAACCCTGAGCCCCTAGAAACCTCTAGTGACTGCGGTTTAGATGTCACACTATCATCAGGATTCCTGACTTGATGTTAAGACAAATAAATCACAAAACACAAAAAGTTTGTTGAAGACTCGATATGTAAAGTTGCTAGTACACAGAAAAAAATTAAAAAACAAATAATACAATTAATTACAATCGAATAGGACTTAGCTGTGTAGATCATTTAATCCACACATAAAACATTTCATCAGTTAAAATAAATTAACACTTAAATAGATTAACCAAAGTCTTTTACAATCCATAATAAAATGTCTATAACGATTTTGAAAGACTTTCATGGTGCCTCACGAGTTTACTAAGGGGTGTGATTTTCTGTTTGATAATAAAATTTCAGTGTAGATAAAAATACTATAAAAATACTATAATATCCCTGTTAGTGATAAATCTATAAAAAAAAATATTAGGTTAGATTATTGTCATTAAGTTGACTTTCTTGACTGACGTGTGACACTTAAAATTGATCTAAGCTCAACATTTGACCCAAACTAGTAACGATTCAAAGCGACTATAGCGAAAGTTAAAAGCTTTCTTTACAAATATGACCTTGTATTGCTATGGAGAGAAAATTACAAGAGTGTTTTATAAGAGTGTGAACACAACTTGTAAGAGTGTTTGGGTGATTACAAATCTATCATCCATCACCTATTTATACTAGTTGGATGGAATATAGATTCTTCTACAAAACTCTTCTATAATATCTTAGATATTTCTATAAAAATATCTCCATGGACCTTCTTAAAATTTTCATGGTTTTATAGATTGTTCTAGAACATTCCATTGCAACCACTTTTGTAACGCGATCTAGAAATTTCTAAAGTCTTGATTATTCAGGTCTTGGATAGAAACTTCTAGTTCCCGATGAATGCGATTCAGATTTATGCGGGACGTGACCTCCTCCCCATCTAATTCCACGACGTCCTTATCCGTGCTTCTTGTGTCGTCTACCAAATTAACTTCCAACATATCCAAACACAGGCAAGTATCATTGCTTTGATCTTCTTCCAAAGCATCCAATCGTTGGAGACACATGTCGACTTGAGTCCTAATTTCGACAATAGATGTTTAGAGTGTTTTCAAGTTTTACGGAGGCTTAACGCCTCCACTACATATGGCCTTATATGCAGGTCGATACGATTTGATGATCCGTATTATATGTCGGTCTAACATCTTATGCACATCTAGGACTTCTCCTAGTGGTAGCTGGCATCGACGATTCGTATTTCAAACCCACACTTTTAACCTGCCAACTCAGCGTTACATTACCACCTCACATTCCTCACACTTTTTAAGTAGTATACCTCACCACACTTTTTCAACCTCACACTTCTTTTTTAATATTATTTTATTCACTCCAATCTAATTTTAAAATAAAATAAATAAAACATATTTAAAAAAAATTACATTTCCTAAAAAAATTACGTTTGCTAAAATATAAAAAAATACTGAAATAATTAATCTAAAACAATTAAAATAAAATTAAAATTTGAAAAAAATACATTTTCTAAAATAAAAATAAAATACATTGAAAGGAAAATGTCTTACAAGATGCCAAGGGGTAAAATTGTCTTATTAACACAAGATAGGGTTTTGCTCTCCTTTAATCATACATATGCATAAACCAAAAATCAACCCTTCAAAGTCAAACACCCTCTAAATATATCCACCGTCGTCGGCAGAAATGGGAGACCTTGAAGGCTCCGCCTACCCTTTCCTCCTACTCTCATACGGTCGAAAATGACAGAAAAGGGAGACAAGCACCGCACAGTGCTCGATGCTCGCAAGGGGTCGTTTTGATGGGACGTCGCGGTGCCCGCAGTGGTATGCTTGCAGGTCATCGCAAGCTACATTAGAGAGACCACACACCGCGATGGAACTATTGCGATTACCTTAAAGACCTTTGTAGGGCTATATTTAGTTAAGGCATGAACATTAGTTAGTGGGCTAGTTTATTTCTTTTGGGCTTATCTAGTGGGTTTTTAATATGTTTATGATTGGGCCATGTGGGCTTATTAGTGGTTTACGATTTCTATAGTGGGTACTATATAAACCCACTAGTTTATGATTGTAACTAAGCTTTTCTAATACAATATTCAAGGTTTACGATTTCTTGTTCTTCATTCCATTTACGATCAGCTTCACAAGTGGGTTCTTCATTCAAGATTAGATCTTTACCTTAGATCTAATCTATTTCATCTACTTGTTTCTTGAATCAATCGTTCTTGAGGATTCCGCACTCATTTACGATTAAATATCGTGTTCTTGGTTTGATTTCGGACCTACAATTGGTATCAGAGCTAAGAATCTTAGATTCGAGGCTCTCACGATATAGATTCAAGTGTTTTTCTGGTTTGTGTTCGTGTTTCTATTGAAGATTTGAAGTTTCGAGGCTGTTAGAGGTGTTTCCGACCGTAGTTGCTGCTGTTCTTCAAGAGTTCTGGGTTTTGGGTGTGTTCACGATCAGTTTCGATTGAAGATTGCTTGTTTACGACTTGGTGGATAGGTGTTCACGATTGTACTGGCGTTTACGATCTTGCAAAGTCGTAAAAAGGGGTGTTTACGATTTGTTTAAACCGGAAACAGGTGTTTACGACCAACGGGGTCGTAATCAGGGGTCGTAATCGGTGTTTACGAGATTTTGAGGCGGTTTGTGTGTTTGCGATTGTGACGTGTCATCGGAATCGTGTTCCCGATCGTAATCAACATTTACGATCGTAATCAGTTAGCTTGGACCGTAATCAGTTACCTTGGATCGTAATCAAGTTGTTTGAATCGTAATCAGTGTGTTTTGATCGTAATCTCTGAATTTGGACATTTGGACTTTAGTTTTAGGTTTCCTAAGCTATTGAAATGGATTTTGAGCCGAGCATGTATCAGAAATTGGACTTCGAGATCGGATCTATAACTCGTCCGCCAAGACTAACTTCAGCGGATAATTTCTTAGAGTGGAAATACAGATTCGAAAATCATTTGAAGAGTGTGGATCTGAGACTATGGAGGGCTGTTCTCAATGGACCGTACACGCCTACTCACACAACGGGAGCAAATGTCGGAAAGGAGAAGAAAGAGGAGGAATATGATGATGATGACTGGGAGAGGTGCAACAAGGCTGAGAGGGCTTTTGCAATAATGACTATGGCCCTAACTCCAGACATCGCTCAAGGGTTCAAGCACTGCAAAACAGCAAAGCAACTGTGGAACGCTTTGATTGTTGCTTATTATTGACACTTAATTTTGTATAGGGTAGTCCAATGTACATTTGTATTTCTCTTGGGTTGAATCTGTTTGTTGTTTGCCTATTTTAGGATGTCTGTACAATTTCCTTTCATCAATTGAATTCATTCAAACCCTTTATGGTATCATACGCCTAATTCTCCCTCCCCTCTTTCCTCTTCCCCTTCCATCGTCCCTTCTGCCTTCCTCTTTCATCTCCATGGCATCTGCTTCATCTTCATCTGCCCTCAACATCAATGGACTATTCCATGCCATTCAATCTCAGACAAAACTCAAAGCCTCAACGTATCTTCTCTGGCGCAATCAAATCCTCCCCATCCTCACCTTTGCTAACCTCCTCCCTCACGTCGACGGAACAGGCTCTCAACCTCCTGCTGTTGTCGTCTCTGATGATGGCAAATCTGCCCCCAATCCCGATCTCAAATCTTGGATCGATGCTGAAAACCAAACCATTATTATGCTAAACTCTTCCCTAACAGAAGAATCAGCGGCGGTGGTGGTTGGTTTAACCACCGCTCGGGAAATATGGTTGGCTCTCGAAGCCACCTATGGTAACACATCCATGGAACGAATCCAGTTGCTACGGGACAATCTTCGTCAGATGACGAAAGGAGACCGCTCTGTTGCTGAATACGGTTGTGAATTCAAGTCCGTTAGCGATCACCTTACTGCCGTCGGTCACCCGGTTGGTACCGATGAACTCAACCACTGGTTTGTGACGGGTCTTGGCCCGTCGTTCCTCTCCTTTTCCTCCACAGCCGGCGCTCTGTATCCCTCTGCCTCTCTCTCAGATCTGCTCTCCAAAGCAGAAAGTTTTGAACTTATGTCCAGAGCCATATCGGGTGCAAACCCAAGTCCTACGGTGGCCTTTGCTGCCCAAGCCAGCCCTACGGTGGCTTTCCCTGCTCAAAACAACCCTCCTGCCCTGTCCAACATCGCTTCTGGTGGTTCACATCGCTCAAACTCTCGGTCAGGTAAACCGTATCGAAACAATCGGCAATCGAATCGCAATTATGGTAATCGTAGCACTGACACATGCCAATGGTGTGACATACCGGGACACAAAGCTCATGCTTGTCACAAACTGCTGAAAATAATTAAAGCATCAAAATCTGATGCATCGACAAGCAAACCTACCACCACTGATGAAGAAGCGATTGCCAAAGCCTTTGCGGCTCAATGCAACACCGGCACCACCGACACTTCCGAAGCCGACTGGTATGTAGACTCCGGTGCTTCCGACCATATGTCGGGTACCAAGCACCTCCTGAACAACTTAAAAATTAAATTGGGTAACAATCGTGTAACATTTGGGAACGGTGACTCCCTTCCCGTTACTCACATTGGCGAAACGCTACTTTCAAATAATATTAAACTCCAAGATATACTTGTGGTGCCAAACATTCACAAAAACCTCCTTTCGGTTAGCCAACTTACGAAAACAAATGATGTTGATGTTCTATTTTCTCATCCTCTATTTTATATTCAGGATCGGATGACTCGGAAAGTGCTAGCCCAAGGAAGATGTGAGGACGGTCTTTATGTCCTTGCCAACAAGAATAAAGCCTTTGTTGCCTCTAGCTCAAGGCCCAAGGCATCTTTTGAAGATTGGCATGCTCGTTTGGGTCATGCCTCGTTTGATATTATTAAAACTTTACAATCTAGTGGTGTACTTTCAATAACGTCTTTATTGCCTAAACCGGATATTTGTTCACCATGTCAAATGGCAAAGGCACATAAATTGCCATTTAATAAAAATGAAAAACGTGCGTTGGAACCACTTGATCTTGTCCATTGTGACCTATGGGGGCCATCACCGGTTACAAGCACTAATAACTACCGTTTTTATGCGGCTTTCATCGATGATCATTCAAGATTCTGTTGGCTCTATCCGCTCAAAAGCAAAAATGAGTTTTACGATGCTCTTGTCATATTTCTCAAATATGTTCAAACACAACTATCAAGAAAGCTTAAAACCTTCCAAAGTGATGGTGGAACGGAGTTTACTAATCACAAAGTTCGAAAACTTCTCGAGGACAACGGCACTTTTCATCGTGTATCTTGCCCTTACACACCCCAACAAAATGGACGGGTGGAACGTAAACACCGCCACATAGTTGAAACCGGCCTCACGATGCTCTTTCATGCCAATCTAAAAGTCAATTTATGGGTTGAAGCTTTCTCATCGGCCGTTTTTACAATAAACCGAATTCCATCAAAAATCCTAAATGGAAGTTCACCATTTGAAGTCTTATTCAAATACAAACCCGACTACAACATGTTTAAGCCATTCGGATGTCGGGTCTACCCTCTTTTACGACCCTATGCCGAACACAAATTGGCTCCCCGAAGCATCCCTTGCATATTTCTCGGTTATAGCACCAAACACAAAGGCTTCAAATGCTTTGACCCACTCTCTCATCGTACCTACATCACCCGTCATGCCCGGTTTGATGAACACTCCTTCCCACATTCCACAAACTTATCCTCCACAAATCTGCTTTCCATTCCTATTACCACCTTTTTTACACCTGAACAGCCAAACTCCCCAAATCTGCCCACCGATCCGCCTGAGCAGCCCAAACAAACCACTGCTTCGCCAACTCCAGCAGATGCTCAGCCCAAACAGCCCATTTCCTCCTCCACCCAGGCCCAAAACGCCTCTTGCTCCATCTGCTCTAATCCTACGAGCCCATCACCATGTCCACCCCAAACCGAGACCCCTCCGTCGACTCCACCCTCTTCCCCAGCATCCACCTCGTCCACCTCGTCTACCAATTCTTCACCCGCTGCCTCTCCCATTCCCACCCCTCCCCCACCTCCACCACCCTTTATCATGCATCCTATGCAAACCCGTGCTAAAAGTGGAATTTTCAAGCCAAAACACCGAGCCAACTTTGTGCACTCTACTCCTCTACATCAATCTCTCTTTTCTTCCACCGACCCCAAAACCGTCTCTGCCGCCCTAAAGAGGGAGGAATGGAAGAAGGCTATGAGAACCGAACTTCACGCTCTTTACAAAAATAACACTTGGTCACTTGTACCTAGACCCACTAATCATAATATTGTTGGTTCTAAATGGCTTTTCAGGACGAAGTACAGGTCGGATGGCTCGGTGGATCGCTACAAAGCTCGGCTGGTGGCCCAAGGATTCAGTCAAGTTCCAGGTGTAGACTTCACTCAGACGTTCAGCCCTGTTGTCAAAGCTGCCACCATCAGAACTGTCATCACTCTTGCTGTCACCAACAAATGGCACATGCACCAGCTGGACGTCAACAACGCATTTCTGCATGGCAACATAAGTGAAACCATCTACATGGAACAACCCCCAGGCTTTGTGGATACTGCTAAACCCAATCACGTATGCAAGCTACACAAAGCTTTGTATGGCCTCAAGCAAGCTCCACGTGCTTGGTTTCATCGGCTCAGCATTTTTTTGAAGTCCTACGGTTTCACATGCAGCCAGGCGGACCCCTCTCTATTTGTATTTAATCGCAACTCATGTCTAATGTACTTGCTTGTGTATGTTGATGATCTCATACTCACAGGGAATCACCGACACATCATGGATTCCTTCATCAACACTCTTCACAATGAGTTCTCGATTAAAGATCTGGGGGATATAAACTACTTTCTTGGTCTTGAAGCAACTCACTCATCTGATGGTCTGTTTCTCAGTCAAGCCAAATATGCCAAAGAATGTAGTTATATTATATTTTAATATATTGCAAATCTTCTGATATATAATGGTTGTTTGGTGTAACTAGTTGACTGGGATCCTGGTTTGTCATGCCCCACACGGTAAAACTCCACCAATGGAAATTGGGGGTGTGACAGATTGGTATCAGAGCCCATGGTTACAGCGAACTAAGATTTTCGTCTTAGACTGTAACTTTTTGCATTAGTAGCACACTTAAACGTTTTCCTCATGCATCGTGATACTCATTTCCACACGTACCTGGTTACCATATTTTTGTTTAATCATCTAGAATTTCATACTCACGGAAAGGATCTAGCTATCCCTGAGTACTCTTCACTAACAGCAAATCATGTACCTCCTACTTCGCACCCGTGGCAATAAGTCATTGAGTTGGATCGGAGGATCACGCCCTTAGTCATGACGAGTCGGTTTCTTCTATTAACTATTCGAGAGTGGAACGGGGCATAATACCCAAACTATGAGCTTATGCTTACTTTAGGAAGATGGTGTTATACCTCTTCTGGTTCTTAAATTTTTTCATAACTTAGGAGGTTCCTGTTATACCTGCCCTACATACACATCCGAACACTTTTGTTCAGACAAGGTTGTCATGACGTGCTAATGGCATGATCATCCAGCTTCAATAGAAGCAGCGTTGTATGGATCTAAGTGGTAGCCTATGGGACACTTGTGTCTATCTTTGTTATTGTGAACGTTTTCACCATTTTCCTTCTCTTTTAAGATCCTTCCTTTCTCGTTTGTAAGACATAGTTCTGTTGTAATAATACAATTTGAGTACAATTCATATGATCTGAACGGTACCTAATGTGGGCCGGCTAATTTTTTCAGATTTTTGATCAAATCGGCATGTGTGATAACTCATCTATATCTTCGAGCTAGCTAGGGGTCATTGTGATATGCCCCATTCAAAAAAATCTTGTTAAAATAAATTCCTGATTGACACGTACAAGTGGTACACTCTAAAATATTCTTTTCTCAGAACTTGTCTTTCTAATGATTCCAGTCAGATGACCTTGGGTCAGTGACCACATTCTTGATACCCATCTCATGGATATCACATATGTACTCCACCATAGCTGATAGTTAAAGAAAGAGGAACTAGGGTGACCATAAAAGGTAAATTACCGTTACGGGTGAACACGTAAATGTAATTTGCAGTGTATGGAAATCCTAGAGAATCATACTTAGCAAGCTGGTGATTATAATGGATACAAGCTCCTATGTTTAAAATCTCATGACATTTGAATGTCGAGCATGTTGGACTCAAACGGATGGTTGAAGTCATCTATCATTAAAAAGACACTATCACACCTGATACTATCTCTTTTACATATGGATTCTAATCCAATCGAAAACTCTTTAGAAACGTATTGAAAATGTCGGTCCTGGTATGACGCCGTTTCACTCATCCAATTCGATGACAAGATTTCCTTAACTGTGAAAACTTTTGACAAAATCCTTGACTAGCTTTGATTCATCCTAAACCATAACCATAATTTTACGACTTTACCTGCTAGATCCATTCCTGGAACTCTTATAACCCTAGAGCAATCAGATAAACTTTAACCCAACGAACACCCAGGTAACCTTGGATAAACAAAAGGTAGGAAGTATATACCTCAATCATTGGAACGTATCTTTCGGCAGAAAACCCTTGTGAAGTTTCTGTTGCAACAAAAATTCATGTGACTGACGCCATCAAATCTGTTTACCGAATCATTCGACTATAGAATCCATCATGAAATGATTCAGAGACGCGAGTTGTGATGATCGAGGCTTGCGAGTTTAGATCGAAGACCGTTTTCTAGAAAAGGCAACTGTTCGGGTCAACGGTCAACGTAAAAGTCAACGGTTGATGGGTTCGAGCGAGTCAAGCTTCGGATTAATTAAATCAACTTTGATTTAATTAATATTTATGTTATTTTTTTTATTTGTATTTTGTTCATGTATTGTGTTTTCGCTAGTTAGTTGATTAGTGAGCACATGTGCCCTCACTATAAATATAGTGAGGGTGCACCATTCATTAGATGATGAAAGATGAATCATTTTTTATGATGATTCTCTAGAGTGATGTGAGCTTCCATTCTAGAGAGAGAGAGAAGTAACGGATTTCATATGAGAGAGTGTTTGTCATGATTTCTTGTACTAATCATTCGACTTGTTTATCATGTTTCTTGTTTGATTTTCTAGATTCTTTATTCATCCCGTCTCTTCCAATCTTCAAGCACGAGGTTGAACACGGTCCGGGTTTGATGAGCTTTAGATCAATCCTGACAAAAGATATCAGAGCAGGTACTGATCTTAATGCGCCTAACAACTGTTTAGATCACTCAGATCTGGATTTTGTTCAACTTCGGAGCTTAGGTTGGAAAGATGTAAAATTCTTATTTTCTCCATTTTTTGAGCATTTTGGATGGATTCTGAAGATATGAATGCTTGATTCATGTTTGGAGGGTTCATCTTGATGCATTTTGTTCTACATGATCAAATATGGTGAAAAAAGGCAGATCCGAGCTCAGTTTTCGTAACAGTGAGTTTTTTTTTTCTGTTTTGGGGTTTTTTGAAGATTTCTGGACTATGATTTTCTGTTTTGGTGCTATACTTGATGGATTTGGATGAATCAAAGCATGATTCTTAGTGGAAATCGTGTTTCGGATCCACTGGAAGCATCCGTTTCGTTTGAATATCAACTGTTTGGGCAGTTCTGGAAAAACACACACTAGTGCATGTTTCATGGTGTTCTTCATGTTCTTGAAGATT